>JADLZN010007432.1:0-102624 GCA_018155175.1 Sinocyclocheilus anophthalmus | reverse complement strand
ACACACACACACAACACACACCACACACACACACACAAACACACAAACACAGGTTTGTTTTTATGGTTTATGGGGACTCTCCATAGGCGAAATGGTTTTTATACTGTACAAACGTATTTTCTATTGCCCTACACCAACCCGACCCCTAAACCTACCCCTCACAGGAAACTTTCTGCATTTTAGATTTTCAAAAAAACTCATTCTGAATTAATTATGGGGACAATGAAAATGTCCTTATAAATCACCTTCTTGTTGTAATACCTATGTCATACCCATGTTATTATATAAATTTGTGTCCTCATAAACCACATAGAGATATATATATATATACACTTAGCCAAATTATTATTATGTCTTTCATTTGATTTAATTTGGTAATTTTATGTAATTTTATATAATTTTGTAATTTTATTTCTTTATTTGTACTATTTATAATATCAGTTTGTGTTTGTTTTATTTTTTTATTTCATCTGTCATTTTGTAATTTAATGTCATTTTATTTTATTTTATTTTTGCATTTTAATTTAAATTTGCAGTTACATTTTTGTGATGTCAGGCTGCATTTCAGTTTGATTTTACTATTCATTTTTGGTTTGGTTTGTTTCGTTTTGTCATTTTTTTTCTATTTCATGACATTTTATGTAATTTTATTTTAGTGCTTTTCAGATTCAGTTTTGATTTTATTTAGAATTATTATTTAGAATGACTTAGAATGATTTTATTTGAGAAATAATGGTAGACTGTTTTCATATTATTCTTTTATTTTATTTTAGCCAAGACCTTAACACATTCAATTATAGACATTCATTCATTTTCATAGTCATATGATTTGACTATTATTGGTTAATGTTTTATCCATACAATAAAATGACGAGGGAATAATAAAAGTTTACTAGCCCTCCCATAAAGAAAAAAGGTAACTATACTTACCAAAGTAAATTTGTATAAGGGCAAAAATATTAACTTATTACATGCTATAAATTAGTTAAATGGAGCATATAATTCTTTTCAGGATGCAAATCATAAAAAAAACCCTGTCTAGTCTAGTCATCTTGACCTCCTGACACACACACACCCAAGTGCTATCTGTCTTGGCTGACTCCCTGTTCAGTCATCTATACAGCATTCCCTGCATTTTTCCCGTTTCCCTAATTTAGAAATGCACACCCTCCTTCCACAGGATGTCCTGAACAACTGCTCCAGTATTTCTGATCTTACTTCTGCTTGTGGCGAAGCTATGTGATGAGCTTGAATCTCATGTAGGCTTCTCGTGTACCACCTGAATATTATGGGGTTGTCAGTATTTAAAGGTACAAACAGAATTTTTATAGCAGTGTACATTGTTGATTTACTGGGTTTACATTCAAATCTTCTTGTTTGTAAATTACAGTTTTATACTGTAAATTTACAGTTTGTTCTGTAAATGTTTTTTTACAGTTTTTCTGTATTTTTTACATAATTATTCTGGCAACCACAGCTGCCAAGATTATTTTGTAAAAACTACTGAATTTTTTTTACAGTGTGCATCACAACTTTTGATGACACTCTGAATAGATACTATTACAAACATTATTACAAACAAAAAATATTTTATGTCAATTACATAAGTTAGATAATGTAGCCTAAATCTATTTTCTAATATCATCTACAGTCTGTGTGTTACTATTTCGGCAAAAAGGGTGGTTTGAAACACGTATCTTGCATTGTTTGCTATTGAATTAACTGTTTTTCAACCAGAATGTTCTGTTGTGTTTCTGTGATTGAACCAAATGTTCTCAATTACATATTATAATAATCTTGTGTTTTGAAACAATGATAAAGTGGACTGAAAATAGGCCTATATCTGTAATGAAAGCACAAGATCTGGTTTTGAAAGCTGTGTTACAAGTTTGAATTTTTGTACGAAGAGTTTTGAATATGTACACCTTGTGAAAATAGTACCAAAGTGAAAAGAAAAAAAATATATAATAATTCTCACTCCAAGTTTTGGCAGCCCTGTTTATCTGGTGTATTGTGCTAGTATTTTTAAATTAGTGTCAAAGCTGATTTACAAAACCAACACACAAAAAAAGAAAAACGTATCACGGGACGTACAATATAGTTGGCAGCTTATATGGTGGCTGACATTTGAGTGACATTTAGGGAAGAATTGGATATGTGTGGCATAAGAGAGGATAAGCAGTCTTCACCGGCAGTCTTCATTCAGGCCCAGAGAGCCAGAAATGAGTGAGCGAGCTCTGGGAGACTGAATGGTAATCAGAGCACTGCTGATATTCACCAATTGAAGACTCTTTCTCACCATTGGATGATTTCAGTATCACAAGAGCCCTAGAGGCAGTATTCTTATCAGCAGCGGCCTCAGACAAAGAACCCCCCCGAATGAGATATGAGCTTTAACGAGGGCTGGTGCTGAACAACCGTGACGATTAGCGCGAGGAGAATCAGGCATGCGTGAAGACGCAAACACAAAGGCATGAAACCCCTCTCCTGCAAACAAACACATATACATCCTGGCACGCACGAGCCTCGAGACAGCAGAGATCTTTTGAGAAAGACTATCATGCGAAGAATACCTCTGCTGCCGCAGGCAATCTCATTCTAATGAGCCAGAAACAAAACACAAACAAAACAAAAGCAACAGTGCTCTGGAAACACGCAGTCCGATCTCCCGCGCACACATGCTCTCGCACATTCAAATACTCCCACACTTAAGTGCCGAAGCTTGCCAGAATTGCTCATTATCACTCCCTTTACAAGACTATAGACAAAGCGCTAGAGACAAAACCCATACACGGCTCATCAATGTGAACGCGTTCATTGTGTACACGGGCAACAAACAAAAAGCGGAGCAACATCCATTTGGATAACCTGAGAGGGCTAACAGCTTTCTCCCAGAGTTGGCAGCCTGAGGAGGGAGGAGAAGAAAGTTCATTAATTAAACAGGGCTTGGGCAGACAGATGGAACCGCTAGCTGGATGCTAATTACTCTGAGAAGGCGAGCAGGTTTAACACTCGTGCTCCCCTCCTCCGCCATCAATCACAATTAGCACGGCTCCGAAACGTCCATACCGCTCAGCGGACCAACAACAGGATGAGCGAGAGACGGAGATAAAAAGAAACAGAGGTAGGAACTATGAGTAACTATACTGCTTCATGAGATTAGAAGTTTTTTAGTGACTGAATATAGATTACTATCATCCAATATCTACACTGGCTGAGTGTCTCTGGCTCAAGAAAGTAAGTAGATTTAAACTTTTATTTGAAATCAAGTTGCATTTAAGCATGGTAGAAATGTATTTAGGATTCAAAAGTTTGTGGTCGGCAAGTTTTTTCTTTTGTTAATGTTTTTGAAAGAAGTCTCTAATGCTTGCCACGGGGGCATTTATTTGATTAAAAATCCAGTAAAAACAGCAATATTGTGAAAACTTATTACAAATTTAAAGAAACTGTTTTCTATTTGAATATATTTTAAAATGTAATGTATTCCTGTGACCAAAACTGATTTTTCAGCATCATTATAAAGTGTTCAGTGTCACATGATCCTTTAAAAATCATTCGAATATGCTGATTTGCTGCTCAAAAAAACATTTCTGATTATTAATGTTGAACAACCTTGATACATTTTTTTTTTCACGATTCTTTGATCATTAGAATGGTCAAAAGAACAGTACTTAATTAAAGGAACACGCCACTATTTTTGAAAATAGGCTCATTTTCCAACTCCCCTAGAGTTAAACAGTTGAGTTTTACCGTTTTCGAATCCATTCAGCCGATCTCCGGGTCTTGGCGGTAGCACTTTTAGCTGTAGCTTAGCATAGATAGTTGAATCTGATTAGACCGTTAGCATCACGCTCAAAAATGACCAAAGAGTTTCTATATTTTTATTATTTAAAACTTGACTCTTCTGTAGTTGCATCGTGTACTAAGAACGACGGAAAATGAAAAGTTGCGATTTTCTAGGCCGATATGGCTAGGAACTATACTCTCATTCCGGCGTAATAATCAAGGAGCTTTGCTGCCGTACCATGGGTGCAGCAGGCGCAATGATAGTACGCAGCGCCTGAAAATAGTCCCCAGCTAGGTAATAGGAATAATATCGAAACTCTTTGGTCATTTTTAATCGAGATGCTAACGGTCTAATCAGATTAAATTATCTATGCTAAGCTACAGCTAAAAGTGCTACCGCCAGACCCGGAGATCGGCTGAATGGATTCTAAAATGGTAAAACTCAACTGTTTAACTCTAAGGGGGTTGGAAAATGAGGCTATTTTTTAAAAATAGTGGCGTGTTCCTTTAATATGGAAATAATTTGTAACAATGTATTGTCACTTTTGATCAATTTAATACATCCATGCTAAATAAAAACAATAAGATATATACTGTGAACAGTAGGTACTTATTTATTATATATTTATTTATTTATTTTTACTATAAGCGCGGTACAAACCATCAATGCCTAGTGTATTGTGTGGACATTGTAAGTGAGCAGGGGACAAACAGATATACATATATAAATATTCCATCTTAACAAGAACAGGTAATCAGCCATAACAGACAGTTTCACTGTGTACATGAAAACATGATGCATTTGTATAGCATTTGGTGTTAAAATCAAATCTACACCCTTGCTTGGAGGCAATCGTTTCCTCATTGTTTCACATTTAATACAGTTGTCTCCCATCCTAAAAAATAAACAGTATAAAACAGCAGAAAACCCAAGCTAACAGTGCCACAGAAGCAGCTCTCACGCTTGCAGCACCTTAGTACGTCACTCATTTGAGTAAGGGAGCATTAATAAAGGGAGCAAGCGCTGCGTAACTCTCCTTAAAACACACACACTCTCACTCACGCACACGCACACACACGCACACAAACACGCACACACACACAAACAAACACACAAACACGCGTGTACTGGGGGATCCACCCTGATCTGGCAATGGCTCCTCCATTCACAATAGCGGCAGAACATAGACAGATGTCAAGCATGAATGCCTAATGGAGTGCTATAGATTTTTTTTTTTATTTTGTGTGGGAGGAGACGGAGGTTCAGGTTTAAAAGTAGATTGCCAAATTCAATCACACTGGCGCAGACGTTCTGTGATCCAAAAAATGTCAGAGCAACAAACACCCAGTAGCTGCTACAACGAGGCTCGTTTTTAAATGATCTTTTGTCCTTACTAAAGCAACCATTACTATGACACATACTAAAGGGACTATTTGATTTACACCAGTACACTATAATGATTCTTTATTGGCATCAGTGGATCCATTAAGAATCTTTAACATCCATAGAACCTTTAGATTTCACAAAAGGTTATTTAAAGTGTTTAGTTTTTAAAAAATGTTCTTAAGAACTGCTCACTGAATGGTTCTTTAGGGAACTAAAATCTTTCTTCACTCTGAAAAATAAAGTTTCTTTCTTGGCATCTATGGTTCCATGAAGAACTTTTACCAACCCTGGATATTGCATGGATAAAAGGTTTTCAGATTGTCAAAAATATATCCACTGAAAAAGATGTAAAGAACTGTTCACTGAAAGGTTCTTTTGGGAAACAAAAATGGTTATTTTATGGCATCACTGCAAAAATCCCCTTTTTGGAATCTTTATTTTTAAGAGTCCAGAACACCCTGGAAACCACACAAAATTAGTTTTGCATGAGCAAACTCCACAAAATTGTGTTTAGAAATTGTAAAAATCAAGAAACAAATTGTTATTTCCCATATCTTCGTCCTCTTTACAACCCAGGAAAAATAAATATTTAATGCATCAAAATTGTGGTTAGAGAGCGGCAAAACAAAAGGAAAACGAGAATATCATCAAGTGCGTATTTCATTTCAGGTTGATAAAGTATGAAGAAGTTTGACCCAGTAGCTGTAGCAGTACTCATATCGAATTAGACACGACTCGATGACCCAGGAGTCTTCCTGCTCCCTGCGGAAATTTGATTTAAAAAAAGCTATTGAGGATGATGATGTGCAGAAAAGAAAGCCCAAGCAGAGCCAAGGCTGGATAAACATGAAGCACACGAAATTCATACACACACCTATTACATCTGCCACCTGTTTTTTTTTTTGTTTGTCACAGAGTCGTGTACGGGCACTGGTGGTTTAACTCTGGCTTTACCATAGAGAAACCCCCACGGCATTAGGGTGTGTGTGTGCGCCTGGTCGTTGTCACTACTCTTTGTTCAGGCATCAAGAGGAGAGGAGAGGAGAGAGAGAGGAGAGGAGAGAGAGAGAGAGAAAGAGATAATGCTATGAGTCATTCAGTGTTAGAGAGAGAGAGGGTGGGTGGGAGAATACTTGAGTATTTCATAGAAAGAGGCAGCAGTGAGACGCCATATGCCATATGGGCAAAACTGACTTTCCACTCATGGCTGGGCTTGACAGGCCTGTGGACGGGAACCCCCCTTGAATGTGTGTGTGTGTGTGTTAGAGAGGATATGTTCAGAATAAAATACTAAACTTACTGAATGCTGTGCAGTATATAATGCCAACTATTTGTGAAAAAAATATCAAGTGAAACGGTAGGTATTTTTTCACGCAGTAATATGCTACAGTGTTGTCACACTCTCAACTATTGTCCCAAGTTACACTACTTTGGTCAGTTTGAATTTGTTCATTCACTATATGCAAAGTGTCTCATTAAGCAAATAAATTCATTGAGACAACTACAGATTACTTGTTCAGCAAATTTTCAATTTGTAACACAATAAACTGATCTGACATTTTGGTAGCTATACACACACACACACTTACATCCATTGATGTATGGTTTGTTAGGATAGGACAATATGTGGCTGAGATACAACTATTTGAAAATCTGGAATCTGAGGGTGCATAGAAAATCGCCTTTAAAGTGGTCCAAATGAAGTTCTTAGCAATGCATATTACTAATCAAAAACTAGGTTTTGATATATTTACGGTAGGACATTTACAAAGTATCTTTATGGAACATGATCTTTACTTAATATAATGTATTAATGATTTTTGGCATAAAAGTAAAATTTATAATTTTGACCAATACAATGTTTTTTGGCTATTGCTAAAAAAAACGAGATGATACCACGAAGCGGACCTTCTGACGCGTAAGATTGGTTTTGTGCTCCAGGGTCACATTTGTGAAATTAACTATGCTGTTCTGAAGGTACAATTGCCTTAAAACCTCAAGAATAATGAGAAAATGATGAGCTCTTAAAATCACAACACAAGAAATAATTAACAATAATGACAAAACAACACATAAACGGTAAACAAAGATAAGCAATAATCCTATAATATTAAGCGTGTAATTTCGTGTATTTTATTCATGCTGGGAACTCACAAACCCTGAAAAATCTGTAGTGTGGTATGATAGCATGCTATTCAAAACATAGCCTTACACTGTTTATGAACGTGTGCAGGCATGGACAAGAAGAGAAGGAGAGAGAGAGATTGGGTGGGTGAGCGAGTTGGCGTAACACATTGGATTTGTCAGGACCTCCAGTAACAGCTGGCGAGTTGGGAGACCCAGGAAAGCAGACCGGGGAGGGAGACTCTTCAGTGTTTTCCATACATTTGGAGAAACTGCTGTGCCCATTATTTGAATGCTGTTGTCTACTATTATACTATGTTGGTCTATTATTTCAGTATCATTCATTTCACATGTACATGACCTCAATCGTCATGCAAAAACAGCTGAAAGGGGTCAGTTGGACAGCCTCTTCCATTTTTACTAGGCTGTTCTTAGCCAGAGTGATCTGCAAAGTGTCGACAGTCAACAATATTAGAGACGAAGCAAGCTCAACCCTGACACATGATTTGAATATAGTGTGTGTTCTTGTACTTCAAAAAGAAACTGAACACAGTCAGATCTGAACACAGTCAGATCTGTGCTATATGGCCGGACGCCACAATGACAACCGAATGATGGCATTCATAATTCTCTTTCTAAATTTCTGGTGCTTGTATTACGGCTTATATTAGACCACATCCCCAACTCAAATATCCTCCAACCATCACGGGTGCTAGAAGCTGAATCTCGCATGACTGACGACAGTCAGGGACAGATTATGGCTATTGATTGGTGCCTAGAGATGGATCTGAGCCAGGAGGAGAGAGGGAGTAGGCAGGCTAACTCCATTGATTCTTGTTCAGCAGGGGAGGCAGCACAGAGACTGAAGGTCAGCGAATCTCTGCCTCACTTCTTAAAGGCCACTGGTCTGTCATCGCAAACCCCACATGGACTAAAGCATGTCAACTTCATGCAGAGACTCACAGAAAGAGAGTGAAAAGACAGTGTATGACACACTGACCTTAGTTCCAAGGAAGGGCTCAGTGGTAAAAGTTAAACCAGCTGTTCACTTGTCAACTCTAGATAACTCGATGATACGGGATGTCACGCACAGCTGATAGGAGCAGTCTTTGACCTGTATTGCAACAGGACATCTGAATTCATCTTGCACAGCGTCTGAAGGCCTGTTCACACTAAGCCAAACAATTTCAATTGAATTAACGGCTGCTAGTATTGTTAAGTTTGTTCAGACTGACTGGAGCATTTGCATGCCGTCAATGCGAAGCAGGACAGTTCAGACATTGCTCAAAATGAGTGGTAAAAATTTTTTTTTTGACTCTCACAGCCGTGATTTTCTATTCACTTCCATTATATGACTGACAGATTGCAACGGTTTGTGTTAAAAATCTCCGTTTGTGTTCTACTGAAGAAACAAAAGTCACCTACATCTTGGATGCCCCTGGGGTAAGCAGATTACCATCACATTCATTTTGGGGTGAACTATCCTTTAAGAAGACTTTGTAAGAGTTCTGTAAGAATTTCTAGTGCAATGTTCTACAAAAAAAAAAGAAAAATAATAATAAATATAAAAAAAAAAAAAAATAAAGTTTTCAATTTCTTAACTTTTTTTTTGGTAAAAGAAGCAATAGTTTTTTTTTTCGACGTGCTGATCAACTCAAAGCTCAAAGGACTGCAGATTACTACAGTATAATCATCTTTTATCTCTTTTAATTACTAAAATAATATAAGACTTACTTTTTAGGTTGGAGTTTATCCTGACATTAGGTTTTTAACGATGATCTTTAAGAACTTTCTTTTCAATAGGTAACATTCTTATTTTTAGAACAACCTTAAGACCATTGTTAAGAACATTTTGGGAATACAACATTTAAGTTAGAAAATAATAAGACAAAAGCAGTTAAGAAGAATTTTATGCTTATGCAAATTCTGTGAATCTGCCCCAGAGTATTTTTGCTAAGTGACAGTGAATAGCAGAGGAAGAATCTGGAACGCCTCTCATCTTTGTATTCATGTATTTGGTGTTATCTGATATACACCACAGCAAACACAAAAATCTGAAAGGCTGTTTGAAAACGTGCAAATAATATTTGACTTCCTTTCCTCTCAGTGACAAGCAAGTGTCGGAACAGCATTTTTTTAACCTCTCCATTGTGGTGTGAAACAGAGATTTTTTAATCTCTCCATTGTGGTGTGAAAAAGAATGAAGGTCATATGGCATTAGAACACCAGGGTGAGTAAATAACGACTGAATTCTCATTTGTGGGTGAACAATGCCTTCAAGAGAGCCCAATCTGCTCCAAAGCAATATAAAGAATGCCAACAAAAATGAGAACATGGAGGAACAAATGGCTCATGTATCAGCTGAAGATGAATTTTCTTCATTTATTGATCTTGTAATATATCCTAAGTTTCCCTGCACTGGGTTTCAGCATGGCCCACTTCAAACTCGCAGCAGCTGATGAATCAATAATCACGACACATTATGCGCAATGTGAAAGGTGTCAGCAGGAGCGGGACTCTCCATTCAAGCTAAGCCCTTTGGAAAAGCATAATCCCAGAGCCAGGCGGGATAGAGATCCATAGATTAGCTCCGAACATTCACCTGCATACACGGACAATAGAAGGCAAGGGTGTGGGACAGCGCAGGGCACGGGGGTGGACTGTAGTGCCCCATGCCAAGCACTGGTGGTCATTTCAGCAAAACCCATCCAATTAAAGCTGAGTGATGGTGTAGCCCGCTGGAGGCCCCTCCATCTCTGCGGCAGGGCCAGAGAGAGACACCTGCTTTTATCAGCCTGTGCAGGGAGCACGAGGACTCGCTTTGAAGAAATATTCAACTAATTACGCTGGAGCACCAAGCACAACAAGCAGGAAGATTGCAGGGACCCCGACCATTGTGAAGCAGAAAACTCAAGAGGAGATTTCATCTCCACACAAAAACAGACATCTTTCAGACTGCGAGGCAAGGTCATTGTCCTGACGGGGATCGACAGACTGTAAGAGAGAGAAGAAAGAGGACTACATTCATACTGCTGTGTTTTTTGCCCCCCTGATGTGTGATGCAGATCTGATTTTGGATGAGAGTGTAAACGGTTAAAGTCACACTCAATCTGGGCTGCTTTCATTTGTGGAAAAAAACTTGATATGTATCAGATTTTTCATAATGTGACTTCAGTGTGAACAGTCAGGATGAAACTGATGCAATCTTCAGTCGTTTGCCTTTGAGAGCCTGACATATATAGTCCAAGGTTGCTCTAGACATCCTGAAGTTATTAAACACAATAATACTGAAGTGCATGATGAAATGGAAGTAGAGACAGATTTTTCATTTTGTATTGTATGCACATAAGAGTAAGAGAAACATGTAGGGCGGGAGTTAGGGCTGTCAAAATGGCTCAAAAACTAAATTCGAATTTTGTACTTAAAGGGGTCATATGATGCTGCTAAAAAGAACATTATTTTGTGTATTTGGTGAAATGAAATGTGTTTATGCGGTTTAAGGTTAAAAAAACACATTATTTTCCACATACTGTACATTATTGTTTCTCCTCTATGAAGCAGACCTGAAGGACAGAAGGACCACCTGAAGGACATCACTGGACCCTTGCTGGATCCTCTTCCGTTTGCCTACAGAGCAAACAGGTCTATGGACGATGCAGTAAACATGGGACTGCATTATGTTCTGCAACATCTAGACAGACCAGGGACTTATGTGAGGATCCTGTTCGTGGACTTAAAGGCCGACTTCAGCTCGGCCTTTAACACCATCATCCCAAACCTCCTACTGCCCAAACTAACTCAGCTCTCTGTGCCCACCTCCGTCTGTCAGTGGATCAACAGCTTCCTGAGGCTGGGAAAATACACATCCAGCACCCATACGATCAGCACTGGAGCTCCTCAGGGCTGCGTCCTCTCCCCACTGCTCTTCTCCCTGTACGCCAACGACTGCACCTCTAAAGACCCCTCTGTCAAGCTCCTGAAGTTTGCAGACAACACCACACTCATCGGCCTCATTCAGGACAGTGACGAGTCTGCTTACAGTCAGGAGGTTAAAGAGCTGGCTGTCTGGTGCAGTCTCAACAACCTGGAGCTCAACACACTCAAAACTGTGGAGATGACCGTGGACTTCAGGAGAAACCCCCCTGCACTCCCCCCACTCACCATCATGGACACCACTGTGACTGCAGTGGAGTCATTCAAATTCCTGGGAACCACCATCTCTCAGGACCCGAAGTGGAACACTCACATAGACTCCATTGTTAAAAAGGCCCAACAGAGGTTGTACTTCCTTCACCAGCTGAGGAAATTCAAAATGCCACAGGAGCTGCTGAAACAGTTCAACTCAGCTATCATTGAATCCATCCTCTGCACTTCTATAACTGTCTGGTTCAGTTCAGCTACCAAATCTGACCTCAGAAGACTACAGAGGGTAGTCTGGACTGCTGAGCGAATCATTGGTACAACCCTCCCTTCTCTCCAAGAACTGTACTCATCCAGAGTGAGCAAAAGGGCTAACAAAATCACTCTAGACCCCTCACATCCAGCACACTCCCTATTTGAACTGTTGCCATCTGGTCAACGCAACAGAGCACTGAGCACCAGAACGACCAGACACAGAAACAGTTTCTTCCCTCAGGCCATCCATCTCATGAACACTTGACAATAATGTGAACACAACTATTATCCTCATAACTTATTATCTAACACACATTACTCAGTCTACATTTCACTTGCACATTAATTACATGTACATACAACTGTCTTTGTTATATCCTGTACATACAATTGTCGATGTTGTAAGATTTTTTATTCATTATTTGAACTTGTTCTAAGTTTTTTTTTTATTATCTGTGTTTTTTTTTTTCTGTCACTGTCATTCTGTTACACTGTGGAAGCTTCTGTCACGAAAACAAATTCCTTGTTTGTGTAAGCATACCTGGCAATAAAGCTCATTCCGATTCTGATTATTGTTTCTCCTCTATGCCCCGCCTTTCTGAACGCGTCGATTTTTACAAAGCTCATCATCGGTCTGAAAAGCGAGGTGTGCTCGGATTGGCCAGCTATCCAGTGCATTGTAAATGGCCGAATACCTCAAGCGTGTGACAGAAAAGTTACATCCCTTACCATACTGTGATGCCTGCGGCAACCACATGTGACGACACCGGGCTGGACTCCACTTCGTCCACGGTGAAAGCTGATCCGGTGATCCACAGCGCCAAGTTGAAGTACACTGAACAAAATTATAAACGCAACACTTTTGTTTTTGCCCCCATTTTTCATGAGCTGAACTCAAAGATCTAAGACTTTTTCTATGTACACAAAAGGCCTATTTACCTCAAATATTGTTCACAAATCTGTCTAAAACTGTGTGTGGCTTTTATTTTGGCCAGGCCTAAGGCACACCTGTGCAATAATCATGCTTTCTAATCAGCATCTTGATATGCCACAATTGTGAGGTGGATGGATTATCTCGGCAAGGAGAAGTGCTCACTAACACAGATTAGACAGATTTGTGAACAATATTTGAGAGAAATAGGCCTTTTGGTGTACATAGAAAAAGTCTTAGATCTGAGTTCAGCTCATGAAAAATGGGGGCAAAAACAAAAGTGTGGAGTTTATAATTTTGTTCAGTGTATTTCCTCAGTGCCATTGCACGGATCAGCTCCAGGCATGACGTAGCGGATATCTTCCTCTTTTGGAAGGCAAAACAAAGTAGTTTAGCTTTCACAACAAAACACACAGCGCCTTCACAACATTGCGGCGGCAACAATACTACAGCGAGAAAAAAAAAAATAACGCCTTCTTTCTTTGCGTGAACAACATTTGGGCGGCGTTATGCAAATCATCCCACATAGTGACGTAGACATGTGGGGGGCGTGTTAGAACGAGCCGTTTAGGTAGGCGTGGCTGACTCTTAACTTTTATAAAGAATATCTATTGGATTTGAGACTTCAGTCTGTGCAACTTTACAGATCTTCTTTATGCACAAGAGCTTGTAACACTCCAAAGAGAAGGAAAAAATTGAAGCGCATCATATGACCCCTTTAATATGATCAAAATTCCAATTATATTCGAATTTAAAATGCATAATTTCAGTTAGGGTGAAGAAAAGCTTTTGGCTTCTCTCCTGAGGCCACAAGAGGGCGCATCGAGCAAAATATTACTAATGCATGTTTATTCAAAGCATAATAACATGACTATCTGTGAAAAAAAGTGCATAATGTTTAAAATAATGTTTATAAAACATTATTAACAGTTAACAGTAAACGTTAAAAACAGCATCATGCATGTATGTATAGTTTAATACAAAGGGCCGAAAGCCAATCACACAGAGTACATTTTTCATTTAAAAACATGAGATGCAGTGGGATGAGGAAAAAAACCTGCCATAAAGTCTCGAGATATGTTTTTTTCAAAGTTAAACTTGCATTAATTTTACATGGCTTTCTAAACACGCGGCTCTTTTGTGCGAGACACGAGTGCAACAGTGATAGATGTGTGCAAAATGCACAAAATATGTGTTCTGTGTGAATGGCTTGGTTTCAGTTTTGACGTAAACAACATAATGTCTGCATTGATGTTCTCTTTTTCCGCAATATTTTTAATGAACAACGCAGCAGCACCACATCTAGTGGCTTCAACTTGATAGGCTAACAAAAACATTAAAATGCTACATCGTCATCATGGTATCTCGTGCGCCACTGATAAGGCTGCCTTCTTAATGCACACCTAAAATTCGAATGCAACGTTTTTGAATTCGAATGTGGATTTTTATTTGAAATTCGATGAATATTCGAAATCCACATTTTTTTTTTGACAGCCCTAGCGGGAGTTGGTTCTACTCATCGATTGTTGATTTGATTTTGAGATGTTGGGAGGCAGGTCTGAATGCGAGTTTGCAATCGACTGTAAGAAAGGGAAGGAGTTTAAGCAAACTAAATGATTGGAGGAGACAATAGATGTGTGTTTCAATTTTATCGTTAGCTAAAAAAATTTTAATTAGAAATGTTGCCTTTGCAACGAACTGAAATAAAAGCTGAAATACTAAAATTATGAACTGAAATTAATCCAAAATTGAAAACATTTTTTTTTTTACTATTTAGAAATACTAAAAACAAAGACCAATAAAAATGACAAAAGCATGTAACAAAATTTCTAAAAATTAAACGACAATGAAAATAAAAAAATAAAAATAAAAGCTAAATTAAAATATGAATTAAAAAAATAATACTAAATTAACACTAGTCTGTCACCGGAAGATTGAAACATTTTGATTGCAAATATATATGCATGGTTTACTGACAATAGGTTTAATAACGTTAATATGATTATTGCATTTAAAAAATAGATAAGGTGAATATTCATTTAGTGCTGACTTGACAAAATTGCCCTGTTTCTTTACCCTCATAATTAATCACTGTTGTCTTATGTATGTGGCTCAATTTAGGAGCACCGTCTGTTCAGGCCACTGTCTGACATGGGACAAACTTAATATGTCACAACCTCAAACCATCAACAACAACAACAACAACCAAATGATTTGGAATCAGGCCTGTGTTGTAAACTTGGACAAAGAGATGGGATGAACAATGGAAAGACAAACAGAGATAGAAAAAGACAGAACGAGTGAGCGAGAGAAACACACACAGAGAATGCACTTTTGTGTGAATGTAAGAGGTGACTGTCGAGCAGATGTTCTTGTGACGGACAGATAAGAGACGGTGGTGTAGAAGCAGCACCCAAAAAGCAGATCAATTATTCATAGAGACAGATCAAGTCATTGCAGAAAGCTGTGAAAGCAGAATATCCTTAATGGCCTTCACACCCTATTCACCAGAGACAATTAACAGTCACACACACCCCCACTCACAATAATGATCACACTGACGCAATATCACTGCAGACAGGAGAGCAGAATTAAAAATCAGACATGATGTGGCAATATCTACTTATGGTCTGTTCCACATAGCGCTACAAGTGTTAAATAAACTTAATACACAGTGCTATAGGAATACCTGACTGGTCAAAATTGACCGCTAATCTGTGAAATTTATGTCGCCAGGCAACCGTTTTCCTCACTTACACTCAAAATGAATCAGACACACTATGGACGGTAGCATAGTTTCATACCATCCATAGTGGGTCTGATTCAGCCTGCTCCCTGGTTCAGTAGAAAATATGCATTTCTAGGGCCAGTGTATTGAATCTTCTGCTACCTAAAAATTCCCAGTATACTGTACACCATTTACTTACCGGAAAATGACGACCTGTCTTTGCCAGAAATGGACAAGCTGTACTTTTAACAGTAACAACAAAGAACAACGGCAAAAAATAATCGCTCGTGCCGTATTATAAGCAGTGGTGTCGATACACACTAGCTACATATTAACAAACAATCTCATTAATTGTATCACATATCACTGCGATATCAGTGTCCCAATGTTAAGTGGAAGTCATGTTCACTATAAAGATTCACGGCATAGGCAACTACACAGTGGAATGGGACACACTTAAAGTCTGCTCTACCTACAAGCAGAAAGTTAGCGCCAAATCACATACAGATATTGGAACGCTGTGATCCCTCAGTTCACTGGTTACCAACCGTAAACGTGAAGGATACAAACTCTGGTAAAGCAGCAGTCGAGACTTCACAGCCCTGCTGGCATTGATGCACGTGGCCCGCACCAGACTCGGCAACAGCGTTCCAGTCACTATCGCCCCATCGAACAGAGGCCCAAAGAAAGGAACCTGGGTGAGACAGAGCAAATAATAAAGAAACATTTATTAGATTTTTTTTTAAGTTTGAAATGTTCAATCAATTTACATGAGCTCTCAACCCGATGTTGCATGTGATAAATGTACGCCACAAACAGACTGGAAAAAAATAAATCAATACGCGGGACAGCTGAATCTAGTGGATGGATAATGTAGCATTTCCATTTGCCAAGGCTTGCGTTTCTCGAGTGGATGAAATGAGAGTTATTGGAGTGGAACAGCAGATAGCAGTGACACAGCTGAGGGAATTTCACTAATTGCAGCTGGCGACATGTTGCAGGAGCCATACATCTGACAGCATCCAGGCCACTCAACACACAGCAGCCAAGTCTCGTAGAGGTGACGTGTTTGCGAGAAATTACAAATGATGCACACTCGGTTTCTCTGGGGATCTAGTGGCAGAAGCAGGAGGAGGAAGATGAAAGGCAGCTTGACCGCGATGAGAGTGGCGTGCCGACAGTGCAGTAATGGACTTCCAGCATTAGTGCTTTCAGAGAACAGACAGGAAGAGATACCATCCAGCCCTTCCAGCCACAATCTACATCTCCTGACAATCAGCAAAACATCGCACATCCTGATGAAGATCTTGAGACGCCTCGGGAGAGGCATTTCACGTAATATATGAAAATCTGGTGAGTTATGGTGGATGGTTGTGGTTTTTAATGTAACGTAATGTCATTGTCTTCACGATGAGGGACGTACCTGGGGTTTTTTCATGATCTGAACAAAGAACATGTGGTTTTTTATTGGGTAGATAATGATGAGGACATCTCCAAAGTCGGTGGGAATGATTCCTCGTCTGTAATCCCGCGTGTGCTCCGACCACACAATGTGCACTTCATCGTTTCCCAAGTGACGAAGCTATGACCAACCAGAGGCAAAACACATTAATAAATCTGACACGCAAACCAACAAAACACTGTCAACATTAGTCAGAAACATCATGAGGGCTGCACGTCAGGGAAAAAAACAATCACAGATAATCATTTTCACAGTGCATATGTACTGAATAACAAATGAAAAACTAATTCTTAGAAAGACAACGTAAAAGTACCGTGGGCATCAATAAATATGACTCAATCTCACAAACATGCACGTTTTCCTAGTGATCAACAATAATTCCAGAAAGACTGTACATTTATTTTAGTACATAACAACTGGAATTATTTTGGGAATTTTCCATCTGAAGTCAAATGAGCTACAGAAACTGGGTTCATTATGTTTCAATCATTTAAACAAATTGGCTTTAGCCAGAAAATTGGACAGATTTTCATTTTACATAAAAGTATACATACATTTGTAGGAAATGCATTTTTCGGAAGCTATTTTTTGGGACCGTAGGAACATGAACTACATGGGTGCTGAGAGTCTGATTAATATGTAATTTAAATGTTGAAGCACCGGTAGCAATAATTTGTTTAATGTTGTACATGAGGAAAACTGTATATCAGAGCAGTGGGTTCAGAGAGGTGCTACTACTAGCTGTCAATCCTGTAAAGGCTTTTATATTCAGGCGGACACGCTGAAACAATAAGCTGTAGAAACTGTTTCTAGTACTCGACCGGTATGAGTCAGTTCTGATTCAGATATCTAGACAGCGGAGAGCATTCTGGAGCTGAAAGGCGGAACGATGACTTCTGTTAATGCTAATGATCTCGCAATAATCTTGAAATGTCCAAATATCAAACAGTTAATCATCAACATTTAATGGCCAAAACAAACAAATAAAAAAAACGAATAAACCTAATTGGTGTAATGACTGGTTCCTACTTGTCTTTGCAAAATTCTGATGTTTGAATTGAACTACACATTGCTTTGGTAGCAATGTGGTTTTGAAACAACACTGCACTTATAAACACTACTTTTAGGTATTATATTGAGGTAAGATTAACAGAAAATGCTATAAAACAGTCAGTTCCCTTCAGAGATTCATTCATTTGAAGCCATTTGTGCAAATCCGAGGATTTTTGTGTGTCACGAATCATGTGGATGGCCTATTTCAATGTCAAAACAGAATTTTTCCCAAAAGGTGACGAGTTTGCAGGTATGCAAATGGGCATTCCAATCTTTTTAATAATAAACTGAAGAGAAGAAAATGAAATGGATAAAAAAAATTCAAATTTATTATTTTTTTCTTACAATGTATTTGACTGAATAAATCTACAAAAATGTGACCTTTTCTATTTATTTAATTTCATTGATTTGAAATGAGTGTATACTAGAGAATCTATTCTTAGCAAGCCATCTGAGAATAACGTGATAGAAATGTTTGCTTATATCACCTAATCCAAGCCTAGTAATGTAAACACAAAGAGATAAAAAAATATCTTTCATACAACACACAACTGGTTCTTTGTGGGGCTCACAGCATCATTTACTGTCAAAGACTAAACAAAACAGAAGCAGCACAGACAGACCGTAAAGACGTCCTATCCAAATATTTCACAAAAATTAAGCGGACTATTACCAAAATGGTGAGAAATTAAAGTGACCTCTGTAATCAAAAAAGAGGAGTCTTGGAAGCATGTCGCTCCGACGGTGCGGCCTTAAGCGAGCGCCTCTCAATGGGTCGTTAAACATCTGCCGATGCACACATGCCTAATGAGCCATTACCAAAACATGTCCCCGTCACCAAAAATGCAATTACCACATTTCCCCATAAGCCCTTAATTATGCTAATGGGCTAAAATTAAACAAATCCACAACAAGCTGATTGGGTCGGCACATACCGATCCATTTGGAGAGCCAGCAGAAGAATTGGCGGCATGCAAGCAGGTTGGGCGGAGAGAGGAAATACACAACACATTGTACACATACGCCAGATGCCATTCTCAATGAAAGGGAGCAGATGTTAAAGACCGCAGACCTCTAAGAAACCTGAACTTTAGAATAGGCTTAAGTAGAGTGCCTGTGAAGGTGTTGTGGGTGGTTGCCAGGGCGTTGCTATGCATTGCTAAGATGCTCCATGAGGTTGGTAGAGTATTCTGGGGCCAGTTGCATAAACATAGCCTCTATGTTAACACTGTTGCTGAATCCCAATTCGCTTACTTATACTACGCCCTAAAAGTATACTCTTTTTGTGAAGAAAAAGTACATACTTTTGAGTATGTAGCAGAATAGTAGGCAAGCTTTGAGATATACTACTTCGTCATAACTGCGTCTTTAACAGACGCTGCTTAGTTACATACATCCTGTCACCATTTAAACTGCACTGTCAATCATCTTGTCACAATTAACATTATCCATATTTCGTTTAATTTAATTTCCTACCGTATTGGGAGAGAAATGAAGAGGCACGTTGATCTGCCAGCCGAGGGTTTATCATGCCGAGAACTCTGCTTATTTGTTTGCATAATGATTCATTTAAAAGTTAATGGCCAAACGTATCATTATAAAGTTCTCAGTGTTGTTGCAGATGAAATATAATGTGGATAACATTAAATAAATATTTTTTTCAACAGGTTATATACAGTGGGGCAAATAAGTATTTGATACACTGCCGATTTTTCAAGTTTTCCCACTTACAAAGAATGGAGAGATCTGTAATTTTCATCGTAGGTACACCTCAACTGTGAGAGACCGAATCAAAAAAAAAAATCCAGAAAATCACATTGTATGATTTTTAAATAATTAATTTCCATTTTATTGCATGAAATAAGTATTTGATACAATAGAAAAATAAAACTTAATATTTGGTACAGAAACCTTAGTTTACAATTACAGAGGTCAGACGTTTCCTGTAGTTCTTGACCAGGTTTGCACACACTGCAGCAGGGATTTTGGCCCACTCCTCCATACAGGTGTTCTCCAGATCTTTCAGGTTTTGGGGCTGTCGCTGGGCAACACGGAGTTTCATCTCCCTCCATAGATTTTCTATTGGGTTCAGGTCTGGAGACTGGCTAGGCCACTCCAGGACCTTGAAATGCTTCTTATGGAGCCGCTCCTTAGTTGACCTGGCTGTGTGTTTGGGGTCATTGTCATGATGGAAGACCCAGCCACGACCCATCTTCAATGCTTTTACTGAAGGAAGGAGGTTGTTGCCCAAAATCTCACAATACATGGCCCCATCCATCCTCCCATCAATACGGATCAGTCGTCCTGTCCCCTTTGCAGAAAAACACCCCCAAAGCATGATGTTTCCACCACCATGCTTCACGGTTGGGATGGTGTTCTTGGGATTATTCTCATTCTTCTTCTTCCTCCAAACACTTCGAGTGGAGTTTATACCAAAAACTTTTATTTTGGTCTCCTCTGACCACATGACTTTCTCCCATGCCTCCTCTGGATCATCCAGTTGGTCTTTGGCAAACTTCAGACGGGCCTGGATATGTGCTGGCTTGAGCAGGGGGACCTTGCCCACAATGCAGGATTTTAATCCATGATGGTGTAGTGTGTTACTAATGGTAACCTTTGAGACTGTGGTCCCAGCTCTCTTCAGTTCATTGACCAGGTCCTCCCGTGTAGTTTTAGGCTGATCCCTCACCTTTCTCAGGATTATTGATACTCCACGAGGCGAGATCTTTCATGGAGCCCCAGTCCGAGGGAGATTTACAGTCATCTTGAATTTCTTCCATTTTCTAATAATTGCGCCAACAATTGTTGCCTTCTCACCTAGCTGTTTGCCTATTGTCCTGTAGCCCATCCCAGCCTTGTGCAGGTCTACAAATTTGTCCCTGGTGTCCTTAGACAGCTCTCTGGTCTTGCCCATAGTGGAGAGGTTGGAGTCTGATTGATTGAGTGTGTGAACCGGTGTCTTTTATACAGGTAACAAATTCAAACAGGTGCAATTAATACAGGTAATGAGTTGATAGGAGGGCTTCTTAAAGACAAACGAACAGGTCTGTGAGAGCTAGAATTCTTGCTGGGTGGTAGGTGATCAAATACTTATTTCATGCAATAAAAATGGAAATTAATTATTAAAAAATAATACAATGTTATTTTCTGGATTTTTTTTTTGGATTCTGTCTCTCACAGTTGAGGTGTAACTACGATGAAAATTACAGATCTCTCCATTATTTGTAAGTGGGAAAACTTGAAAAATCAGCAGTGTATCAAATACTTATTTGCCCCACTGTATTATATATTGATATTATCATCAAAACCCTTTCTACCGGTCTGTCAGTCTCCGCAGATATGCCATGTTTGTGTTTTTTAAACAATTTCATGATGGTTGGTAGTTCTAATCGAATCTCGCCCACCGTGCAATGTGTTTTTTAGTGATGGGAAGTTCGGATCATTTTACTGACTCGGACCTTTGAGTCTCGTTCAGAAAAATGAACAAATCTTTTTTCGAGTCATTTCGTTCATTTTAGCAAAATATAATTAAATGTTACTTCACGTCTACTAACGCAAACGTTGATCACACAACAAACAATACAAAACATAATGCTATAAGAAACAGAAAAGATTAATACATTGTTTACCTGGGTCTTCAGTCTAATCTGAAGCTCACCTCACCTCTTATCTGACAAGTCTTCGGGTTTTGGCTTATGGGGCTGTCACGTGATGAATGAACGACTCAAAACCGAAGACTCGAGAGATGAACTAATCATTCTCTTTCCGGCTCAGACTGCATAAGTTAAAGCGTATGGGGCTGTCACGTGATGAACAAACGAATCGGAAAAACCCAAAGACTCGAACCAGGGGTGAACTACTTGACTAATTCCAGTACAGAACCTATTGGATGTTGCGCATGCGCGGTCAACACGAAATGAACGAATCCCTCGCTGAGACAACTCGTCATCCCGAGACATTAAAGATTTGTTCAAAATGAACGAATCGTTCAAAAACGACCCAACACTAGTGTTGTGGGCAATGTTAGCCGTTAGAGTGTGCACGGATCTGCACTTCGAATTTCTACCGGAAGCAGTAAACCATCCAGGAATATCTGGCATACTCATTTCAACACTACGATTTGGGACATACTAATTTCGAATACTATTTAGGATGGATAGTATGCGAATTGGGACGCAGCATGTGTCTTAAGAACTAATTTGACCAACTAGCAGTTAGCCAAGAGGTAATCAGTTTTACTTTTCAGATTCAAATTAGACTAATCTACCTTTTTGTAACTGACTTAAAAAAATGATGACAAGTCTTGAAATAAACTAATTAGATGACTAACTACTAACTAACTTTGGTTAAGTTGTATTTACAACACTGTTCCAGAACACTTCAACCCAAATATTCAGATGTGTGCAGCACATTTTAATGGAGGACTGTTTCCTGATCCTGGGAGAGTGGACTACAATGCCGGCTGTTCTGACTCCACAGACTGTAAGTAGGTTTTTATATTTAAAGAATTTACCACTGATGATTCAAACACGAGTTTTGAGCAGTGTAGAGTAGCGCTTGTTGTTTGTCGTTTCTCCGATCACAAATGCAGACATGGTTTAATGTTTACGCGGCGCGATGCAACACAACACGTAAAAAGACAGTATAAGTCATTATAATCCGTAACTATGTCCCCACTGGATGCAACAAATGCTTCGTTTATAATGGGTTTTAATGTTTTTGTCTCCGGGACAAGGCATCACAACATGGCAAGGGGCGTAACATTGCCATCACACGCTTGAGGTATTCGGCCAATCACAACACACTGGATAGCTGGCCAATCAGAGCACACCTCGCTTTTCAGACCGATGAGCTTTGTAAAAATCTACATGTTTCAGAAAGTTGGGGCATAGAAGAGAAACAATAATGTACAGTATGTGGAAAATAATGTGTTTTTTTAACCTTAAACCGCATAAACACATTTCATTACACCAAATACACAAAATAATGTTCTTTTTAGCAGCATCATATGAACCCTTTAAAGGTCGTCTAAGCAGTTTATGCAACCGGCCCCTGGGTGGATGATGGATTCTTCCCACACAAGCCAATAGAGTTCATCTCAAAGCCCTTCTCATGTGCTGGTCTCCAGATATGGCTCAGGTTCTTCCACCAATGAAAGGCTTTGGGATTTTTCACCCATTTTAGCATCCACCAAAATGACAGTATACCTTTTCTTGAACCACATGCTTTGCAGCATCATTCCTGTCTGTAGAATAAACAGTGTTCAATTAGGGTATCCGCAGATTAAACAGGTTGAGGGCACAAACCGGGTAACTGCAAGTTTAAAATACTCAAAACATGTTTTAACAATAGTAAACAATAGTAAAAAATTACATTTGCATTAGCAAACATGAAAACATGAGAACATTAGTGGCCACATGTGAGTACACTCTTAAAAATAAAGGTTCCAAAAGGGGTCTTTCACGGCGATTCCATAGAAGAACCATTTTGGCATCCCAAAGAACCTTTCGGTGAGCAGTTCTTAAAATAACAATTTTTAAGTGTGTAGAGCATACCATACAGATGCAGACTGTAAACACACAGACACCGAGACGAGCAAGAGATGCCTTGAAGCTTAAACGCTGCCTTGTAAAGAAGCAGCATCCCTCACTCTGCAACAAAAGAGTGTGTGTGTCTGTATGTATGTGTGTGTGTGTGTGGATGACCGGCTGCCTCCTGACACCGTGGCCTCGCATGGCAACACCCTCCCAGTAACTGCATTACTAGCCCAGCCAGCTGCTCTGCTCCGTTCTGCCCCCCCAGCACTCAATTGGATTCAAGAATTCTTCTCTTTTTCTCCTTCTGTTTTCCTTGCTGTCAGCTCTTCACCCCTCCTTTCTCTCGCTACCTCTGAACGTTGCATTTGTAAATTAGAGGAGTTACTTCCTGTCTGCCTGTGGCTGATAAAATAGCCCTTTCACCCCTCCCCACACACGTGCCACCCAACAGTCGCCCTCTCTCGCTGCCATAGCGGGAGCGCTGCAATTACTGGGCCTGATGGCCAAAATGAACCGAGCACAGCTCGCGGCACACACGCTCACTTCCCATGCCGAACAGAGGAAGTGGAGTGTGGCTGAGATGGGCTAATATGAGCTCTGACAGTGAGAGGCTTTAACGTTCGGGAGCCTGATGAATTTTTCTCACTGCAGGCCTGTGCATGATCGGATTGAGCGCTCAAACTAAGCAGGCTCCTACCGGTTCATTTTGCCAGTGTTATCCTGCTAACGCGTGTCGATCGCCATCCCGCCGACACGGGCGGAATTCGATAGCAGGGCCCTGCTGGTATCCGGCAGGCCTTTGGCCCTTGCGGCGTGAGTTAATGTGCTGATCGGGGCCTCGGTCACAGCGCGCACAGGAGTCCAGAGTGAGAGCTGTTACTAAACCTGCACATGCTCGGCTCCCTCGCTGATGACACAGCCTCACAGCTCTCAGCGGTCTGACAGAGCCGTGCAATCAGGAGCACGGTCCAAAAGTCACGCTCTACACGCGTGTCACTCACCTGCTGTCAAATCTGTACGACCAACTGCAGTCATTAAATCACCATTTTAAACCGGATAACAGTGTTTTTAGGGGTAAGCAAACATTTATGTCGCAGTATTCTCATAAAATTTTGGTTTTAAGAAAAAAAACATGTCAGAACCCACAAATTTAATTGGCTCTGACTTATACAAATTAAAGCTCAGTTTTTTTTTTGTTTTGTTCATGCAATGTTGAAATAAAAAGTTACAATGACAAACACAAAATTTTTCACTTTTTTGAATGACTTTTCTTTAAAATGTTAAAAACCTTTTAAAACACACGTGTGGCAGAGAGACTGTATTTTATCGTGTTCTTACTGTTCATGTGGATTTTCGTTTATAACATACTGTATGTGAGGTTCACGGTTCTATTTCCTGTTTTATCTGAGTGGGTGTGGCCTTAAAGGAAGCGCCAACCTAAAGGGGAATGTTCATTTTTAGCTATTTATGGAAATGTTTGTGCAGATGTATTTGTTGTTTTGTATTTTGTGTCCTATTCATTGTATTTATTGGTTTAACTCTTGATCTTAATCATTTTATGTATTTAATGATGTAGTGAGACAAAGGTTTATTTTAGCAAAATTGTATGTGCCAATTAGTACGAGCGGGAACACGTGCATTTAAGATGCCATCACTAGATGCCGTGAGGTTAGTGGACGGATTGTATTATGAACAAAAAGAAACTAGGTTATTGTTAGTGCTGTTTGAGTGCAGTAAAACTCCAGCCTCGACTGTATAGCGGGGAGCTGGTGCTGTTGTTTGTGCCCAGCAGTTCTAGTTTTAACAATGGTTTTATGCAGAAAGCTTCATAGCAATAACAACAGTATCTAAAAGGGTGGGTTTAACATAAGGTCATTTTAAAACTGAAGAGCGTGACCTTTTTTCTTTCTCATTTCCTCTCTGAATGTAAAGTGACTGGAAAGCCTGTACTCCTGACAAAGCAGTGGCATTTTGTTAAACTTCTTAAAAAAATTATGCTCATAAATGCTACTTTTTAAGACAACATTCCACCAGTTTCAATCAGTAAATCACCCATCTAAAACCAGAATGTTGTTTGTAATGTGTATGGTTCTTGTCAAGCAGGAAATTAGGTGCTTGAAACTACCTTTTTTGTGATGGAGTCATCTGAGTCAGAAGGCATGCGAGTCGACACATGGAAGATGGCCTCCACGTTGGAGGTAGCGTAATATGGTGCTGTGCTTCCTGTGCTGCCGTTTCTCTGCAAACCACCCATAAACCCACAGTGAGTGGCCAGATTCACCTGAAAGAGAGAAGCTTCCTGATGCTCTGACATAGTCCCAGGACATGACATCCGCGCACTACAGACTCATTAACTGGATTTGATGTGTTATTTCACCTCCCATCCCAGCCCAGAGACAAAGTCCTCGTAAGCCTGACTGCCCTCTGTGTTGGACAGAATGGAGCATTTGTCCTCCTGGCCTTCTCCAATGTAGAACACGGCAATCTTGTGCGTCTCTCGACTGGTAACAAAAACACACAAGATGAACCGACACCATGCAAAACATCACGACATTTGAGGTGTCACCATATTTGATGTGGTCTGTATATGCAATCAAAGTGTAGAAACATCTCAAAGACGCAATGGTATGCATCTGAGCTACATTTCAAACGCCATAGCAAAGGGTCTGAATACTGACACAATGTGATAGGTCACTTTTGTCTTTTTAATAAATTTGGAAATTTTTCACAAATCTGGTTTTGATTTGTCATTATGGGGTATGGAGTTTAGATCAGTGTTATTTTAGCATCATTGAAATTCTATTAGCATATGTGACCCAGGACCACAAAACCAGTCATAAGTGTTCATTTTCCAAAATTGAGATTTGTACATCGTCTGAAAGCTGGATAAATAAAGATCAATTGATTGTATGGTTTGTGAGGATAATGTAGAATATTTGGCCGAGATAAAACTGTTTGAAAATCTGGAATCTGGGGGGGGGGGGGGGGGGGGGGGGGGGGGGGGGGGGGGGGGGGGGGGGTGCAAAAAATCTAAATATTGAGAAAATCATCTTTAAAGTTGTCCAAATTAAGTTCTTAGCAATTCATATTACTAATCAAAAATTAAGTTTTAATATATTTATGGTAGGAAATGTACAAAATATCTTCATGGAACATGATCTTTACTTAATATCCGAATGATTTTTGGCATAAAATAAAAATTTATCATTTTGACCCATACAATGTATTTTTGTATGCTACAAATATAACAGGGACTGAAGATATTATGAGATACAAGTATATTTTTTATTAAATAGATTTAATTATTTTTTTCATATTTTTGTTTTCTTTTAATTAACATTGTTAGCAATTGTCTTGTGTTTTCATCATTTTTATAAGATTTGTTTTAAAAATAATGATGCATTTATAGTGTTTTTATTTTTTAAACAAACAGAAAATGAGAAATGTTGCCTTGGCAACTAGCTAAAATAAAAGGAAAAGTTTTTTATTTATATTTTTAGCATAAGATTGCATATATAAATAAAATATATTTGCTTCATATTTTGAACTCTAAAATGTGTATACAAACAGAAATGTAAAAAGGGTCTAAATGATCTTAATTCCTGGGTGTCACATTGTTCTTCCCTTTGTGTTAAAAGACATCATGTGGTACGAGAGTTAAGCACAAAATATGGAACAGAGGAAAATATGATGCTTTTGGCAAGTTAATAATTCATAACAATTCATTTGAACTCATAGCTAATAGTTCTCTCTCTAAAGAACAGTTGTGATTTCCTTAAAACATGTAGGTAAGTAATAGGATGTCCGGTAGCCTATACATGGCACGACCTCTGTTATGCTCATCAAATCATACATAGTTTTTTTTACCAAAACACACTTTAATACATTTATTTTTGCAGCTATTTCCTACTAAATCAAATCCAGGTATGCAGTGCGTATGTGTGAGCCGTGTGTGTCTCTTTGAGCAGTGTTGCTAAGGAAGCGTCATGCCCGTGCAGTGTGATGTTTGGCACGCTCAGTCAGCGGTTGCCATGAGTGGGCCCGGCTATGCATGCGGAGGGTAACGGTGGCCCGATCCTGGGGGTATTCTTTAATAAGCCTCTGTAATTAGCCACTCTGAGCGCCTATTGATCGCTGTTGGCTGAGAAGTGTGGAGCTGTGATCAGCCAGACGTGGGCAGGATTAGGCCGTGAGGAGCGGAGTATCTGAGAGTGGTCTTAAGACATGTCTCCTTAATAGTGCTTTTAAAGGATTTAGCTACTCTCTGTAGACTGGCATTAGGCTGCATGATTGAGCTCTCCAAATGCCTGCTGTTGTTTGCTGCTGATTTTTAGTGTTAAGTGCCGAGGAGTCAGGCAGAAAGTTACAATTGTGTTTTTATGTCGCTGATTTACTTGGTATGTGATTATCTGTATAGAACTTTAAGGCACGGACATCAGAAACGAGCAGAAACCCTTACCATTGCCCTGAGTCCAAATTCTTCAGCTCTCTCAAGAGCTTGGAGTTCTTCTTTAGAAGATGAAAGCTTTTTCTACGAAGAGAAAAAGAAATGGAACAGTCATAAAAACCAGGAATAACTTTCCAAAAGATAAATGGCGAAATCACTCAATTTGTAATTATTTTTTCAATGTTAAAATATTTTCTTCTATCCTAGTTCAACTAAAGTAAAAAAAGGTCTGCAGGTTTACTCCTCTGAAAATCGTAAACACTGTGACCCCACAGTATCATAACATGCTTGGGATTCAAAATTACAATTCCAGAAATATAAATAAATAAACAAACAAATCTAAAATATTTAGAACTCATGCAATTATATTCGCACATTTTGTGGCATGCTCATATATTCTGATATGCAAAGAGGCCCTCATGAAAAAAAAAGATACTCAAAAATGTTCACCACTTACTCAAAATCACATAAAAGAGAAAATTAGTGGAATGTCGAAGCTGCTCTTTTCCATTCAGAAAGAACAAAAAGGCACCATAAAAGTAGATTTATGAAAAGTATATTATTTAGCCATTGTCTGAACTGCCAGAGGTCTTCCTCTCTCAAACATTATCATAGCAATTTAAGTAATCCAAAAATCATAAAAAAAACAATGGCAAAAACAAAAGACATGGGACTTTAGAAAGTGTCCACCTGTCCTCAAGCCTAACTCAATCAAAGTGAAAGAATAAAAACCTATAAATACGTGGAGACTGTTATTCATTATTATTTTCTTATTAAAGGAACATCGATATTATTTGTTTGGCTCAGAATTGATCTACAGAAGATGCTTTATTGAGTCTTTGTAATTAACAAAAACAATCCCTTGATCTAGTCAAATTATCAGATGAGACGAGCACAGGTACTATCTATCTATCTATCTATCGATAAGAAGAAATGTTTCTGGAGCAGTGAATCAGCATGTTAGAATTATTTCTAATATAGTAAGTAAAGGCTGCTGAAATTTTCAGCTTTACCATCACAGGAATAAATTATTCCTACTGTTTTCACTATTATTTTTAAAAATGTATTCAAATAGAAAACTACAGTGACGCATTGCTGCCACACACATATGATCTTTCCCACTCAATTATGTCGTAATAAGGAGATGCTATGTCATTAAAACGACAATTATCTTGTGAAAACGACGTTTTCTTTTAATAATGTGATGTTATATCGTTGAATCAACATATATTCTAATGATAATGGGATGTTATGTCGTTTAAATTACATAATTATCTCATTAAAATGACATTTTCGCGTAATAACGAGATGTCGTTAAAAAAGACAATTATCTCGTGAAAACGTTTTTTCGTAAGAGAAATAAAGAGAAAAGACTATTTTCTTTTTTATTATTATTTTTCATTTTTGTGAAAAAAAAACAACTTTAATATTTGTTTAATATTTTTTTCACATGCGGGGGCAACCCTGAAACGCCACTTTTCAACTCAACCTGCCTTTACTCTCTGTCCCTTCACACAGAATAAGAGTTCACCTGATTTACTGCTCTGCAAATTAGTCACAATAATGTTTATACTCTTCATACTGTTTGGCTGTAGCATATGCTATATTTCTTGCAAATATACATCTCATAGAGCTCAACATTGCACTTTTCGGGGTTGGCAGCGCTGTCGCGTCCCTTGCATTGTGATAACAGCGGAAAGAAATGTAAATGTCTGCTTTATTTTGTGTACACTCACAATAACAACAAAACGTTCCAAATTGCTTTTGTAAAATAACAGGGTGCGCTTTCTGCCATCTTGTGAACTGAAACTGAACTCAGTGAAACAGTAAAACAAAACGAAAACAAATATTTTGTGTTTAATTCGTATAAATCCAACAAGAGCTACAGTCTTTCCCATCTGAGCTCATTATCTGTATTGTGGTCACACGCAAACGCAGCACAGCCTATTCATATTCATACAGTATAAAGCCTGGAATTTACCCCAAAAGAAAAAGGCGATGCGACGCGCGGCTTGATTCAGCTGAAGATATCATTTCTGACGAGTAAATTATTCATTCTTAAAATCAGACGAAAGCAGCCTATCAAGGCCGTCCACACAAGCGAAACAAATATTGAAGCATAAACTATTTTTTAAATACACCATTAACAAAAATGTATCTTAATTTTTTTAACAAAACAAAAAAAGTTTCTCATTTCTCTTTATTACTTTTTAAAAAGAAAATCAAATGACCAGAAGAGGTAGGCAGGTCTGAGTGCAATTATTGGATAGCATTAAATTGTTGACAGATTGGAGATTAATCCTAATAAGCATATCGCTACAATAAAAACAGTAACATTAAAACAGTGTATTTCTATTATTCCTCCTGCAGATCTTCATTTATCTCAAGACTGTGGCGACACCAGCAGCGTGGACAATCGCCTCGCTCACATAATGTCACAATGTATAGGCTAATATCTTCTAAAACGGGAAAAACATTGTTTTTTTGACATGTGTCATTATTACGAGAAAACAATATGTCATTTTTAACATGATAATTACGTAATTTAAACAACATAACATCTGGATATTAAGAGAAACTATGCCGTTTTAACGAGAAAAAGATGTTGTTTTAATAAGATAATTATGTAGTTTTAATGACATATCTCGTTATTATGGGAAAATGTCATTTTGATGAGAAAAATGTCATTTTGATGACATAACATCTCGTTATTACAAGAACATTTCATTTTAATGACATGACATATTATTACGAGAAAATATGTTATAATATCTCGTTATTATGACATAACTGACTGGAAAATAAATAATATGCATGTCGCACCAATGCGTCACCATAGAAAACAGTTCTTTGATACTGAAATAATATTTCATAATATTGCCATTTTTACTGTACTGTACTATTTATACTGTACTTTTACTGTTTTGAGCAAATAAATGCAGATTTGAAATATGTATATTTGTAGCTACGTGACTGACTGTAAACTTGTTAAAAATCAAATTCTATGAGTTACATATTTATTTATTGTACCTTTTTATAAAACACTGGCAGCAAACCGAAATTTCAGGTATTCACACAAAGTCGTCTTTTCCACCATAGTTCTCAAATCTCATTCACACACATTCAAATTTTGCATCAAGAATGGTCTCGAGAATCGTAAGAACCAATGAGTACTGATGTGCAAAAGAGCAGCTTTGGAAGCGGGTGACTGCATTTTCATTTTGGGATGTGCTATACATTTGGTGTTTTCCAGCAACTCCCATGAAATACTGTACCTGCGATCCCATGAGTTCATGCCGAGGTCATTGAGGAGAAGTCTGCAGAGGAAAAAAGGAGATTTGGGCTCGTGCTGCGTGGGCTCTCTCTGTCTCTCTGCTCTGACGCTGGGGTCTTCAGTCTGTCGTCTGGCCAGCTCCTCGTCCTCCTGCTTGGCCTGTCTGTGGATGGCATCCATGATGAGCCCTTCCATCTCAGGGTTCATGCCGATGGGTGGAGAGGGCGGCTGGGTGAGCCTCAGCTGGGGCTGCGGCAGGCACTCGGGGCTGCTGTGGCCAAGGTCTTCCAGTAGCTGGTCCAACACATCCACGCCATCTTCCACTTCCAGCTCAGAGGAGCATTTACTGAAGCGGACAGAGTGAGTGGCGTCGTGTGACAACTGATCTCTGTTGCCACCCAAACTCAAGCCAGTTCCGTCCAAAGTGCGGAACAGAACACCGCCGTCCCACGAGTACTTTCCCGAGATGTCCCTGACGATGACGCGGACCTCAGAGGAATGATCCCTCGGGTTGGCACTTACTTGGGCCGTGCTGGAACTGTCAGAGGGGATCTGTAGGTATGAGACTAGTGTGCTGTCATTGAAGACAAAGAGCTGTAGATTGGGGCTTTTGAAGACTTCAGAGGAGAGCTCGGAGGACTCTACGTAGGGGTTGTCGTGGTTCTCGCTGACCAGGCTGTTTAAGAGGGCAGGGCCGCCACTGAGAGGATGGTGGCCCAAATGATTGACCAGGTGTGTCATTAGCATCCGAGCGGTCAGAGGAATCAGCTCCAGGCTTCTCCTTTTCTTTTCTGGGATATGAAACAACACAAGTTTAGTAAATTAGAAAACATCTGGCTTACAGGTATACACAAAGGATTAGTTCATCCAAAAATGAAAATCCTGTCATCAATTTATTTGATCTATTTGTTTATTTAAAAAGGGACAATGCACATGAATAATTAATGTGCATGTGCCCGAGAAAGGTGCCGCAGAAAAGGAAAAGGAAAGTGAGAATATAACAGTAAAATACAGAAAAGAGCCCATGCAGCTCAAATAAAAAATGCAAATAAATAGCACATTTTACACAGTAAAAGTATAATATTTATATAGTTTTGTTATGCATGTTAAAAGCACCTGACTATCAAGAACCCAATTCCTTAAATTATATTAAAATGAAAAAATAAGATGTATTTACAGTGTGTATATGTATAATTACTCTAAAGTCGTTACAAATCAGACTTTGGTTCAACTTTGAAACACAAATGAAGAATTTTTTTATGTGAAGATTGAGATATTTATGGCGGCCCTCCTTTGAGTCCATAAAACTTTGATGGTTCAAAAAGTAATATATTTATTCTACTGTAAACATAATTGATTTGAATCGAGTGGTTTAAACTAAGCCTTCTGAAAAGACATGATCATTTTATATGAAAAACAGATGTCATTTAGGCTTTTATTCACATATAAACTGCTCGCATCAAGTTCAAGACATTGATGCTTGCATATAGAACAGCCACAGGCTCAGCACCCGCCTACTTTCACTCACTACTACGAATCTACATCCCCTTCAGAAGTCTGAGATCCGCTAGTGAGCGACGCCTCGTGGTACCATCACAGAGAGGCTCAAAATCACTTTCCAGAACATTCTCGTTCACCACTCCTGGCTGGTGGAACGATCTTCCCACCCCTATCCGGAATGCTGAATCCCTGACAATTTTCAAGCGACAGCTGAAAACTCATCTCTTTCGAAGCTACTTGACTTCATCTTAAAAAATGTATTTCTCTTTATTTATTCCTTCCCTTTCTAGCTTGTACTTATTTGAACAACGCCTAAAACTTGGTATTTCAAGCACTTCCTGTGTCTGTTTGCCTCTTTAAGAAGAATCGCTTTATGTATTCCCCAATTGTAAGTCGCTTTGGATAAAAGCGTCTGCTAAATGACTAAATGTAAATGTAAATAAACATTGCTCGGTGCATACACATATAGAGCACATGAAATACGGTAATTGGAAGCTCATAATACTTGTCGTGAGAGGCAAGAACAAACCTCATTGGTTCTTGTGTGTCAATTAAGCACGTCTGAGCTTCTGTTGATATATGATGTGCTCTATGTATGTGCCTGTTCATCATATAAAGTGATTGTGTCTCTTCAGAATACTTGGACTGCTCAATTAATATGGAATATTTTTACAATCTCTTTATGAACCTTTTGAACCATCAACATTTGGAGGGACAGTATATTCATTTGTGCTTCCAAGGTGAACCAAAGTCTTTGGGCATCATGTAAAGTGACGAGATAATTTTCATTTTTGGGTGAACTATCCGTTTAAATGTAAAATAATGAAGTTTGTACTGCCTCAACACTGTTATGTAGAAATCTGCCCATCACCCTGTTATATTACACGACTCTGTGGGATATGTGATTCGGATATGTCAGTTGTGTTACTCTTCAGGTCAGCTGACAGTTTTCACTAGTGACAGACCAATATGTCATCCAGACCAATTAGGTGGCCATTATTTGCAGGGTTGATATAATCTGGCTGTTTTAATGTCATGTCCAATTGCTCAATTAATCAATGTATTGCAATCTCTATTTCATTTTTTAGTAAATATGTATAAAAATGTTTTCAGTTGAACTTTTTGTGTATCAAGTCTTATATTGGGCACTCTGATATGTGCATATTAGTATAGGCAACAGACACTGAAACATTCATATTGGTCAACCACTAGTTGTCAGTGGCAATCCTTTCCCTACATAGTTGTGCTAGTTTTTATTTTTCTCAGATCACTCTGAACTCTCTTCTCACATAATCAAGCTATTTCAACTGAAATTAATATTTCATTTCTTGGTAAGTCGCCATGTAAGTGGGATAATTTACAGTCAGCTGGCCATTATCACAAATGATTACACATCTCTCTGGAATACTTGATTCTGATTGGAAAACACAATCAGGTAAATCTTTTTTGTATAATGACTGCTGTATGACTGACTTTTTGAGGGTAATACAAGTCCTGACTGGCTGAGTGTGTTCAGTATTTTCCCGTACTTATTCTCAAAAGCTGGTCGGTATACTGTCTTTTAGCTATCATGACCAATGGAGGCCATTTTTCCACATCTGCACCATGTACACGGGTGTCCACCCAGACACCTTTAAAATATCTATTCATTCTCCTAAAACAGACTCAAAGGGATGCACTAATGAGCATCACACCTTTCGTGATGAATGAATAGGGCTCTGCAAGCACTATGAATTAAAGTCCTCTGAATGCTGAACACCTCTCAAAAAGTGAGAAATCTAGCGTTGTCATTAGTGGATATTAAGATTAAGATGAGAGAGAGAGAAGGGGGGAAAAAACCCCGAAGTGCTCACATTGTGACAGTGCTATCAATACCATCATCTCCATCAAAGTGGAAAAAGCTCTTTGCAAAGACGAGCAAGTTGCATTAGGGATGCACAGAGCTTTGAAGTGAACTAATCAATATGAGCTAGGTACTGGAATATTGCTTAGGACTTGCTCTTTTGCTGAGTTTTTTTTTTTTTTTTTTTTTTTTTTTTTTCGTACCAGAGATATAAAAGGCATGTCAATGGATGGAGATGTTTGCGCTGCAAAAGCCAGCATTCTTTTTCTTCCTCTACTCAACAGATATAAATGTACTGTCATAAAAAGCATCCCTGTTAAAAGAGGAAAGAACAACCCACCCCACAGCCCAACCCCACCCCAACTAAAAACAGATGACATTTGATGACATGCCAAGGTAGAAAACACACAAGAAATATTGCCTAATGGATGAAGCAAGGTCGGAGGAAAAAATGATTTCTTTAATAATTGGCATAAATGGGCTTGCTTTGAGTGGATGAGGGAACTAATGCACACCTCTTTAAATTTCTATTTCATTTCATCCACATGTGGACGATTAAGACTTTGCTCTACTATTTTCACAAGAGCTCATAAACCTCAAAACGACAATTAAAAATGTTTTGTACTTTCCTTTTTTTCTTTTCAAGGGAGATGCAGCAGTTCCACAATTATTGCAGAAACATTTGGCACAGTAAATTTAGTCAAAATTGCCTTTACATTACAGACATTAAAGAGTGATTTGTGTTGATGTGAAGCAAAAATTCTTACATTTAATAAGGTTTAATGACAAAACTAAACAAAAATGAATATTTAAGGTGATGAAATATGGTTAATCTCACTATATATAACGAATACTACCATGATGTAAACAAAAACTGTATTTTACAAATCGCCTTAAAAAATTAAACAAGGCTAAACAAAATAACTCATTAATATAATTATTAAAAAATAATATTAATTAAAAATAATATCCTTAACAAAAAACCAAAAAAAAAAAAATTTCTTTTCATTTCTTAAAAAAAAAAATTCTTAAATTCTTATCTTTTTTCCCCAAAACATTACGTGAGGTGGTTTAAAAGAAAAAAAAAAGTGGCAAATGAGGCAAAACATTGTTAATATGGTCTTAAAAACACGGGAGAAGAGGACGAGGGATGCCCTTTTCCATTTCCCACTTTCCTCGATAGGCCCTTATTCCTGTCTAAAGCCAACAAGGCCCTTTCCACCTTCCCCTTTCTTATCTTCTACTTTTTTTGGGGGGGTAAATATGACTCTGGGACAGTTCAGGACAGATTATAGAGTTCATGACAATTTCCCTAGGCAACAACTACCCGCTGTATATACCCGTACGTTCCTGTACCAAACAACCTAACCAACTAACACTCACAAACCTACTGCAATAAGATTAACCATTGCACTCAAGTATGTTCCTCTCCTGAAAGCCCCACAGAAGTGTAGTAATGAACAAAATTTACCTTCATCATTCAATCAGAGAGATCCGTTCACAGCAGGCATTCAGCCAACCCAGGAGAGGGAATTTCCGAAGTCTCCCATTACCATTGTGTAAATGGGGGCCGCTGTTCAAAGCTCTTGACATTGCCCCTAACGTAAGGGAAACAGGAGGTCTAGGTCCTTGTCTGTCGACAAGATCCAACAAGGCTGAGGAGTAGTGCTCCTTCTGTTGGAGGTTGCAGATTAGACCCTGAATAAACCCATGTGCCAAACAAGCCACCACTAAAGACAACAGCCGAACAGTGAATTAAAATAGTAACAACACACGCTGGCAATTACCCGCAACAAACTATAATACAAAAAGAATGGCAAAGAAAAAATAATAAAAATTAAATGAAAAGAAAAGAATTTTGGTGGGTGGGGGCCTACTTTACAGACAGAAACCCGGGGGAAAAAACAGCCTTCAAGAAAAAAAAGTAAATGATTTCAAATTATGCTGCAAAACTAAAAGCAAGAAAAATTAATTTGTTTGTTATAATGATGGGACTGAATTAACAACCAAATGTAACAAAAAAATTTAATGCAAATACACCGGATACTGAATTCGAATTTGTTTGTGGTTAAAGAAGGATGTTTAATATTATGCAAATTTTGGTAAGAAAAAGACTAGGCAAAAAAATAGGGGTCTAAAAAAAAAAAAAAAAATGAAAATTTGAGAAAGGAAATTAATGCAACAAAAATAATTAGCGCGAAAAAGGCTCCCGGTCCGACCATACGCCTGGCTGTTAGGAATTCAACCAAACGCACCCATCAGAGTAATTTAAAACCTAACTAACTAATACCTTTTTTTACTTCGGAAGGCCCACAAAAGAAAGCCGAAAAAAAAAAATCACTAAGGTGAAAAGGAGAAAAAAATAAGAGAATAAAGAAAACAAAAACACAGAAAGTAAAAAATCAAAAGATGCTCTTTTTTTCCCTATATTTTCACTACCACTGAGATGCATAAAAAAAGGATCTGTAGAAATAGAGATTGAAAACGAGCACTTGTTGGGTTGCTTACTAAAACAAACCCACAACAATAAACAAAAACACAAAAACACAACGCCACCCCCAGAAACGGTGTGGTTGAAGCGCTAGACAAGCTAAGGGCTACAGGCGCCGCGCGCGATAATGGAGAAGAAAATGGTGGACACGATATTTGTACAACACAAACAGATGCTAAATAACTAAAATGTATTAAAAACCCAGGAAACCCAGCGAGAGGGGCTTTATGGGCTAATAATCTATTTCTCCAGTGATATGGGAGTGCATCGATGTGCAAAAACAGATGGCCATGGCTCTATTGGCTGGAGAAGATAAGACACAGTCCAGCACAGTTTATCACAGTGCCTGAACAGGTTTGCTCTGTTTGATTTAATTAAGGCTTTATCCCTTGGCTCATTCTCAAACACCACACACTCACGCAGCAAACAACCACCCTGTATGCTACATAATCACGATCAGATATACATTCATGTTGTCAAAATACCTAAAACTAAAACCACAGAACTTTAATTTTGCCACATAATCAACACCATAGAGCCACTAGTGTCATCTGGCTCAAATGGAAACTGCTGATAAATCAGAGGTACGGGTCATTCAAAGGTGTGATGGATCATCTCTAAATGTAAATCAGTAACAGCCCGTCTTACAATGGACTTCAGTCAGGCCATATTTACTTGTAAAGGCAGAAATTTCTTAAGCCATAAACTGACTGCTTTTCCTGTAAGGAAACAAACTGGCACAGTATAAAACAGTCATATAGTGACAAGATGAGAGAAAAACAAAACAAATTCTGGAAAATTCATGACTCTAACTGTTAAACTGGATTTGTCGGTTCTAAAGATTCAGAGTGATTTTCATTAGTCTATAAATGTAGTAAGTGGCACTTCTCAAACGGTGCTGCATAAATGAACCAAGACTCCATAACATTAAAGAACAGTCATTACCAATTATTATTTGAGTAGTACTATAGGCTTGAGATGCTAACCATTATTTCTTGCACTTAACTGAGACACGGCACTCGAAACGCGCGAGTACTGGTTTGCTGTCCTAGTGAGGGTTATGTACATGTGCTTGTGCTAGACGCTATTCAGCTCTGACAAATGGGAGATTAAAGTAATCCCACTGAGCATATAATAACTAGCGGAAAATGATTAACAGTCAAACGAGTGCAGAGGAAAACAAAGGACATTTATTCTTTCCTCTTCCCCTTTGCAGCAGGTGCATTTTCTCTCATATGATGATGAACTGAATTCTTAAGTTCAGCATTCATTGGTGAGCTTATCAATCCAACAATGGGACATTTAAATAATTTGGCCATTTTTTTCTGGGAGCATGACATCTGCACAAAGGTCTGTGTCTGTCTGCATCTGCACAACAGGCCGGGACTAATATCTCATTTATTCTGTGCCCTCAATGCCCTCTCATTAGTGTCTGATGACTAAATATGAGCTCTGGGGGGACGAGTGCATTTATATTAGAACGCACACACATGCACTGGAATATTTCTGCGTTAATTTCAAGTAACTAACTGCCTGTACCCACCCTGTAAATGTAGTCGAGTAGAGGGGCTTTCTGCGAGGCGGGGTCGTCCAGCACAGGCATAGTGATGGGCTCCAGCAGGATGGAGAGAGGTACGGCCATGCACCAGTCCAGCAGGCACAGCAGTAGAGACACCATTAACTAGAGCGCACGGAGAAAGCATTCATTCAGCACACTCTTGACATGACTACAAAACAATCAATAAACCTGCCGTAGACAAGCTGTTAGGAAGGATGGAACAACGAGTAGAGAGACTGAATGAAGTGCCGTGTGCTGCTCATTCTGAATTCCCATGTCCAGCACTGCTTACACAAACAGAGATGTTTTGCTTGCTTACCTTTTTATCTGCCTCAACTGTTGAGTGTTCAGCACTGGGCAGAAGAAATGCTATGGTTGCTACAAAAATCTACAACAGACGAAAAGTGGCGATTAAGCAGGCGTCCCTTACACAATACTGCAACAGATGTATCATACTGATGGAGATTGGTCGTACCTCTATAATTCTTTTGGGAAGGGACGGATCCAGTCTCTGTAAGTGCTGCCAGTGAGAAATCAGCAGCTGAAAGATGTCACAGGCCACATTGGCCACCACCTTATTTCCAAACTGAAAAAGACAAAATTACATTCACTCTCATGTTACAGTCCAGACTAAATGAAAAAGATGAACAAAAAAAGGCAAGTTTTCATTACTTCTTTCACTAAATGAACATGATCAGGAAGAAAGACATTTAATTTGTCTTATGTATATGCAGAATTTGACATAATGCTAAGCAGATATGGTTGTACCTCTTGTGCTTTTAAAAATATACACTATCGTTCAAAAGTTTTTTTAATACCTTTATTTGAACAAAAATGTCAGTAAAGACAATTATAATGTAACAAAAGATTTCTATTTCAAATAAATGCTGTTCTTTTGAACTTTCTATTAATCAAAGAATCCAAAACTATTAAGCAACACATCTGTTTTCAACATGGATAATAATAAGAAACGTATCTTGAGCAGCAAATCACATATTGAAAGTGATATCTGAAGATCTCTATGACACGAACTGAGTAATGATGCTGAAAATTCAGCTTTACATCACAGGAATAAATTACAGTTTAAAATATATTACAACAGAAAATAGTTACTGTAAATTACAATAATATTCCACAATTATAATGTATTTTTGATCAAATAAGCACAGCCTTGTTGATCATTCCACTTTGAAAACGATCAGAGAAAACAATTGGAATGTTCTTAACTCAAATGTACCATTTAATTTGATTATATTTGAATTAAAGTTATAGATATATATTTATTATTTGAATTATAGTTATAGTTCATAGTTTATATATATATATATATGAAAAGTCATTTTACGCATACCAACATCTTTTATAAGGTTTTACAGTTTTCCCCAATTTTTGTCAATATCCTTTGGAATTAGCAATAATAGTATTAGTGATAAAACATGGTATTTTTGACATGATGTTGTAAAAATGACACTGAAAAATAATATATGCACATCATTAATTAAAACACACATTATTATTTGTGTCATTTCTATTTCTATGTTTGTTATTTCTATTTATCACCAACTTATTTTAGAGAAACACATTGCTGGGTAGATCCCAGGTTAATGGATTGTGTCTACTGCTCTACCCACAATTCTCTCTTGCTCTGGGCTCATGTGGAATCTGAGGTGAGAGAGTGAGTGTTTTCTCAGAGTAATAGAAGAGAGGCAGCCACACATAACCTCCCAACAGTTCAGCACATGCTTTTAGAGATGAAACCCTGATCCTCTGCCGAAGCTTTATTTTGGCCTGAGCTGCTTTGAGTCAACATGAACAGGATGTGATCACCACTGCATAAGGAAGGGAACGAGGACACTCAAGATGGAAGTTATCATTTGAAAATGAGTGGTTTTAAATGACAAACACATTTCAGACAATCTTTCCAACTATACTGAAATTTAACAATAATACAGTATGTGCTAACCATTTGGAATTTTTATATAATCAATAGATATGTGGTAACTTTACATCTTATGTTATACTGAAGTACCATGGGTGACCATTATATTTATCGCACACATATAAATAGAATTGATCAGGAAAAATACAAGCCTATTTGACCTGGTGAAACAAAAGGTTTTCCTTTGAAGACTGAATGTAATATACGTTTGCAATCATATATAATCTTTTTTGTGGTTGTCTTCAGAGATGTGAGATACAGTTCAAAACGGGTGAATTATTAACTCAAATCAATACAACTAATACAGACTAGTAGAAGAGACTAATACCACTTCAAAGTGAAGAACAGATCAAATATAATCACCTTCAACGTGACGCCCAGGACGTTAATGGCATCTTTGACCTGATGGTGAGTTTCTGTCTGTCTCAGTTCCTCACACACCCACAGCCCCAGACTGCAGATCGCTACACACCTAAAACAAGGTGAAAACACAGGCTGATCGTTAGCAACCATTCATATCATTCACAATGTAAAATATATCAGTGAGGTTGTAATCATGCATGACATTTGAATATGAACAAAATAAAATATCGAAATGAAAGCAAGATGACTACACAAAAGGCTCAGTGGCCTGGATCTGTGTCAGTCGGGAGAGCGGTGGGTAAGGAATGATCGGGCTGTACAGTACCTGGCTCCTTCACATGTCTCATTGCGTGCCGTCTTCAAAAGGATGTTCACAAGGTAGTCCTACAGATAGAAAGCATGACAAAGATAGTTAATACTAATACATCTGGCAACATATTAAGGCTAATAAACTACGGATGCACGATATTATCGGACCGATATCGGAATCGGCTTAGATAGACTTTAGAAATTGATTGTGAATTTTTATTTTTAATAATTATAAATTTAAAAATTTAATTTTTTTTTTTCAATTTAGTTTTGATTTAAATTATAAAATTTATTTAAAATACACGAAAAAAAAAAAATCAAAAAAAATATTTTAAAAATATAATTTAATATATAAAAAAATAAAAAGTTAAACAAATTTTACCAAAAATTTTTAAATTAACCATTTTTTTTTTTTTTAAATAATATATAATTTAATATTGTTATTTTTTTAAAAAATTTATATTTTTTTTAAAAATTAATTAATATTTTTTTTAAAAAATTAATTAATTTTTAAAAAAAAAATTTTTAAGTTAAAATTTTTAATTAAAATTTAACTATTATTAATTAGGTGTTTTAAACAAATAAAAAAAAACAAAAAATTTATTTTTTTTTAAATTTAAAAAAAAATTAAAAACTAAATATTTTATTTTTTTTAACAGAAAAAAATTATTTTATGTTAAAAAAAAACAAATTTAAAAATGAAAAAATTTACATTTGGCATTAAAGGCACAATATGTAAGTTTTTGCCGCTAGAGTTCGCATTTTCAAAACAATAACAAAGGTTAAGTTTGATGACGCTATGAAGGAGGATGTTCACGGATGAGGTAATGAATAAATTTTTTTATAACCTGTACCTTCCATAGTTATTCAAACAGAGAATAAATTATACAGAGAATGCGAGCAAAAAACATTATGACTGACATAAGTCTAGCGCGAATTTAAGCACTCTCAAAAAACTCCCCTTATAATCAGTAAAGCAGTCTATACAAGGTTTTATGAATTAATCTCTTACATCATGCGTACATCTGCAGTTTGTTGTTTATGATGAGAGAATTTGCGTGAGAGCTGAATTCAGTCAGCGAGCGCCGTGCACTGAACAAAAACTCATCTGAACGCCTTTGATTGGCCATTGCATTCATAAGCTCAACAGACTTGTGTGTGATTGGTTATAATGCGCAACACTGTAAAAACGCATTAAAAAATCATGGCGCAACACTGAGCAGATCTAAATTTAATGCTGCGGTCAACACTTTTCATTTCATTTGCATTTTATTTGCGGCAGCCATAATGGATTTAGTTTAACTGTACATCAGCATTTGTGTCTGTGTGTTGCCATAGTTTCTACAAGCAGAAACGGAGGCTATGCGTGTATTACATCATTGATCGGCGACAATGATCAGGGACGAGTCATTATTTAAAATTGGAATTTCTCTGGATTTACAAATCCTTGGGAACTTTTGGAATAATGTAAGTGCACAACTGCATAAAATATATAACACTGTGCAAGTTGTTTTTGGATATTTTATTAGGAAAATCTTACATATTGTACCTTTAAATGTAAATATCGGCATCAGCCCGATATTAAAAAAAATTATGCCAATATGTCTTGCCGATAAGAAGAATACATTAATTCACATGTGCTCAGGGTGTGCTAGTGATTAGATCACGTCAACAGTGCGATTAGATCACATCAGCATTGTGGCTCATTCTTAAAGCAAAGTTTTGCCTGAATGGTGATTGGATTCACTGTTTTGGATCGCTGCATTTAAACTGAGAATACACGTATGATTTTGGTGTATGATAGAGTAAACAGTAATAGCACGTGCAGTGGCAGCAGAAGCAGCGACAGCTCTAAATGATTTTTTACAACTCTTTTGCTGTTAAAAACGAACCAAAATTAAAAAGAATTATATATCCGCATCGGCTTTCGGCCAAAATGAGTTGAAAATTATCGGCATATCGGATATCGGCAAAAATCCAATATCGCGCATCTCTATAATAAACGGTTCAAGGTTCAGTCTTGTGGTCACGTGAGCATGGTTTACATATCTGTACACCACATATTTTAAACAATAGTTCACCTAAAAACAAATCCTGTCATTTTACACCTTCAAAAAACGTGAATGACCTAATTCTTATGTGGAACAAAACATTTTTCAGGAATATCCGGGCTGTTCTTTTCAATTTATTGAAAGTCAAGTAAATTTGTAAAGCACTTTTCACACAGCTGTAAATAAATTCATAGTGATTTTGGCAACAATATAACGCCAGTTGAGCAATGCGACTACGAAGATGCTACAGAAACTGCAACACTTAAATGATGACTGGAGGAGTGAAAATCTGAATATACGTGGTTAATTTCAAACAGAGTAAAAAATTATATATAAAAAAGGTGTGCCCACCAGGTTTTGCAATCAGGTAATTTTAGTTTTTTTTTTTCCTTAAAAGTTTCTATTTATTGGGTACATTAATTTAATTGGCTTCAATATTTCATGAAAGCCATTTTTATCAGTTTATAATATGTTTGTCAGTGATAGTGAGAATTATGAAATATGTATGGCTTGACGCAGTGATAAACCTAATTCAGCAAGAATTACCATGAGGTGTCGGGTATCACCGCCGTCATTAAATGACATACTGTATCATGGTTTAAGATTTTGGTCATATCATCCATCTGCAAGCATTTTCACTGAGAAGTCAACTGAAAGTCAAGCCATGACACTTCTATCCTTAGTCACCCAGTGTGCAATGAAAACTGTGACAGAGACAGGAAAGCAGGCCATATGACACATCTTCTGAAGCCTTTCAACACCTTTGTTTGAGGACAGTCATTATTAACTAGACATCTTGACATGAAGAAAGTAGGTCATAAGGGTTTGAAATGACAGAATTAAATTAAATCTGTTAGATGATACTAGGCCTTCTCCTTCTGTAGATTTGCCATTCTTGACAGTTCCACACCAAAATGCGCAACCTGTGATGCAATTAACAAATTAAAACTCTAACAGCTGAACGCAGAGCTAATCTCCACTAAAAAGCGTCTTTAGATATGTGTAATAAAACGTGGGATTTGGTTAACTTTTGTAACGGCATACCTTCATGTCCTCTTTGCCAACTACGATATCCTCAGATCCGGGAACAGACTGCAAAGAGGGGATCTGTTGATACAGGTTAGGGAAGCACACCAGCGAACCAAGAACTGTCTGAGCCTCGATCCGCGGAGCCTGACATGAGCATGAATGGAGAAAACACCACATGAAGCTGTGTGCTTCTGTATGTAGTGTAGATGCAGATGTATTTATTTCAGGACTGACAGCAGCAGCAGCAATACCTCAAAGGAGTCAGTGTTGAGAACACGAGCAGCCGCGGTGATGAAGTCTCCCACCAGCATGGTGAAGCCCGGCAGACCCAGGAAGAAGAAGCGTGGTGAGCACCACCTAATCATCGTGTTCAACACATCCTGAGCACATCAGATCATGAAGGAGGAGGAACAAAAAATAAATAATCAAATAATGATAATATGTTTGGCAGTGGTGGATGAAGTACACAAATCAAGTACTTGAACTTTTCCTTAAGTAAAAGCATAAAAGTGCTTGATTTTTATTGTACATGAGTAATACAAGTAAAAAAGCACTGCTTGCTGAACCATGTTTACTTACTTAGCAATTTTATATACGTCATACTACAATAAGGAAGACTAATGGATGAAGACACTGATTATGTACTGATCTGCACATAAGTATCATCCTATTTTATCACCAAAACATACACTATAAACACATTAAACTTTAATATACTATAATAGCGATTTATCTTACTGCAAAGTGTGCAAACAAGTGAAAATAACAAAATATACCATTTGGTATTTAAAATGGTGCTGTCAAATCAATTAATCGTGATTAATCGCATCCAAAGTAAAAGTTTGTGTTTACATCATGAACAGTACGTGTGTGCACTGTATATTTATATGTAAATACATTACACACACGTATATATTTAAGAAATATATGTAATTCACATTTCTGTTTATGTATAATATAAATCATATACATACATACATACACACACACACACACACACACACACATATACATATATATGAATGACAGCACTAATTTAAAAATGACACAAAAAAAAGAAGTCACATGGGGCAATGTGTGTTAACATTTTTAAAAAATGTATGCAATCATACTCTTTTTTTTATATATCACTTGAATCTGCTACAACAGCAGGAAAGAAGCATGTGCATAAATATTTGCTATTTTTATGTTATTTATTGTTTTTACATACAAATGTGGACATGTCCACTATCAAGCATTTCATGCTATGGGTTTACACAACCTGCGTAGTTCACAAATAACTCAAGTATGCAATATGTAAGTAGGGCTGCATGATAAATCGCATGCAATATTTAGCCGGTTCTGTAATCAGCGGTAAATCTCCATCACGTGCGTGCTTTCACATTGAGCAGCATTAACTACAGAGCCGTTGTTCACCGACAAGCTGCGCAAAACCACGTTCATATTCGCGCGATTTTTTGCGCAGCTCGTCAGTGAACAACGGCTCTGTGTAGTTAATGCTGCTCAATGTGAAAGCACGCACGTGATGGAGATTTACCGCTGATTACAGAACCGGCTTTCTGACAAGATGCGCATTAAATATCACATGCGATTTATCGTGCAGCCCTATAAGTAAGTCATGTAATCATCAATACTAAAATCCAGAATTAATAACTTATTTTTCACACCATCAGTCACATGCACACTCAAGCTCAACACAAGCACAAGTCAGACAGACATGAACAATTCAGTGCCTTGGTAACTGACTCACTTTGACGAGATAATGAGTTGTTCGGATCAATTAGAATGAATCACTGACGTGATTCGGTACAGATTAATAATCACAATTGGAACATCGCTATTGCGTTTCAGAGTGGATGTCTTCACTTCAAAATAATGAAGAACAAGATTTTTAATGAAATGTAATGCAGTGAAAGTGTGCCAAAGCAAAATTACTCTCAATAAATTTGTATTTGAAAAATGTACAGTAAAACCATTTTGTACTGACAGATTGAAACTCGGGTTAACCGCATACAACAATTTGAGGCACAATTTCTAGACTTCATAAGTTATCTGAAGGTGTGAATCATTACATAACTCAGTGTATGCTTTATCCGCTTTATAAACCACCAACCATTTCGCCTCTCTAACATCAACAAACCACTGTGCCATGTGCACAAACAAACAAATGCATAAACAAACACGGCTGCTCCGTAACGGCCACATTCATCTACCTTAATTGAATCCTTTGTAAACACTGTTAGACGAAGAAAAAAAGAAAAACAATCTAGACAACCTAGCAGCATAAAAAAGTCCCGCTGAGAGGGAGATGTGAAATTGGTGGAAGCGGTGCATCTGCAGGGACATTTTACCCTCATTCTGCAATAACTGACCTTTGCAATGCTTAGCAACCAGTAGTAATTAAGCGCCACCAAACTGCTGCGTGATTACCCAAAATGAGCATTTTGGAGGAAGCGGCAATTCTGCAAAGCGGGACTATTATGCAGCGGTAAATACAGAAAACACATCTGAATCTACAGCATGTGTTTCTGTGACAATTTAACATGGCCAAACGGTTTAAATTGTCAGAGCAGTGCAAGGACATTTATATGTACAGCCACATGGGTGAATGTGCCACGATTCGTCCTTTCCATCTGAAGACTCTAGATGTGTTGCAGCTCTTAGACAAATACCTCAATTTGTGACCTTTACATGACTCCAAACGATGGAGGTAAAAATCAATGTGCTGATGGTCAGTGTGTATTTACTAAATCCAGCCAGCAATCCAACACCTGTTGGCAGCGCTCTTATTTTGTTGACTTTTCTGTTCCTATAGCACTGCACAAAGAAGGGTTTAATCATTATCTACAGCTTCAGTTTGATCAGGGTTCCTGCACAGAAACATTTCATAGCACAACATTTCACGTCCTTTGTACTACAGTAAAATAAATGCTTGTACTAATAATTAGTGGTTGACCGATATATCGGCTGATATTTGGCATTTTTCAAATATCGTCATCGGCCGATAAGTTTTCGTTGGCTGATGTGTCGAGGCCAGGACTTTATTTTGATGGCGCTGAGAACGGCAGCCGCCGCGACTGAGCGCACACCGCTCACATTCTCCCTCTTGTTCGCAAACATTATAATACTTTCTCATTTGCTGTCAGCATTCAGCAAACACACATTTATATAATTTAAACAAATCTTTGAATGACTAATGAACATTTAATTTCTCAAACCTTGCAGGCTTAGTCGAATCTAGTTGAGATCTTGTGAAGTGTGCATTTGTATCCTGCATGATCTCTGTGTGACGGTCGATCCGTGCAGATTGAATACTGACAGGAGGAGAGTTCAGCTTCACTGGAGACGCGCGACAAACTTTAAACTCGTGATTTCAAATTATGCTGCACTTTATGGAGTTGCCCACTGTCATTTTCATTGCGTGCTGTATGTAAAATGAGTGTTACCTTGGCTTTATTTGAAAAGAAAAAAATAATAATAATATTCACACAAACTTCCCAGAATACTGAGTGCCCTGTTGGTTACCGTGTTTACTTCCTTTTTAATTCGATTTTTATTATATATTTATTTATTTGTGAAAAATGCTTTGTATTGTAACGTATAAGTTGGTTATTAACACAATATTTTAACCATTTCAATTATTTCAAATTTCTTAAATATTAATTAAAATAAATATAATTATATCTGCTTTATATCGGCCACCCTGCTTTCCAAGATATCGGCATCGGCTGTCAAAAAACCCACATCGGTTGACCACTACTAATAATTTCTTTTAAACAATAAAACGTATTATACAGCAATAAATATTGATGTATGAATGACTCAAAGAGTTATTATATGCTGGTAATTCTATTTGTGAACCAACAACTTTATCACCATAAAATTGACAATGCTCATTTATTTATTCATATTTTATGATGCAGTGTTAATTACATGCACATCATTATTATTTTAACAGTAAATATGTGCCCATTAATCTTCAGTCAAATACATTAATGTCCCATCTTCCTCACAACAGCATCTCTTCTCTGATGAAGGCAGAACAATAACTTTAGTTCTTTCTATCCAAGAATCTGCCAGGCACCCATTTAGTCTGCACTTTCTACAGTCCGATGGTCAAAGTCAAGTCCCACCCTTAGGAATGTCACAACGTGAATTTTTAACTGTACGATTATTGTCTGATTAAAAAAAATTAAAATCTGCAAATTTACCTAACAATAAACCCGCCACACACATATCACAACTCAAGTTTTACTGCAGCATTTGCTAGGACATACTTTTAACTGAAAACAAGTTGAAAATTATTGACACCAAAACATACTGAACCTTAAAAAAAAAAAAACACTGTATGCCATTTTCTTAATTATCCATAAAATAAAATGTAAATTAAAATACAGATAAACGAAATAAAAAAGAACTAACATATTTACTGCATGTTTTTAAGCTTGACATTGCAAACATTAACTTTTTTGTTTGCCAAATTACAGAATCACTAGATGTAGATTCAAAAGTGCAGTTGTCCATGCTCACAATCTATTGCAGTGTTTGAGCATCTATAAGATATCCAATAAACTCTCTTTGCAAGTTTACAATTTGCCAACGGTTGCAGAGAACTGTGCATTGTACTTGCACTACTGTGAGGTAGAGCATATAGTTGTTCATATGATTTGAACTGTTATTAAATGTTCAGTGCACCAGAAAAGAATGATGTCACTGAACTGTGTTTGAATTGCAGCCCATATCCAACCCAATTCACATTGTTTTTTGCAGTTGGCTGGCTGTTAAACTGTACTGTCGCGTGTAAGATGTGAACTCTAAACTTTAAAGGGCAACTATTATGCCCCTTTTTACAAGATGTAATATTGGTCTTGGGTGTCCCCAGAATACCCCACTGATGATTTATTATATATAACAAGTGAAAAATGTCTTTTTTGGGGTCGTGTCTAACAAAGAGCTGTTTTGGTGTGTATCACTTTCAATGCAAATGAGCTGCAAATTCCCGCCCCGTCTTCAGAAGAGGGCGTGGCGTATACAGCTCTGCTTTGCATACCTACAGTAATAAATAGCCGGTAGCTCTGAGAGCGAGAGTACCGGTGTTCAGCTGTACATGTATGAACCGGAGTCAGACACACCTATGAGAATGAACCAAGACGTCTCTGAATGGTTATTTGATACATTTATGTACTTGTAGAGTTTCCACAGCTCATATGCAACGACGGATGAGCAACACACATTCACACAAATACTTCGATAACGTTCGCTATGCACTTTACCAAACCGACACGCACACAAATACGGTTAAAACGTTAGTTAAGCACTATAACTACATGATTTTGAGGCGCATTACCTTCAGAAATAAAAGTAATCCCCTGCGTCCTCAGTGGCTCAGATGTTGGGACTGACGACTGCTATATTCATTATTACATCCAAACACAGAACACCGCAATTGTTTTTGAGGCATTGCTGACGTTGCAGCTGCTCAAGCGTGTACAACCAAACACAACTCGCTGAGGGCGGAACACTACGGTAATGCAGTACTAGTCGATGCTCAGATTGATCGGCTACCGATCACTATCGGCCGATAATCGCTTTGGGATGATTGATCGGCGGTCTCTAAAAAGGCCGATCTCATAAAACTGAACTCGAGCTGATGATGCTGCTGTGAGAAGTTTGGCTCGACATGCAGTGGCACCGTCTCAGTCTCTGTCCGGCGCGGGTGAAATAATTATAAGCTTTAGGTGAGGACAAATCGTATTTCTCATTAAATCACTTATAAGTACTCGAAAACGTTTTGTGAGCCATACTTTCACCAACTCATGAGTGAATCACCGTGCTCGCACTCTTTCGCTCTCAGAATGCAAATGGCTTCAAATCACATCGCGTCTGCACTATAAGCGAGCTGCACAGTTGACACATAAATTGTCACTTGCACTATTGAGGCAGTGACACATCGTCACTAAAGTTTATACATTGAATTGTTTCTTTTTACTTCTTGCCAGTGTTTAAACTATTCAATGTTCGTTCGCTCTCCTGACGCCAGGTTCACATTACTTGGTTTGCAGTGCGTATGTGGTGTGTATTTTTTTTTTATGGCGAGTTCCTGTTAACGGATTAAAGCGTTCACACTGCACACACGGTTGCGGTCTGGCAGTGCGTTTAGGAGCGGTGCTCTGCAGCAGTGCAGAGATTGATTAATGAGTTTATGGTCACCGAATATGTTTTTCTGAGGTAAATGTGACGTTACGTGACATTGTTTACAAGCCGTTATATTGACGTCTTTGCGTGGCTGAAACACAGATTGAGCGATTACATGAGACAGGATACGGATTGTAAAGTTATACTCTCTCTTTTAACTTACCTTCGGATGTTTAGTCATGTTTATTTTGTGCTGAAGCTGGTATTAATGTGGAGGAGATGATCAGTTCATGTGCGCCTCATGCTGCCGCGTCTGTTGAACTGAGGCGCTACAGCAATCTGTCTCTCCACATTAAACAGCGCCAAAATGGCATTTATTGTTTAAATACTGCAATACAATGGACAGAATTTGAAATCTGAGACTTTGTTTCATATTAACAGTACCAAAGCACAACGCTTATTGCGATTATATTGGGTGTGCTTCAATGTTCCATCCATTAACTGAAAACAGGCTAGACTAATCGATTCTTGGGATTTAAGAATCAATATCGTTCCATAAAAATGAGAGTCGATTAATATTGTGATATCTATATTTTTGACCCAGCCCTAGTGTGTAGATCCACAACAGTGGCCAAAAGCACTTTCGCTGCCTTTCCTGTCCAATCTCCATTGCAGCTCAACATTCAGGGAGCTCTTATTTTTTTGACCAAATAAAAAGAAATCGAAATGAAGAGTGTGGCACTCCATGGTACGCAGCGCAGTGCCAGCACACACACCACTGGAGATCTGAACATGCATTATCATCAAATCCAGAAACAAACAAAACCTGTTTAGGGATAAAACCTAAAGGAAAAAAAGTTGAATGTATATTAGTTCAAATCAGATCAGTCTAACACTCTTTTGATTATTAATAATGATTCTTTGTGAATGTTTATGAGAGAAGCATATTATCACATACAGATTCAGGCCGCTTTAGTGAGCCTTTACTGCATTCACAAGAATGAAAGACTGTTGCACCATCTAGTGGTCAACTGCATGATTTAAAAAATATATATTTTTAAAGGGATATTTCAGGTTAAATAATTAGGCCTAAATTCTACAGACAGAATTTGTGGCACACCGTCAAATTAATCTCTTAAAATAAAAGAGAAGAGAATGAAAAACAATACAGCAATGCATTTTCAATTAAATTCTAACAACAGCTTCATTATTGAATCTGTCTAAAACCCCTCTTTATTGGTGGATGTACTTTTTCTTGACGAGTATGATTTATGAATTCCTCTGGAGCTTCCACAACTCCTATGCCATGTCCCTTCCTGGTGTGTATGTATACGACTTTGGAGGAAGTCTCATAACCCAAAGGTTGCGGGTTCGAGTCTCGTACCGGCAGGGATTGTAGGTGGGTGGAGTGAATGTACAGCGCTCTCTCCCACCTTCAATGCCACGACTGAGGTGCCCTTGAGCAAGGCACCGAACCCCCAACTGCTCTCTGGGCGCCGCAGCATAAATGGCTGTGTTCACTGCTGTGTGTGTGCACTTTGGATGGGTAAATGCAGAGCACTAATTCAGAGTATGGGTCACCATACTTGGCCACATGTCACGTCACATATATGCTTATAATCGATAATGTGCCAAACAGAAGTGTAAAACCAAGAACAGAACACAAGCAGGTTTAATAAAACATGCATGCAGAATCAGCTGTACCTGGTCTTCGCTGGTGAAGCCTTTGTGCATGACGTGGTAGAGGTGCACCAGGAAGTCACTGTTGGGCAGCACGTCCTGATGTTTGGTCATCATCTCACAGATCAGCTTATACGCCTGGAGCTTCCCAGCCTTGAACTCTGACGGCAGCATGGTAGCCTGAACACACACATCATAAGTCATTCAGTATTCAATCTGCCTATTCCGATTCAACACAACAGCTCCAGAGTAAATACAGTAAAGCACGCCCAAATTAGCATATTCATGACATCACTGGGCTATATCTGCATTCCACCTAGTACTTTACATCTGTTTGCTTCTCTCCTACACGCTGTGCTTATTTAATACGGATGCATTCCCAATAAAGGCCTGTTCACACCAAGAATGATAACCATATAGATAACTATATTAGCAACCTCACCAGTGCATGGTAACGTTCTATTGCAGTTCTGTCATCTGCCACTTTAAATACTTTATTGATCAATCATCAGCTGGAAAAAATCATTCTGAAAGTGATTCCAAATATGAAGTTCCTCTATTCCATTATCGTATAGTTGTGGTGTGGACTCCACTCTGTGGCTGTTCTTTTACATTTAGAATGATTATTAAAGCTATATCTGTTACAGTTATATCATTCTGTTCTGATTTACATCTTGTTACCTTGAAAAGCCAGGAGGCCAGCATGCGCAGAGGAGGGATGAACAAGGGTCTGGCCACGGCTGTGTCTGCATCCACTCTGATCCCAAGATTATCTCTGATCTGAAACAGGAGTTTATGAAAGAGTTCGTCATCATTTAGTTTCTAAGGCAACTGTGATCCTGGCTTTGCAGGGAATGGAGAGAACCAACCTTGGCCAGCTTGTGCCAGAGCTCGTAGAGGTAACTGAAGACCTTGGCGTGGATGCGGGCACAGCGGATGCTGTTCACATCACCCAGAATCCCCAAGATCCTCCTCCAGAGAACGAAGGCCGAGTCGGCGTGCCAACCGGTCAAACTGCCGCCGGCGATGATGCTGATGTCATCAGCCAGAAACTCACTGCTGTCTGGAAGGAAGAGCAGACGCACAGAGTGAGTTCATCACAGGAAGTAAAAACTGAACTTTTAAGAAGAATGTCTTTCTATGCAAGATGCACTTGGATAAGAAATAAATGGTGCTTGATTATCCATACATCATTATTTTTTTTTAGAAAAAATCTTGTTCAAATGTGAGTCTCAAATCTCTCAATCATCATTGTATTGCATTGCATTCTATGTTTTGATCATAAAACTAAGCATTTAAATATCATCTTACTAAGACATATTATTACAGATATATACTGATGACTAATATTTATATTGTTTTATGTAAGCTATACTGCTATAAAGATCTCATCGATTTACATTACAAGCAGAATTTCATCTTAGCTTGCTCCCCCCCCCCCCCCCCCCCCCAGATACTATCATCATCTGCAACAAACTGCATAATTCTGCTCAGTTTGTGTCTGAAGTACTTGCCTGCTGACCTATGAGCTCCACAATCTCACTCTATCATACTATATGAGCCATAAAATCTCATAAAACACTAAGTAAAACACTAGAATATGGAAATAACTTTTATTGTACCTTCTGATCACATTGCAAAAAAGCTCTTCCTTTGGGTTTTTATGTCTTGTTTTTTAGTTCAAATGTCTAAAGATTCTTAAATCAAGATACACGTACTTGAGAAACACTTGTTTCATGAGAAAATTATAAAAATGAAGTGAGATTATGCTTAAAACATGAATGAAAAAGAAAGAAAAAAAAATTCAAAGTCTAAAGCCCCGTTCACACCAAGAACGATAACTATAAAGATAACTATATTAGCGTCCACACCAGCGAACGATATCGTCTGTTTATTCGAAGTGCGCGCGCGTCTGCCGCTTTAAATTCTTGAGCTCGTTACAGCAGGATGGATTCTGATTGGCTGTCAGTGTTTTATCGTTCATCAGCTGGGAAAAATATCGTTTTGAAAGTGATCACAACGATATCGTTCCTCTGTATCGTTATCGTTATAGTTGTAGTGTGGACTCTGCTATTCTTTAATATTGAGAACGATTTTTAGAACTATATCTTTATCGTTATCTTTATAGTTATCGTGCTTGGTGTGAACGGGCCTTTATACTCCATTGACAGATATTCGTTCTTGTTTTAAGCATAAACTCACTTAATATCTTCAGTTTGCATATCTAGGAAATGTACCTTGATTTAAAGTCGCTTAGTAGCAACAAAATGTTGCAGTATATGCACCATTTAATGCCATGACTTTATGAATTTAGGATTTTCTGCTCCGATTCAAGACCCAAATGATATCACACAATCATACAATTTAATTTAAAGGAAAAACACACATGTATAACAATTGTAAACGTTTTTGTATACTGTTTACTTTGTTCTAAGTTCTGTCTAAGAATGAATAAGACAGAACTGTTGCAAAGAGACAGCAAGCTAATGAAGACGGGAATGGGAGCTCCTAGGCACAGTCAAAATAAAAGTCCCACTTCTGACACATCGGCCAAACAGAAATCAGACAATGCCAATCATAAAAAAATAAATAAAGCCACATACTACTAAACCTAGTGTTAACGCCATGTTCCTGTCCATGAAGAGCATTTCAAATGAGTTATTTATGAGGTTTCATTTTGGTTAAGATGTTGTCTTAGAAGAAAGCTGCCTGTGTGAAGGTTTGGAAACATGTTTCCTTCGATGGATGGAGGCAGAGTGAAGTACACAAGATGAGTTTGGTCTGAGGGAGGTTGAGAGGATGAGTGCAATACCCAGATGGTGAGGCACATTCATGGCATCCTCCAGGAGCTGAGGGCCCTCGCAGCAGCCATGAGGCACGAGGAGAGCCGGAGACACTGGGGGACAGTGAGGAGGGGCGGCACAATCTGACCCTACACAACAACACAGTGATGGATGGAAGGGTGGTGGAATCACATTTCACACAAACAGGGAAATCAAACACACTTAAGACACACGAGGCACAATAGCTGATCCTGTTGAGCTGATCCTGAGATGCTAGGATGATTTAAAGCAGTGCTTCTCCACCTTATTCAAAGGCCCGACACTTCTCTGAAAATAAACTTCAGGATTACAGGCATTTTGAATGTGCTTCAAGGCTTCGGCTCTTTTTAACCACTGAATTTACATGCCTTTTACAGTCGTTTGTGATTTATTAAATAAAGCGGCGGTCACACTAAACTTCAATCACGCAATATTTCTTAGGACACTGCAACGGGTCATGATATTACGTCACACTCTGCGGTCTCTTTTTTAAATCATAAATTCAACAAAAAATAATAAAATGTAAAAATGCATACAAAAAAGATTATTACAGATTTTTAATTAGTTTGGGACTTTGCATGAACTTGTTTTTACTGTCTCCCACAGTTATGTATCTTATAAACGTAATAATTTTTTTTCTACACACAATTTTAATCCAATGAATGTATAGTCATTATAAAAAATGTCACTATATCCAGGTTTTCCAAGGCACTGGAAATTAAAAGTTGCTGACAGGATGAATTAAAATAAGAACTAGCTTCATTTTGTTGTTGCTGTTTTAGCTTATTTTCAGGATACCCTTTTCCTTTTTTACATTATTTGTATCACCCTGACTCCCCTTGGACATTAGTGGGCTTCGGGCTCCTGGTTGAGAACCACTGATTTAAAGGAATGTTCTGGGTTAAATTCATCTACTGACAGCACTGGTGGTAACCTAGTCTATGGATAATAAACTGCTAACAAATACTGTGCACAATTTTTTTTTTTATCTTTTATATGCCTATATGACATGTATATAAGGTGTTTTATCGGCCATCAGCCAACCCACTCTCTAATCATCGTAGTTAGCCATAGAAAAATGTACATTTATAAACCATTCACGTTAATCTCATGCTAATATGTATAATAATAAGTTTCAATAAAGTGTGATGAATTGTCTATTTGTAATGTTTATTCTGGTGCTGTACAATCACCTTACAGACTTCCAGTGCAAGTGTGTTACATTTTTTCCAAACTGGAAATCAATGACAAAATCCCACAGATGCTGCTGTATTTAGCCCGGACTATTCCTTACATCATATGGCATTCTGCTTTCATCTTCATTCTAAATACTGAGACCGAAGTAACGGGCAACAATAACAAGAACATCAAGAACACCACAGCTTTCAAACACAGAGTCATGTGACAGCACTTGCTGCTTTGGGTTGACACAGATGGGACACATGAATGTTGGGTAGGATCAGAGTTCAGAGGGGATGAGCTGTGTTGAGTTCTGGTACCTGCCAGTGCTTCAGTGTGGCTGAGCAGGAGGCTCCTCTGGCTCACTGTATCCACGGTAGCGCTCATGCTCATGTCATGTGTAGAGGGAGAGTCCGGCTCCTCCTCGACCGCGTGCCACGCCAGCAGACCCGCCTCAGCATCGTTCAGATAACCATTAGACGTCTCACTGCTCACACTCTCACCTGACAGAAGAGAGGTTATACTGACATTAATATTTATTACACGGCTCTCTGAAATGCTTGATTCTAAATGGCCAGTTACAACATTTTGGGGGCTCTTATTCGGGGGATAGATAGATGGATACATAGATGATATATAGATAGATATCTTTTGATTGATAGACAAAAAAGAATCCAAGAAAGAAAGATAAACAATATCTCTGTAAAAAAAAATTGTGAAAGATGCCAGGAGTGATCGTTGGACAGAGCTCACTTTTCTCCCGCAGTTTAATCTTCAGGAATGCTGGAGCTCCGTCTGCTGGATAATCCAGATCCGCTGGACTGCTGCTCCGCCGGATCAGAATCTGAGAATATCCACAAAACTCCAATACAGTTAGCATGTGAAGAATCATTTACTGAATCAAAGGCAATGCAATGTTACTGACCGTGGGTGCATCGCTCTCTCTTTTCCCTGTAGAGCTGCTCTCTGACACAGACTCATCTCTCTTCTGACCTGCGTTTCATACCAGTAGCCCACATATCAGAAATCATGCTACTTCAAGCTAATTCCTTCAAGCAAGTCTACAGCAGACTAATTCTTAGTTTATGTTGCTACAATCCACTGCATATATGTTCATGTTATTTGTTTAATGGCATCTTTTTGCTAAGTACTATGAATAAACATCAGTATCACTAATAACAATACAGATGTGGCCCTCCACAGTCTTATCTGTCCCTCCCTTCTCAATACAAAAGTGCACAAAAACATTGTGCTTTGCGCCACTGCTTTGGCAAAGCATCGCAATATGGCTCAGTGCAATTCGCAGAAGGCTGAGATTGATTTAAATAAGCATACAGTCTATCTGCATTTCAAAGCAATTTGTAAACCTGCTTTCATAGAAACTGCAGTTGTCCACACAAACAAAAGCTCTTGAAAGTGAATTTATATACTTGTCACAAAATAATAATTCTGACATTTACATTTGTTTTATAGTGCAGTCGCATTACAATAGTTATACTGTCTTAGTGCTAACAATAAAAAAAGGTTTTAGTTCCATTTTAGTGCCAATGCTAAAAATACTTCATTTTGTTAAATTTGGTCACAGGAGAGAGAAAAAAAATGCAGCTCTTCATTTTATATATAGAGTTAGTCTAATAATGCACTGGGGCAAATATTTAGTAGTCCTCCTAACATCTGATTTCACCAGTAGATTTAAACAAGTGCATTATTTCTGAGGGTATCTACCTATAATAATTCAAATGAATAGAATCACTATACTAAATCACAAAAACAATTACCACAACATCATAACAGTCAAAAACTGTAGATGTACAGTATGTTATGAGTGACGTCTGTGTCTAACACAATTCTGTATTTTCAGCAAATCAGACAAATATATGTTGGTGTCAAACATATTTACAGATAATTGTCCTCATAGTGTCTCCAAGCATATGATGATTATTAGTAGTGCAACTCAAATAGAAATAAATGTTGCAAATACAACATGCTGTTTTGGTTTTCTTTCACAAAAGCAAATACAGTCATTTTGGGCTGTACAAATCAGTTCCCTACTTCTGCTGTCTTTTGTTTTTCTTAAACTACTGATGAAGTGACTGGAGATTCATGTGATTCTACATCATTTTAAACACATACTCTACTGTATGTAAAAAGTACTCTTCACCAAAAACATTCATTTCTAAAGCCCTACAGTCATGAGTCTATGAGTGTGTGTAATGTGTGTGATTGTGTGGGTACCTGGGAAGGTGTCGGTGATCTGCTGTGTGATGTCAGAGGTGCTACTGCTGCGGGGCAGAGGACTGTCTCCATCCCCCATCTCACATTCAGACAGCTGACACTCCTCCACATCTAGAGGATGAACACACACACCGTCACCAATGCAGCACCTGACACGATCACCATGCTTATCAGAACTCACAAGAAACACTTTCTATTTATGGGCCCTCTACTTATTTAGCATTTTCATACTAACAGGGCAAACATGCATGCTGAAAACCTGATCATAAACTGTGGTTCAATAATCAAGTGGAGCGCACTAATGGAAATCACCTTTTGTATTTGCATGATGATAGAGAATCGAATAAAAGAGGATATATAGTGCACTTATACAGCTGCATTTTATTAATTGCGGCTTTCCATTTAGTCTGTGAGGGTTTCAATCTCATTGGTTGTCTACAAAGTTTGCATACTCCTGCAAACACACTAAAGTAGGGATGTTCATTTTAACCGGTTAACCGTTAACCGACCGAAGAATTTTGATCACAGATTAATACAATCAGTAAACGGTTTTTTGCCAAGCATTTATTTATTTTTTTCAGTAATTTTTAAAAATTTAAAAAAGGTTTTGCTGCGTGGTTCAAAATACGCTACGCGTTTAATTTGTTTTTGTTTTTTAGAGAAAAAAAACCTAAGCGCGTATAAGTCGCCATTTTATTATTTCATTCAAGAAATAGGCCCTAATGCCGACGCGGAAATGTGTACAAACATTATAATAAACACTGTAAAAATAGACTAGTCTATATAGTTCACCTCACGCCACAACAAATCCTTTCAAATAACAGTATTTAGAAGAACAAGAATTAAAAATATAAGAAGCTATAGCTATATAAACGACAAGCCAAAACGAATTCATTTAGGCTAAAACAAAACTTAAATCAACGTTGGGGCTCTCATTCGACACAGAATCAAATGTTTCTGTATTCGCGATGTATTTGCATAGCAAATTATTATTTATGTAGCCTACTTCACTCGCGTTCAAATATCCACGTAAAACAAAATGTTTTACATAACATCACGGCGGTACGGTCATAATGCTTAACGGCACAGATTTGACTACATATTTAAACTGAGCAGTGTGTTTTTTTCCATATGTTTGACTGACTGTATTTTATTATGATAATGAACAGGCTGTATCGTCAAGGTAGCAATGCTTAACTGTGCACACACTTGCGGAGCAAACACTTGAATTTTTCCCTTCTAACAGTGGAAACAACTACTCCTTTTAGTCATAAAGATAATGGGAATTGTAAAAGGATTGCCTTTATCTGTGTACATTCACAATAAAAACGAATCTTTGTGCTTTTGTAAAATTAGCCTAAAGAAAAATAGGATGCCGCTTTCTGCCATCTGTTTCCTTTCGCTCAGCACAAAAATGAACCGAACCTCTGCATATAGGCTACTTGTTTTTCTTACATTTTCTTAATTTATATTTTAAGTAAAAATATGTTTCTCGTATAGGCTTATTTATTCGTTATAAATATATAGCCTAGCTTTATTATGTTTTTCTCCGCTCCGCTGTAGGTGCGTGATGTGATATGATGACCAAGTGAACATCAAAAAAATAATGATGTTGTTTGCTGTTTTTGGCAGTATTTTGCCAGTATTTTTCGTAATTAAAATATCTGCGGTTAACGGTTAAGTTCTAATTTAAAATAATCTTGTCGGTTAACGAGCGTCGGTTGTCGGTTTGGAAAAATAACCGAAATGAACATCCCTACACTAAAGTTAAAACTAGATGTTCCATTTGCTTATAGAGACACTCTTTAAGTCAGTTCTTGGAGCGTAAATGAAGTGAGTGAGTGTTTCCATTAGTGCTCTCTGCACTTCCTCTGGCGGTCTGGAGTGAAAGGAAAATAGCATTTATACACTGGATTATCTGCCTTTTTCCTGGCTATGCTACATCTTAAATGAAAGCAGATGACGGCAAGATAGAAAACGGGAAAAGAAAGTTTTGTGACAGAGACAGGAAACAGGAAGTTACCTGAGAGTCTGTGAGAGATACCAGGTAAGAAAGAGCTGACAGTGTGGAGCAGCATGGGCACACTCTTAGTGGCCGGCAAAGCCTCACAAAGATGCACACAGTTGCTGATAGACTGACTTCGCTTAGCTGCCCACAGAAGCAGGGAAGGGAGAGCGCAGGGGAGAGAGAGAGCGAGAGAGAGAGAGAGAGAAGACAGACAGAGAGAGAGAGAGAGAGAGAGAGACGGGGAAAAGGATCAATTGCATTCTACAGCTGTGATAATAGCAAGCCCGTTTTTAATGTGAAGCGTGAGTTTCTGGCAACCAAAACACAACACTTCTGGCGACTATATTTAGGCTTCAGAATTCATAAAAGTTGTGTTAATTTGTGAAGATTATCTTGATGAACAAAACGTGTAAGAATCATAAACTTGTGTTGGTCACAGAGCTTATTTTCTGCAATCCAAAAGCCAAGGGAAAATCCTATTGGTTTTTTGAAGGGAATCATCAGGGTGATGCTGGCTTATTTGGCCTACAAAAATACATCAACACTGCAGCTCTTTATGTTACTGTGTGGGGCTGCTCAGATTGATGGCTTGAAAACACCGTACTTAGAAACGTCTCTGCATTTTAAACTGGAATAGGAGACGGTATTTTAAAATCCTCCAAAATGAACACTTCAACTTAAATGAAAAGCATGTTGTTCCAACCCGCAGTAACAACAAAAAAAAAAAAGAGGCTGTCAATGGAGTGTTCTCTGGTATGTACGGTTACATAATGACTTTAAAACTGAAAATCGAATGGGATCAAGCAAAGAATGATGGAAAAATTCCATCCCCGATCACGAACATAAAAACCGGTCCAAAAACAACACACGAAAGAAACCAAATGAGAGTAAAAAAAAATGGCTAGTTGTAGTTGTACGCAAGGCAGCATTTTCACTACCCTCCTTTTAGTCATCACTGCTAAAATTAATAATGAAGTGATATCTCCCACAGCAAACAAATGACCACCAATACTCTGAAACACAGAAACCCGAGGTTTTCTAGGGGGGGGGGGGGGGGCCTAATCTGTGGAAAGGAAAAAAAAAAGAGAAAAGAAAAATGTAGGGTGGGACTTGATTTGTCTATGGAATGACGGATGGTTGTTGGATCATTGCATTTGCTACTTGCTGCAATGAATGTGTGTGAACAAGCTGCTGGAGGGAAAGGGTATTGACCCACAACTCACAGGAAAGTTATTGCAATTAAAAATGTTATATTTGATTAAAAGATGGGCACATAACTTAAATAACTATACGATATGGCAAGATAAATCACGTATAGTAAACACTAAAATCTTATAGGGGCTGGGTGGTATGACCAAAAATGTATATCATGGTATTTTTCAAATTATACCGGTTTCACGGTACATGAAGGTATTTTTTTTTCATGCATGACCGGGTATTAACCATATTTTCTACTGATTGAGAAAGGAAATACTGCAGTATATTGACTTAAAATACCCTATTTTACTGTCATGAGGAGTGAATATTGTCAAAAAATACCACACTAAACACGCCCCCTTTAATACATGTTAACCAGGAGTCACTCTCATTTATAATCGTGGCATCTTCTGATAAAATCAACATGCATCTACAATAAAGAGTGGCTATGCGGTTGTTTTGGCTATATTACTTTTTTGTCTCATGCAGCGCACTGTCTGCGTCTGAGTAACAAACTAAAAACAACAACAAACAAAAAAGTGCATGTGATATTAACAGACGAACTACGCTCATATTTATAATTCCAAACAATCAGTAAGCGACAGGTGCTAGGAAACGCTGTTTTGTACTCATTTATTGACGAGTCGGCTGCGGTGCGGCCAACTGAATGCGCTGCTTCTCTGCCGCTCACTGCACAGAACAGACGCCGAGAGAGGTGACACTTCTCCGGGAAAGTCAGATCTCGCGTTTGCGGGACAGCTCTGGCGAAATCTTCCAACTGAACCATTACTAAGGTTATCCAAAAAAGTCGCTAGGTTTGTCAGTATGAATATTCTATGGAAAAAAGCTCCTAAAAGGGTCTGAAAGTTGCTCAATCTAGTGCTAAGGTCTCGCTCGTGTGTGTGAGACACGGGAGCTGATGGCAGGGGGCGCTGGATATTTGTGGCGGTCAATGTGGATATTGTGGATGAGTTCTTCTGTGTCATCACGTTCTATTAGTTCTACAGCTTCAGTTTCTGAACTTTCACGCTTAGTAACACATACAGCTGTTCCCTCACCACAGTGCAACAGTGAAAAAGGACCCCTTTCAAACAGTGTCGCGTTCCGAATGTTGTTTAAGCGACATACACCGGTATTTTAAAAATTCATATAACATAAATAAACACCGGTATTCGGTATGAACCGGTATACCGCCCAGCACTACAATATTCCAATAAAAAAAATAAGAACGGTTAGTTTTGATTTCAGGGTGACTTTAAAAATAAACCTTTTAGCACAAAAGCACCAGAAATCCCCACCTCACGCTCTTAGTTCTGATTAGACTGCATCACATCTGCTCAGGCAGTTGCATACGGCTGTAAAACTTCATATATTTCAATGCGATCGAAGCTCAAATCGGATCAGAAAATCCCAAATATGCATATGCTCGGAACTCGACACAACTCCCGTACTACTCTCCACTGGAAATGAATGATTTGCAGTCTGTCTTTCATCAGGGACAGTGGAAAGGCGGCTTCGTCTGACACAAGCGATTCAACAGTCTACAAATACAAGAAAACAGTTGAACAACTTTTATCTAATAGGCAAAAAAAGAACAAAATGGAATTAATCTTCTACACGAGTGGCCTGTAAGTCTGGTGGCTTAAAGTAACACTACATACCTCTTCACTGTGATATATCAGACATGTTTATGTAGCATTCAGGGTCAAGGGGTTGTTGAAATGGCTAAGCCAAAGTATGCGCAATAGTAACAGTGAACGCAAACTGACTAAAATGTAGATTCTGTTTCACGACTTTATGAAGGCATCACATCAAAGCGCAACCTGAATGAATGCTGCAAGTGTTTGTTCTGTAAAGAGCTTTTTATTGGTATTTTTACAAGAAATAAGCTGAAGTCAAACAGAGGACACACTTTGAGGATTTCTAACTGCGCTCTCGTTCGGCTCATGGCATCCTTTGATACTCAATCGCCGAGAAGGAAATATGAAGCACATTATTTCAAGTTTGCTCTGCCAGCTCTGATAAGACAAAATATTAGCATTGTGTTTTTTTGGCCACTCCATGTCACGTCTGGAGAAGAGCCGTGAAAGCGGAGGGCTCTATTATTCCCTCTACGGCACGCTTTAATTACCGCCTTTTCTTTCTAGATTACATCGCTTTCGCCGAGTTACCTATTTATGCATATTAATGAGCATTAATTACGCTCTTAATGAAACTATCAAAAACAGGCAGGCAGTTTGATGAGGCGGCTCTCCTAACGAGGAGGGGAGGACGCTGGGCTGTTTGAAGATCAATGTAGGAGAAATCCAATTAGGCAAAAGAAAAGAGGGGAATTTGAAGCCACGTCGTTTCATGTGCGCACACACAATCGAGGATGTTTCTGGGGGCGGCGTGTGCGAGAGGCATCCTTCAGGCTCAAACGCATCTGCTCCAAACTCAACAAGCTCTCCACCATAAAGAGATACAATCAACTCCAAACCAGGCAAGATTAAAAGGAAAATATTTCTGCACATGTGCATGTGAGGAAACAAAGAGACAGAAAATTCATGTTTGAGAGACAGTTCTACTCTAATCAGGAGCTGAAGTGACTAGTTGACGTGTGTTTGTGTGGGTCAACTAGTCTTGGATCACGTGGCTTCAGTTTCACTTGTTCTTCACATGGTGACAGCAAGAGAAAAATCCATCAACTCTGTCCTGTGGATGGAAGTGTGGCGTCATAAAAATGTAATTTACTCTATAGCGCAGAATGCCACGGAATTTGTCAATTTTGGATGAATAAATCAAAAGTAGTGCTGTACAATACATCAAATTGCATACTGGACTGGTGTCTATGAATATTACAGTGCGAGTACTGCTGATTGGACCCTGTAGCACAAAACAGTCTTACGTCGCTGGTGTATATTTGTACAAACAGCCAAAATACATGTGTTAAAAAAATGTTCAAAATTTAGATTTTTCGGTTTATGGCCAAAAATCATTAGGATATTAAAAAAAGTGTTCCATGAAGATATTAATTATGTAACATTTCCTACAAAACTGTAAATATATTAAAACTTTATTTTTGATTAGTAATATACATTGCAAGAATAAGACTTCACTTTGGCGACACTTAAAGTGCTTTTCTCAATATTTAAATTTTTCGCACCTCAATTCCATATTTTCATGTTCAGCTGTATCGCGGCTGGCAAATATTGTTCTATCCTAACAAACCGTACATCAATGGAAAGCTGATTTATTCTGCTTTCAGGTGATGCATACATCTCAATTTCGAGAAAAATGACACTTATGGCTGGTTTTGTTGTCCAGGGTCACATATATGAAGTCTGCATGTTCTGCGTGTCTCAGTGTGAAGGAGAGCCACAGTTTATCTACAACACATATTCAAGCTTGAAGCAATTGTGACAGAAATAAATTAGTATTGTACAGTACACTTCTCAAAGTATTGAAATAAAAATTATTAAAACTTAAATTTTTACGGAATATCACAAATTTTCCTCCATGTTTCAATTTTAACAGTAAAACTCTGTTGTGCAACACTTTACAAGACCAAAAAAACAACAACAGTTTTATTTAAAAAAAAGTTGATCCGTAATTTGATTATCGTACCTTAGCTATTGAATATTATTTTGGATTAAATCAAAACAGACAACAAACGAAATGTCTGAGAAAAAAAAAAAAAAAAAAAATATATATATATTTATATATATATATATTTATTCAATCTGCATTTCATATTACATTTTAGACAGGTCTTTTGATTATTTAACAATCAAAACAGGAGTCAGAAAAAATAAAATGGGGGAAACAAACAAACAAAAAATTATTAGGGAAAAAATGAAACGCAAATTGGGAAATAATAAAATGGATTTAATAAAGCCCTACATCTTCAGTCAAATATGTTTGGAATTATGCAAATAAAACAAACAAGTTGTAAGCAAACCACCCTGCAGACATCTGAGACAGACTGTGTTCATCCGAGTCCTGCAGATTAGCTCTAACCTGATGCTTTCTGCCTGACGTTGTTGCGAGCTTTCTCCACAGCGGGAGCTCCAGTGGTGGTGGCACTGCGGAACCTCATGGGCTCCTGAGAGCCCACCTGGTCTCCAGAGCTCCTCCAGCTCAAGGAGAACGACCGCGGTGCATCTGTAGCCTTCTGGGAGTCCTGCATCACTCCTGAAACACACACACACACACACACACACACACACACACAAGATTACTATTATTATTACTGTAACTGTCTCTGATTCAAACTCCAGATATCTGAATTATTTCCGCAAATTAGTTTTTAATGTTCAGAGAAATCCAAAGGTGTTACTTTATATGCAAAGCCAACATGTCAGAACAGTGTACCATTTTATTCTTTCATGATCTGACATTCAATATAGGGGGGGAAATATAGTGAAAATTAAGATTAGTTTATTACCCAAAAGAAAGCGACTGTGTATTGTTTTTGGTCAATAAACTTGGGGTTAATTCATAAAACTAGCAATTTCACCATAAAAGCATGTACACATGCAAGTCAAGTCTGCCGTTTCACACAGTCACTGTATGACTTTCTGTATGACTTTTATTTTTTATAAATACACTACTGCACCAGGAGTTAACTTAACCTGAAGAGTAATTTCATCATATAAACTACACTGAACTGCATGTTATATGGTTCAACATTTCATGCACTATCATTCAAAAGTATGTGCTCAGTAATATTTGGTAATGTTTTTGAAAGCATAAGTCATTTATGCTCAAACAAGGCTGCATTTATTTGATCAAAAATAAAGGAAATATATTTTAAAATGTAATTTATTCCTGTGATCAAAGCTGTATTTTCAGCATCATTGCTCCAGTCTTCAGTGTCACATGATCTTCAGAAATCATTCTAATATGCTGATTTGCTGCTCAATAAATATTTCTGATTACTATCAATTTTGAAAACATTTGTTGAAAACATGGAAAACCATGATATATTTTCTTTAGAGTTAGCTGCGGTTCAGTTGTGAGTTCAACTGAAGTACTTTTTCTATCAAGCTGACATACTGCTTATTTTTTAATGAGAACATCAAAATATGATAGCCTTTATGCACACTTTTAAGAATGCATGGCTCTAATTAATGCATATTATGTTTATTTTTCCATTTATTATTTGTGCGTAAATCAAAATATACATTTTGCAAACATCATGCTTATTTTTAGTTAATTTGAATTTTAGACTAATCAGTTACTCAAGTGAAGGACTTGACTGCATTATTTGAAAAGTCTACCCCAAGTCAAAAGTCGGAAACATATCAATCTACATCGTACACGCCTTATCCATTTCATGTAATTTACACACACCCCTGCCCCGCTGCTTCTTTTCCTTCTGCTCTGAGAGCTTGTCCAGCGGTAGGTTGTGGAGGTCCAGGCCGTAGACGTGACGGGCCAGTACTGCGGTGAGAGAGTCCATGATGCTGGCCCACTCGAACACCAGCTCCTCCCAGTGACTGAGAGAGGACAGCACAACCAGCAGCTCGTCCCACAGCTCACGAGAGATAAACACGGTCAGGTTAGACCGCACCCACGCCACGAAGATCGTCTGCAAGTGACAGCAGAACACAATTCCACCACATCAAGCCATATCAACATCATCATGCGCAACAATGACGATAAAAATGTACACAAGGTAAAACATTCTACTGGCATTAGAGAGTTTTATACAAATTAAACAAAGACCTTATACAAAGACAGAAATTGAAGAATGTTAGCTTCATGTTCTAGCATTAAAAGTCATTCTTCAAATCAATTTAGCCATAATAAAATCCTTTATTCTATTACAGGAAAATACATGGATTTTATTATACAGAAATATTTGTGATAGTTCTTGGGCACACAAGAGCATTGATGGTCTTAATACAGTACATTACTTAAGCTCTTGGCAAAGAATTAGCAGCGTGGATCATATGATTGAAAACACCAAAATGACTTCATTAAAGTGAATGTAAAAGGACATACACTACTGTTTAAAAGTTTAGGACTGGTAAGATTTTTTTAAAAGAAGTTTCTGCTCACCAAGACGGCATTCATTTGATCAAAACTTTTCTAATTTTAACATAATTTAAAGTGTACTTCATTCTAGATACATTTATATAATAAGGATTTTTAATGAAAAACGTTGGAGGGTTTCGATATTAGCCAAGAGGAGACTGGTTTTCCTTTGCTGTAATCAAAGCTTGGTGGGTTCTGGCGAACTATGTGGAGTCTAGCGTGAGGTGGTTATCAGTAGAGGCTAGGGAGGTAGTTTGAGGGTTTTAAAGCAGGAACCTGGAGACGGGGTGCGATCTTTTGTGTGGAAGTGTGTTGTCTGTATCTCTTCCTTGTCTTTTTTGCTGCTCGCTGCACAAACAGGGGTCTGGTGAGCAGGTGTCTATATCTATTGTACTTGCTCTTTACGACCTCTGTTGATTGTGATTGGTTAAGCCAAAGCCTTGTTTCACTAAATTATGGTATTATGTTGGTGTAAAGGGTTAGTTCACCCACAAATGAAAATTAGGCTGTGTTTTACGCAGCGCTGAACTTATACGTCATCCGCCCGGAGCTGCTTCCGCGTAGAACTGTTGGCGCAAGCTACATTAAAGTGATTATTACGTTTTTAATATGGATATTTGTCTTACAAAAACGCATCGATTCGCTACAGGTGGCCTTTGTTCACCCCCCGGAGTCGTGTGAGACACTTTTTTTTTTTATGGATGGGCGCTTTTATTTAACTTCTTTTGGACTGAAACAATGCAACACCCGCTGACTGCAATGAAACAGCTTGAAAGATCAAAGACAAATTTTTAATATAACTCCGACTGGACGCCGATTTGTCCGGTCGGGTATGTCAAATAAACGAACAAAAAAAAAAACATTTTAAAACTAGCTAAAGGCTGGTCCAGCTAGTGGTAGCTCGAACTATATAATAATAATAATAATATTATTATTATTATTATTATTGAGAACATTAAGAAGGTAGTTCAACCTCTATTCCACTACTGCAATTCTGTCTGATGACGCAGTAATACCGCGGGGGAAGAAAAACAAATATTCGGGCTGTCCAATGATTGTAAACTGTCATTAGGTCTGTCAGACTGAAAAATATATTTTAGCGGTAATGTGACCAAAAATATTTAATCTGAATTTAAGACATTTCAAGACTTTTTAAGGCCTTTTATTAGAAAAACTTTATTTAAGACTTTTTAAGGACCTGCTAACACCCTGGTATAATTAATGTTTTAATTATACCAGGGTGGCAATTTTTCTGTGCCACCTCAACCTAGTAAGACTGTTAATAAGGACGTTACCATCAAACTGTTCAGACAGAGATGTCTTATCATTCTTTTGTTGTTGATGTCAGGGAATGTTCAACCGAATCCTGGGCCATTTGATTGTTCATTTTCAGATATTTTGGCAAACAAATCTATACATTCATTAACTTTTGACTGTTTTTGTAATCATAAAGGTCTTGGACTAATGCATTTGAACATACGTAGTCTTCTCCCTAAAGTTGCTGAGCTTACTGCATATGTTCACACTGCAAATCCTGATATTCTTGTCATCTCTGAATCATGGCTTAAGAAATCTATTTCTAATTTTGCTGTCTCAATTCCTGGTTACAACACTTTTCGTCAAGATAGAATTTCTAAAGGTGGGGGGGGTTGTTGTCTATTGTAGGGATAATTTACAGTGCTCAGTAATTACCTCAAAATCTGTTGCTAAACAGTTTGAGTTAATACTTTTAAAAATGATTTTATCTAAAACATTTTTTATCACTGTAGTTGGTTGTTATAGACCGCCCTCTGCTCCTGCATGTGCTTTAACTGCTTTAAGTGAAATAATTGCTCCTTACATTTCTTCTGAATTAATTTTGTTAGGGGACTTGAATTGGGATATGTTTGACCCTCCATCATCCTTACAGTTACAACTGGATGCACTTAACTTGTCCCAGATTGTGCAGGCCCCTACAAGATATAATACTAAGACTATGGAATCTGGTTCATTAATTGATATTATTCTTACTAATAGGGCAGAGAGGTATACATCTGGAGTGTTCTGTCAAAGCCTTAGTGATCACTGTAATACAGTCTGTGTTCGCAAGGGCACCACCTTAAGAACTCCTCCGGTGCTCGTTTTCAAACGTTTTTTGAAAAAAATTAATGAACAGGCTTTTTTGAATGACCTGGCTGATATGGACTGGTACAGAACTGGGCTTTAACCATAGTTTCCCCTGACGGATTGAAGACACGGGCAATTTTTAAAATTCTTGTTCAGAACTGTTTTGAACAAACATGCTCCTCTTAAAAAGATTAGAGTAAAAAATTGTCTTAGCCCTTGGTTTAGTCCAGATTTGTCAGAGCTTATTCGCCAAAAACACACTCTATGGCGCAGAGCAAAGATTTCTAATAATATCCCCCCCCCCCCCCCCCTTTTCTGATTTGGCAACGTAGAGGGCTATTACGAAATAAATGCACTCAGTCTATTAGACAGGCAAAATCAAGTTATTTTAAACATCATTTGACTGTTAATAATACTGATTCCCGAAAGTTCTGGAATATCATCAAATCAATGGAAAATGAAAACATCTCCTCCTGTTTGCCTACTGTAATTAAATATGATGGTGTTCTTATAACAGACAAATCAAAAATGGTTGATCATTTTAACAAATATTTTGTTAATGCTGGCTGTGCCTTCGAGAATAGTTCCGATACTTCTAATTGTTCCCCTGCCAACTTGGCATCTGTTATGCATTCACCTGTCTTGGGTTCCTTCTCCTTTCAGTCGATACAAGAGACCGAGGTACTTGGGGAATTGCTTAGCTTGGAAATTCATAAATCTGCCGGATTGGATGAATTGGATCCATTATTTTTAAAGAAATCACCTTATATTATTGCAGCGCCTATCTCTTGCATTTTTAATCTCTCTCTCCAAATTGGTGTTTTCCCGAGGGACTGGAAATCTGCAGCTGTAATCCCACTTTTTAAAGGGGGTGATGACTCGGATCTAAATTGCTACAGACCCATTTCCATTTTGCCCTGTCTCTCTAAAATATTAGAGAAGTTGGTCAACAAGCAGCTTACGCACCATCTGGAGACCTATAATGTTCTTAATCAGGTTCAGTCTGGCTTCAGATCCGGCCATAGTTGTATCACTGCTACACTTAAGTTTCTCAATGACCTCATATGTGCCATTGACAACAAGCAATATTGTATAGCTGCATTCGTTGATCTGGCAAAGGCTTTTGACTCTGTGGACCATGAAATATTGCTAGATAGGCTAAGAGGTATAGGACTATCTGAGAGCAGCCTGGATTGGTTCAAGAGTAACTGTTCTGGTCGTTCACAATCTGTAAGGGTGGAGGGGTTTCGGTCAGATCCCCTGCCCCTGTTTAAAGGGGTCCCACAAGGAAGCATACTGGGGCCTATACTTTTTAATATTTATGTTAATGATATCGCTCTTGCTGTAGGTGATTCTCATGTACATTTATACGCTGATGACACTATTATTTATACATTTAGCTCGTCCTTGACTATTGCATTATCTTTATTACAGGTCAGTTTTACTCGCATCCAATGTGCGTTCTCTAGTCTAAAATTAGTTTTAAATACAAATAAAACAAAATGTATGGTTTTTAATCGAAATGTACCACATGTTGAATATCTGCCTAACATTTTTTCATTGGACGGCTCTGAGATTGATTATGTTGAATGCTACAAATACCTTGGTATCTGGCTTGATAGCAAATTGTCATTTGAAACTCATATAAATGTACTGCTCAGAAAGGTTAAATCTCGTATCGGTTTTCTTTATCGTAACAGATCTTCTTTTACACATTCTTCAAAACAGCTTTTGGTTAAAATGTTAGTTCTCCCAATTTTGGACTATGGTGATATAGTTTACAGGTCTGCTTCAAAAACTCTCCTTCATAAACTGGATATTATTTACCATGCAGCAATCCGCTTTTGTAACACTCACCATTGCCACTTGTACTCTTTATTGAACTGGTCTTCTCTTCATTCTTGTAGACAAATTCATTGGTTTCTGTTCATTTATAAAACTCTTATCGGGAAAACGCCATTATATTTACAGTCTATTCATAATACAAGTCGTAATCTGCGCTCTAGTAGTTTCATTAATGTCTGCATACCTAAAGTCCGTATGTCCTTTGGTCGTTGCTCTTTTCAGTATTCTGCAACAGACTTTAAAGCTTAGTTCATTTATCTCGCTCTCTTCCTTTAAAAATTAAATTCAGTCAATAGTACAAGACCATTGTACTTGTTTTTAGTTATCTGTTTTTATATGTTATTGTTTAAAATTGTGTTATTTGTAACTTTATGTTTTTTATTGTATGGTACCTGCTTTTTATGCTGCCTCTTGGCCAGGTCGTCATTGTAAATGAGAAATGGTTCTCAACTGACTTACCTGGTTAAATAAAGGTTAATAATAATAATGTTCAACAGGTTAGCTTTTTGTAGAATATGCTTGAACTTGATCATTGTCATTTCCCCCTAATATGTCCCCCCCAGAACCCCAAATGTTGCTTGTAAATAGTGTTTGCATCAGCCAGTTGAAGGTACAGTGTGGTATGTGTGCACATGATCAGGATGGTACCACCTCCGCCTCATTTTGAGCCTAGAAATACCCTGTGGTGTGTATGAAGCCATGGGTTGTTCATGTTGTACTCACTTTGAAGAGGATGCTGGCCAGGCTGTGGGCGAACGTGTCTTTTCTTTGGTTCTCCTGTGGTCTCTTCATCACTGCTTCTGTGATCCTCAGCAACACCTGCAGCAACTGCTCCCTAAAATAATATGACGCACACAATAAGCTGAATGTTTGTGAACAGCGGGTAAACCAGAACAGAGCTCTATACAGATTCAGTGTTATGTCGTGTGTGACTGACCAGGTCGGGCGGTTCATGTTTTGCTCCATAATAATGTGACGGTAGACGCTGAGCACAGCTCGGCACACATCCAGCTGGTTCTCCAACAGCTTGGGCACATCCTGACACGGCTCCAACAGGAACACGTTGGCAGAGTTTGTCAGGAACACCTGAGAACACATGAAACTACACTGAACACAAAAGTTTGGAATAGTTAAGATTTTTTAACTCTCTTGTTGTGTTGAAATCCTGGTACTAGTTTTGTGTTGTTTGTGTTGATTTAAAATATATTCAAATAGAAAACAGTTCCATCAAATTGTAATAATATTTCTGTTTAATGTTAAGCATGAGATGAGAGGGCTTGTGTGTTTGAGCACCTGCAGGGTGGGCTGGATGCCAGCTTTCACGTCCTGGTTCTGTTTTTCAGTCAGACAGCCTCTGCTGATGGCACTGCTGAAGGAGTAAGTGCGCCCCCAACTGGACGAGCGTTTATGCCCATGAGTCTCCAAGGCCTGAAGGGTTGACACAGAACAGGTGAGTGGGAATAACTTAATGTTGCAGCCTTTTTTGCATGACCATACCTGCACGTGTGCACTGTCCATCTCAGATACGAGGTGCTCTTCCTCTCCATCTTCCTCCTGGCTTGTCGTCTCTGGCTCAGCCATGAAATTGGGTTTTTCCTGCAGAAACCACTTCCTGTAGACTTTGATCACCTTGCAAGTGGCTGAAGCTTCACAGGCCGGCAGCAGGAAAGCCTAAGTGATGATACAGAACAAATTATACACACTCACACAATTTTGACAAGTTTCTTCTTCTATAACGGGTACTTTTGAACTGTTTGACATCAAGGACCCTCTCATAACAAATGCAAAACAACATTTATACATATTGTTTCAAAAAAGAAAAAAATATTTGTTCTTTGTGCTCTGAATTTTTCATTTGGCTTAATGTATGAAAAACCCTAATCTGTAACATATGTGAGATGAAACAGTTTGCTTTATGGATAAAATGCTAGAAAGCATGCTGTTTAGATTGCATGTGAATATATGTGTTCTTTATTCTGATTCACATGAAAACTGTAATGACAAAATAATTCTTCTGAAGTAGTTTAACATGACGATTGGATTCTGGTCACAGGGTGGCAGCAAAAGACAGAGCATCTCAACAAAAGTTTCATTTTCTGATACAAATAATCAATTAATTAATGAATTGCTTAATTTAGATGTATGTGTCATACAGTGGCTCTAAGACATGACTGTGTGTGTATACATACTGATGTCAATACTGGTAAAATCTACATACTGAAAAATACTGTAGGTGTTAAATAATGTTCTGTTTTCCTTTCCTGTGACTGGGCAGTCCAGACAAAATTAAATGCCAGATACAGTTTTACTAACCAAAATACCAATAATACGGGGGCGGGGGGGGGGGGGGGGTTATAGATATGCATGACGCCAGACTTTACACAAGCTTGAAATACACCAGGACTCTTATTTTAAAAATGTCTACAGTCACTTCTTCCAGCCCGGCTAATTCAAAAAACAGATGAGGGAGGTAAAATATGCACTCTCAACACAGTCTGCAACATAATACTGTACACACCATACAGTAAACACACATTGTTCATCAATAGTTGATCATAAATAATCTATTGGCATAAATGCGTGGTGTTTATTGATTGTGAACTGCTCTGAAACCTTGAGCCTTTTACTTTAAAACATGCAACGCTCATATTTATTTGATTAAATCATAGGCTTTTGAAGTTTAATAATAACATTAGGCTGTATTGTGATTTCTGCTTTTCCATCCTCAAACGTAAGACCTCTTACAATGATAATTAAGACATTTGTGATATAGCATAGCATATCATATCATGACATACAGTATGCATAATACGCATTTCATTGTGAGGCAGCAAACAAATATTTATTAGACTCACTGTATCTCTAACCAAGTAGAACATGTCTAAAAATATGCAAACGTAAGATGACATGATGTAAGCTACAGACTGGAGGTCTCTGACCTGATGGAAGACCTCGTTGACGAAATTGACGTTGTCTCGTGTGGAGAGCAGGATGGACTGCACCATGTCGTAGACGGTGCGATGCTCCTCCTCGATGCTACACAGACTGGAGTTACTGCCCCGGCGATCTGACAGCGTGCTGCTGTTTGAGTGATTCTTCTCCTGTTCCACAGGACCGTTGGGCTCAGAGTCTGCACTCTTCTCCTGACTGATCCCGCCCGCAGTCACAGTCTGAACACAAACACAGGGAGATGAAAGAGCTTTCTTGCATTAACGACATTCCTACAGTTTATAGTAGTGATATTTACTAAGAATTACTAAGACTACCTAAATAAAATAACAAAATAAAATAAAATTAGGTGGAAAAGTGTCTACACTCCTTGGGAAAACACATACTTAAATGAAGATAAATTAATAAATATATGCACAAACAATTTTGCACAGAGTTTGTGAGGCAATAGTTGTAATGCAACAAGTTACATAATCTAATACATGAGAAGAGAAACCTCGTCATATTTGAGATGCAGAAAATAGATATAGATATATAGAGGATGATATGTGCTTATATTAGCCAAAAGCCTTTCTTAGATGTACAGTACAGTATTATAAAAACAATGTTTTCTGCACACTGTATACTGTAAGTGTATGGCAAAAAAAATGCATGAATTATGCATGAACTAACTAAATGAATGAATGAATGAATATATGCACCTAGATGCGGACTTTATCACAACAAATGTGGAAATTAACTCAAAATGAACTAACTATTATTGTTTAGGGGTGAGGTGACAGCCGTGGCATGGAAACAGTAGCTATTAAACGTAGCGCTTTTTTAGAAAAGAGCGAAATAGAAAAAAGAAAATTCTGCTTTTGTTTTTTTGTTGTTGAAACTAGCATTGGGCGTTTGAATGCCAAAAGAGTACATGATGACAGAAATTGCAATTGCTTGCGTTATTGTTCTATAATAAATTTGCCGGGGGTAACACTGAGTTTTTTTTTCAATATTAAGGAGAAAGAAAAAAAAAAAAGGATATTTCCGTTAATAGAGTATGCTGTTCTCACAGAGGATATGCTGGATCAAATGTTCTTAGCTACATTAACGTTTGACCATTGTGTGATGTGTGCGGACAGTGGTTTTCATTTCTGATACTTCCCCACCCTGGATGATTCTTAGGAAGAGATGGAGACCTTCCTCCGTTCCTCTAGAGCTGCTAGCGTGCGCCGAGTTCACATACTTCTTCTAAGTAGGAAAGGGGAAGAAAGAAGAGAAGGTTAGAAAGTTTAACGAGCCATTCGTGATTTGTAAGGCCACGACCCCCCGGACCCCGTGAGGGAGCCTCAGATACTCGATCCCTAGTGCACAGTGAGGCTTGATATCATGTTACGTGTCACAGGGATGTAGGGGGGGCATTTATGGTCTGGTGAATGGGAAGAAAAAAGAAGGATTATGTGGGAAGAATGGGCAGGAATCATGACGGAGATGAGGTGAGATTGAGCTCGAGAGAGAGGAAGGAGAGGAGAGAGAGGAGGAAAGGAGGGAAAGTGAGATACAAATTAAAAAAAATAACAGCATTCGTTTTCCATTGAAATTAAAAAAAAGAACCAAAGACCACCTTAGATGTTTATTGCATTTATTTTTTATTTGGAAACCAACCCCCAAAATGTTTATTAATTTTTTTAATTATTTAATACGTTTTTTGAGCCAGCCGAGTTTTTTTTTGCTTTGCGTTGTGGCACAAGCATCTTGCTTTTGTTCTGTTCTGTGTCATCGATTTTTATAAAAATTTTTTAAAACGCTGCGATATTTGGCCATAGTGCTTTGTGATGTTTCGGCTAGTTGCTGTTGGGCTGTTACCTTCTTATTATTAGTTTTTGTGGTTTTCATATTGTTGCGTGTATCAAGCTGCTGGTTTACGAGTCGAATGCGCAAGAAAAGAGAGCACTAAAGGGCACTGTGGCATTATTCATCAACTGTGAAACAATTCACGGTCTGCTCGATCTGCTGTTTTCAGCATCTCAGAGGGGCTTGGTTCGCTGTGAATGCGGTTAACTACACATTTAAGTGTCCTCTGAGATTAACATGCATTCTGAAACACACTGTGTGGCAGTTATGCTTTATTTTTACAATACCATAATTCCTCACCTGCTAGCCAACACTACCACAGGATAATTCATCTCTAATAGTGCTTTTATGTATTGCACTGTTTGTTTTGCTGGTCGATATGACAGCAGCCTTGGACTTCATTTTGACAGCCATCAGTGTGAATGCAGCATCACACAATAGAAATGTTTCCGGCTACAACTGCTACTGAAGAAATGGCCTATTTACAGGTGTATCTGTAAAATACCTCACTTCATGATGGAATGATGAAACAGTCCCCAAACTGTTTGATAAAACACCCCTCACATTCTCTTCCCTAGTTTTTTTGCATCCTGTTTCAGTTCCAGTTCATGTTCTTGTCATTGTGTTAAGCTTGACCAGAACCTATTTTCCAAAGTCTGGTATATGTTTTTAAAGAAATATTTCTTTAAACTGCAAAAGACTCAACTCAGTTATATTTAAGTGTTATCAGAGAGAGAGGAGAGATGGGATATGGAACGCATCTGTGTTATTAACTGAAATCATTAGTCATTATATTAGTCTTTGGTGTGTTCATTTAAAACAACCAATCAACATGTGAGCTGCTATAAAGAAGGTTTTTTAGACAGCTGAGGTGGAGAAAACTTATTGTTCTCAAAATCTCACCCTAAGTGTGGGTTTTGGTAGAGGTTGGTTTTGTTTCATGGAAAAATGAAATGAGAAAGAGTTAAGAGCAAATAGGCGGGGAAGAGAGAAGGGGGGGAAGAGCGTGAGGCGGTTGTAAGTACTTCTTGAACAGGGAAAAGAGAAATCTGAAGCCCATGTCCTGGCTCTCTTTGTTTTTCCAGTCCAAGCGGATGCATCCTGTGGTGCTGAAAAAAAATTAAATGAAAAAAAAAAAAAAAAAAAAAAAAAAAAAAAAAAACAAAAAAGAAAAAAATTAAAATAAAAAAAAAAAAAAAATCTTGATGCTTCTCAGAGGATACATCACAACCAATTCAGGTTAGTTAATGAAGGCAACATAATGCAGACTTTCTGCCAGAAAAGAAACCAAACAAGCAGGCCACACACACAAGCATTATCAGCCCCAAAACCACCATACATGAGCAGCTCTGTCTCACCTGGAGAACCATGACCTTGAGCACAATCTGGAGGACAGAGCACGTGTGGTCTTCTGCCACCTTCTCTCCGGGAACCGCAGGCACCAGCGGGGTGATCTCCTCTGGCACAATCTTGGCTACAAAACCACAAACACCGAGTCTGAATATACTCAAAAACATCTGAAAGGTGAGGTGTGTAATACATGATTCAGAAAGCAAAACTTGTCATCACAACCCTAGGGTCTTCTGGATGGTTTCTATTCTGTTCTATAGATCAGAGGTTCTCAACTTTTTTGACTGCAAATGGCCAAACTTTTAAAGACAATATTCACTAGGTCCCCAAAAATAGAACTAATACTTCTGCTATAATAACAAAGTTTCTTATTTTCACCCATTTTTATTTTATTTTATTTTTATGTAATGTAATGTAATGTATGTTTGTTCTTCAGAGTTTACACTTTTTTGTGAGCAATTAATTTACATGACTTTTCTAGTCTTTTGTGATTATGGGATTTTTTTCTTCTTTTCCAAAAAAGAAAAAGAAAAAAAAAAAGAAAAACAGAGGGATCGTTGTTGCACAGCACTCATTTTCACATCCACATGTAACATGATTCCAAGTTACATAGAAATTCTTCCAAAGAGGACAAGCGAGGGAAAGTCCTCCTCGGCGAAACTAATTTGAAATGAAAAACGTTTGTCTGTGTGGGTTCTTTTAAATGCACAAAGCACTTTATTTAGTGCACATGAATTAATAAAAGAAAGATTGGATTGCTGTATCATCTGCAATGTTTGTAATCTTTTTTTTTTTTTTTGGATATGCAACAAAATATGTAAATAATGAGTATCAGTTCTATATATAAACGAGTTCGATACAAAAGCCTCTAAAGTTGCCATTCTTGACAATTTCTTCTAAAATTAGCAGGTTTATCAGGCTACTATATTTATTCAATTTATTTTTACTTTAATGGCCATTTAGGAAAAAAGAAAGGACCTACCTTATACATGCTATTATTAAAGTGACCTTTCGAACATAAAACATTCGGAGACTGATAAAATTAAAAATTCTAATTTTACGGAGAAGAAAGAATTTTCGAGGACTTAGTACTTAGAGGCTGTTTGCATTGAACTCTTCATAGTATATAACATATATATATAGATATATCTATATAATATATATATATATATATATATATACATATATATATATATACATATTTTACATATATATAATTATATATATAATATTTTATTACTATATATATATATATCATATTATACCATACAAATAGATACATCATACACATATATATTTATATATTTATATATATATATATTATATATAATATATATATATATATATTATGGATATTTTTTTTTTTTTTTTTTTTACTCAAAGATAACAATTCTACCCAGCTTGACATAACTACAAGAAACGACCTCAGTTACTTGTGAACCTGTTCCATGAAGGAGGGAACGGAGAGCGTATTGGGATTATGCCCGAAGCCCCAAACCAATCACTCGAGAGGTGTAAACCTAAAAACAAAGCCAATGACAGTTGGCGTTGGCGTGTTTCGCCACGCGCACCATCCCGCCGTGCGTTTTTTTTATAAAAGGAGAACGCGTTGCCACACGCACATCGTTTTTCCGCGGAGGAGCAGAGCTACGCGCCCCGCCGTTACAGCGGTGGTACAGCAACTGGGCGGACGGGAATTAAGTCTCGGTCCTCCTTCAGGGAACGAGGGGTTACACAAGTAACCGAGACGATTCCCTTTCAGTCGGCAATTCTACGTTACGTCAGTGACTGACGAATTGGTATCCGTATGGAAAACGCCACTATTGCTGACCCACTCCAGTGCCCTGTGGAAGCCGGCAAGTCCCACCACACCAGCTGGGGCGGAAGATAGGAAAGCGGCTAGGCAGAGGTGTCCGCCACCGCTGTTCCATACAGTGGTACATTGGAAAACACTGGGAAAGCCACATCTCTTCGTACCCCCCCCTTACCCAGTTGGAACGCTACGGAAGCCACATAGACACATCATGCGCAAGGAGTTAGTATCATGTGGTTAATACATAAGTGGACCTGCTGGCCCAGGGCGCCAGTGCCTTGCTCTAAATAGAGTGTTCAGTGCTACAGCGGGCAGTGGCCAGTGAGTGCTACATATGGAAAGTCCCTCTTGCGGTTTTTAGACTCAACCCGCCCTTGGCCTTGGGGTGATGAGCGGGTTGAGTTCGGGGTGCGACGGACTAAACAAACAGAGGATGGCACGAGAGAAAGAGCTGCCATGGGAAAGCCAGGGGCTACGGTGAGGGGAGCCATCACCAAAGCCATTCACATACAGTGGAAGGAGTACCATGTGGGATCGCCGAAGGGGGCATTGATAACCCCACTATTCGCGTGATAATTATTGACAAAGCAACCGAGCCGGGGAGTTGTCCTGGTCGGGAGTCGGTTTTTTATCTTTGTACAGTGTTACTGCTACCTGAGGCGAGAGATAGAATCTCGAGAAAGAGGTTGGCGAAAGTACAAAGTAGTAGATAGGTAGTACCACACTGAAGAGTACACGAGAGGACACGGGCTCTTCACGGAGATTATAGAATCTCGCAAACTTGTTAGGCGTCGCCCAGCCGGCAGCTCCACAGATGTGTGCTATAGAGGCGCCCCGCGCCAATGCCCAAGAAGAAGCCACTCCTCTCATAGAGTGAGCTCTCACTCAGAGGGGGCACGGTAACCGTTGGGCCTGGTAAGCTAAGACTATAGCCTCCACTAACCAGTGGGAAAGTCTTTGTTTGGAGACAGCCTTTCCCTTGGTGGGAACCTTGGGCACATATCCAGGCCCGGGGTCTCAGGACAACATGAGAGTAACCCATTCCGAATTCTAGGCACGAATCGTCGACCTTTTTTTTTTCGAAAAATAAAAATAAATACAATTTTGTGTCCTCCCTTTGCAGGTCCCCTACCCTCTTGTCCGAGGCCAATGCGGTGAGGAGCGCTTTCTTTAATGACAGAAACTTAAGCTCTTCTGACTGCAGAGGCTCGAAGGGCTCCTCCTTCAGGGCCGCCAGGACCGAGGGGAGATCTCAAGAGGGTAACAGGTGAGGGCGCGGGGGATTCAGCCTCCTTGCCCCTCTGAGAAAACTGATGACCAAGTCGTGCTTCCCCACAGACTTACCGTATACTGCATCGTGATGTGCGGCAATGGCAGAAACATACACTTTGAGGGTGGAGGGGTGAAAGCCTTCGCTCTAAAAGCCCAATCCTGTCAAGGAGAAAAGAAAAGCAAAAACCGGAACAAGAGAAATCCGAACGGCATATACGGGGGTCTTCACGGTGGGAAGAGCACCAATAGACGAACAGGTTCCACTTCAGCCTGTAAGCGTGTCTGGTAGACGCTGACGTGATGGTGTTTACTACCGCTGAAGGTAGCCCACCTAGAACCTCCGCGTCCCGACCAGAGACCACACGTGGAGATTCCACAGGTCCGGGCATGGGTGCCAGAGGGTGCCCCCTCTCTGAGAAAAGAGATCCCTTCTCAGAGGAATTTGCCAAGGAGGGCCTGTCGCGAGGAGCACTAGCTCGGGGAACCAGGTCCGAGTGGGCCAATGGCAGCTACCAGAGGACTTCCGTCCGCGTCCTACATCCCAACCTTGACCACCAGTGTCTGTTGAAGTAGGCCGCGAGGCCAGCTGCATGCCAGTGTGTCCGTGCCGAGGGTCCCCTCGGCCAGGGAGTAAAACAACTGGCAATGGGACGTGTCTGGGGAGGCAAACAGGTCTACCTGAGTGTCCCCAAAGCATCTCCAAATCAGCTGGACTGTCTCGGGATGGAGTCAACATTCTCCCGGAAGGGCGGGCTGACGAGAGAGCTCGTCGGCTGCACGATTGAGCTCGCCTGGGACATGAACAGCACGAAGCAACCTCAGATGCTTCTAACTCCAGAGGAGGAGATGGCGGGCGAGTTGCGACAAGCGCGGGGGACGTAGAGGACGAGAAGCGTAGACCGCATTGGTGGCGTGGTGGTTGAAGTACGCAACGGTCGCAGTGTTGTCCGTACAGACCAGTACATGCTTGTCGTGCAGCAGCGATTTGAAGCGGCGCAGAGCAAGCCATACTGCTTGCAACTCGAGGCAGTTGATATGCCACTGCAGTCGGGGCCCCGACCAGAGCCCCGCAGCTGCATTCCCATTGCACATGGCACCCCAGCCCCTGGAGGAGGCATCTGTTGACACAACAACATGCCTGGATCCTTGCCCAAGGTACACCCCTGTCCGAAGAAAGGCAAGAACTGCCCACGGGCTGAATATCTGACGGCAGAATGGGGTGACAGAAACCCAGTATGTGCCATATCGCCATGCCCATCTCAGGACCCGGTCGTGAAGCCAACACTGAATCGGTCTCATATGAAGCAACCCGAGCGGCGTAACAGCGGCTGCGGATGCCATATGCCCAAGGAGCCTCTGAAACTGTTTCAGTGGAACCACCCTCCTGCGCTGAAATGACTCCAGGCAGTTCAGCATCGACTGAGCACGCTCTACTGAGAGACGTGCTGAGAGATTGTCCGAGTCCAGCTCCATGCCGAGAAAAGAGATCCTGATCATGGTCAGGGAGACCTGACGCCCGTCGCTCGTGGAGCTTTTTTAGACATTTGCTCTTTTAGGAAAAAAAAAGGAAACACTCTTTTAGAGAGAGGAAGGGAGCGGCGACGACCGCCAGAAAGAGAATGGCACGCTGCGACGCCGGAAGATGAGCAGACTGAATGGCAACCACCGTGCGCGCTGTAAACACCAACGCTAGGCTGTTTTCTTTGCAGACACCGCGGGGAGATTCGTCCTAGTAGAAAGGCTAGGGCTCCGAAGCGGCGAAAAGCTGATTTGTGTGTGCACGCGTCTCTTTATACCACGCGGCGGGGCGGGTGTTGCGCGTGGCGAAAACGCACGCCAAACTATAATTGGCTTTTAGTTTCCACTCGAAGGTGATTGGGCTCCGGGCGAGATCCAATTCAGCAGTCACGAAGATCTTTCTTCTGACGTAACGTTCTAGAACGTGAACCCCCTCGGACTGAAAGGGAAAGGGAACTATATTTATTTACATTTAATAAATTAGATACTCATTATAGAAGTTTTCCAGGTCTAGACATTACACATTTCAAATTCACTTATATTTAGTTTTTCCAAAAGCGTTAAAATTCTGGTTCTAAAATAATACTGTTGTTGAGAAAATAATGGAAATAAAAAATATGGTGTCAGCTTAAATTTGGATTTTTTTATTAATTTATTTGTTTGTTTTTATCTTATTTTTAATGATTTTAAGCCATCTCAAGGCACCTTTGGAAGTTTGATGAGGCCTCCAAGTGGGTCCCATGCTTGAGAACCACTGCTCTAAATATTTCAGTGTATGTCTACTTGTTCAAATTCTAATGCATGTTCAAATTCACTGTCTGTTACAGTGTGCACTATTATGTTTAAGAGTCTAAATGTACTAACTGTATCTAAATCTATAAATATACATTGCTTCTACTTTAAAGTCATCTATGTATAGTAAACTGGGATAATATTTTCACATCCAACAAATGACACTCTTCACTATAATTATTTTAATAATTAGATCTGCATCCTGCTTATTTTTACCACATGGATTGTGTCAGCTCGAAGCGCCGTGACACAATGTCCCTGCCACTACTGTCTTTGTCATTGCAGAAGGCTGAACAGCCTTCAGTGTGAATAGCCTATGTGTTGTACTAATGAAATCTATTCAGACATAAAGCACGTCAGCACAGACAGAAAGGAATATTCACTGATTTTAAATGCATATGAACACATCCACAGTGCTTGAAATGAATGGGTCATTACTGGTTCAAGGGCATCAGTAAAATCTATTCCAAGAGCAAACATCAAGGGAAATCGTTCCTTTCAGCATTTAACAGACTCTGACCTCCTTTTCTGAGGATGCTGTGCCGCCATTTGATTATTACACTCTAATCCTAGATTTAAAGTGCCTCTGTGCTACAAGAGCATTAATGGCCATCATTAAAAATTACATTCCCAGACAGACACTACACAGTAAATGGTGAGGGATGAAATGAATGAAGGGCGAAACTGTGAACTGAAGAATACGAGGGTTACTGGGAACTTCAGGTAAGACTACAGCATTCACACTGAGTTCAGCTGATTCATCCAGGTTAGCTGATTCGTCTCGCTATATATTCACTCTTTGTTCACCCGCTGTCCACTTAGAATAATTTTCTTCCCGACCTGACCGTTCCCGCTAAACTTAGATGGTTTCCAGAATCTCACATTTACATTTTCCGCTACTGAAAGAAAGAGAGATAGGTAAATAAAAGTGTAGTCTGCACAAAATGGTATGCTATTTTATTCGTCTTAAGATTCCTGAATTTATTGACTTTGACTTGAATTTATATGAATTATCTTAAGACACAAAATTAGTTTAATATTTTATACAACGCAGTAGTAAGAGTACAAGTTTTAAAGAAGCTAGAGTAAGTAGAAGTAGTAAGCTAGCAAAAAAAAAAAAATGTCATGAGGTGGGAAAATACACATGTTTGTACAAAAATTAAATTGTTGTTTCTTATTTTATTCGTCCTTGTAAAGGATACAAATCCTTTTAACATTTGACAACAACAATAAGAGAAAAAGTGTCCTGTCGCAGGAGGAAGGAGGAACAAAAAAAAAAAAAAAAACAAAAAAAATGTAGGTTGTACAAAAATAGCCTATTAGCCATTTTTATTCGTCTTGTCAAAATACTAAATTAATTTGAGATTTTTCTGTTAACACAGTCGGAAAAGTGTCGCAGAAAAAAAATAATAAATACGACATCTGTCATTTAAAATGATAGGCTAAGCAAAATATAAACAAAACCTAGTTGAACGTCCTTCAAGGACAGCGCATCCACACTTTGCGCCATCCTTATTCTGCTCTGTCACTCATCGACAACCTGCCTTTTCTGTCTGAGGGCCGTATATTTACCACCGGTACAGCCTGCTCTGAGCATCGTTATGCACATGCGGGAACGGGGAGGATGGATTTGTTTCTAGAACGCCTGATACAGTTCAAATACACCAGAGCTACCGACCGCTACCGCGTTTTATTCGGGAATTTAATCCCGCGGCGCAAAAAATCTGGTCGGGTTCCACGGGAGAGCCGCAGGAATGCAGACCTCTAGTCCAGGTGCTTCCTTTGGAAAAGGTTACGAGCACTAAAAGTCCTGAGAAATTCAAGTCACAGAGCTTATTTTCTGCAATAATTCAAATGCCAATGGAAAATCCTATTTGTTTTTTGCCAAACAAAATACATAATTACAGTGCTCTATGTATTTAAAAAAGCAAGCTCTGATATGATGAGACATGACTGCCCTATTTTCTGAATGAGTTATCGGTTTTGACACAACATTGTATCACCGTGACATTAATGATTTCATATTTTATTATGTAAAACAAACTGCAAAACGTAAAAATAAATAAATAAAGCAGTGAATTTTTTTAGCCAGAATAAGATGATTGTGTACTTTATGTAGATAAGTCTATAGGCTAGGAATAAAATATGTCTTTAACTACAACATACAGTACCTATGTCAATAAATAAATAGATAAATTAATAAAATAATAAAAAATAATAAACCCATTAATAAAGAAAAATAATTATTTTTAAAATACAAAATACAAAAAAATTAATAAACTTAGTGAATTAATAATAAACCAATAATACAATTTGTGGGAACAATGTTACATTTTATGTTGATGGTATACTGCAAAGCAACGGTGGTTTTTTTTAAAACACTATATTTTAGTTTTTGTCTCTGATGCTACTCGTGCATTTGTGTACCTTTACTGTAGTTAGCCAATAACAATGTAAATAAAATTAAAATAAAATAAAATAATGACACAGCAAACGAAAACCCTAAACCCCAAAACACTCAACCTATAGTAAAAAGTTAAGTAAATTAGTAATGTGTTAAACCCTAAGTATGTACCTATTATTCTTGTCCATATTTTTTATAATTACAATGGTTAACCAAAACACACCTTAAAATAAAGTTGCGAACCCAAACCCTTTCTGCTGTTATTTGAAGTGGCGATTTTTCATCTCCACATGGGTTAAATCGACTGGGACCCAACACAATGTTAGGTTTGTAAGCTTGGTTCCATTGGGGTTAGGCGAGTCAGGTTGTAACACCAGTCCTCGTTGTGGTGGTAATTGTGTTATATAGATGTAATTACAGAAATAATTCCTATACTGTTGTAATTACAATGAAAATTATTGTAATGCACGCAGGTATTTTTCTAAAATATTTCTACAATGTTTTTTTCATTTTTTAAAAATATGGTCATGTACACCAATAAGTGCATTGTATACAAATTGATATTCATTGTAATGTCAGACATAGTAGTTTTAAATTCACTTCCATATTACAGTGAGGGGTGGGTCACGATTATGGTTGTGAGTGTTTTTGCCCTTACCATGGGCGGGTGGAAAAAAGGGAAGGGGTTTAGTATAGGATGGTTGTTGTCCAGTCTTTTGTTGCGGCAGTGATGTTTCATCTTGATGAGGTACCAGCTTTACAGCAGGGAATCCTGGGATCAGACAGGCGAAGATGAGGAGCTGTTCTTCGGCACAGTTACTCTGCAGAGCCTGCAGCCAGAGCAGGAACAGACGCATGCCCTCACAGCGGATCTGCACACACAAACACAACACCACCTCCTGCATTCACACAACCAGATGTGTAACATCATCATTGAAGTCTGTCTGGTTCAGTAATTTGGTCTCTACTGAAAGAGTTTACAGTCGTGTGCAAAAGTTTTTTTTGAGTATAGACTAAAACGAAAGAAAGATGTTTTTAAAAATCACTCAATAACAGACTCTCTTGATCTACACCTGCTTGGGATGCACAAACCTAAATATAATGAAAAAAAAAAAAACTAGAGCCCACGACCCGGGACCCCCACGACCGCGACGAAGACACGCGCCCCGACGAACCAAACCCCCCGCCCCCCGATAACGAGCCAACGGACGATCATTCCACACCCCGACCCGACCGGATATATAACACGTTTTTTTTTGCGCCGATATGAGACTTGTCTCCTTACTGTCGAGTTTATCGGTTTATCGGCGAATATATGAAGCAGATTCGATCCCGATTAGCAATTGTTGTTACAAGAACATTCTTAACGCGGATATTTTATTTTTTTAGATTAAAATCTTTGTGATGTCTGTTTTTGAATGGTGTTCTGGTTTTGTATTTTGTTAATTACTTAGTTTCTAGTTTTGTCCGGGCACCCACCGGCCCACGCGAAAGCCGAACCCCGACCGCCCCGTGACCCCACCAGATATCGTCCCCCCAGATCAAGCGAATCATGGGGGGCTACGTAATCCTGCGCGGAGGGAGGGGTAAGGAGGGGGGTGCGCCCGTAGAGGGCCAGGGTTGGTGGCGTTTTTTTGAGTTTTTTGAACCCCCCCCCCCTCCGGAGGGCTCCTCAACAGCTGAACGGATCCGCCTTGTTAAGGCAGCAGCATTTTCAACAGAAGCAGCATTCAAATCCAGAGCAGCAGCCAAGCAAGCGAGAGCAGGCAAGCAAGAGCAAGAGCAGAGCAGACTTAGCAAGCGCAGAGCAGCAAGCAGCATTCATGCGTTGTCTTATTCGACCGTAAGTGTCCTGCGAAGTGGACTTTACATGATATTCCGCCATGATTCCAGTTCTAAGGGACCGTACACATTACATTCAAAGGGCATTATTGTAATGCGGCGGCGAAAGGAGAAGTGAATTTATATTTATTTAAAGGTGCGCGAGAAGTTGAATTATATGTAGTATTATACAGAGGTTAGATTATGTCACTAGGCATGGGCCCCCGGTATGAGATTCGACGGTTACTCTTTATGATTAACCTTAGATTAAAAATTCACGGGTTTCACGGTTTCGCGATTTACAGCTCTCAAATATGTTTATTTTAAATTCTGGGTAAAAAACTATTTTTGTCCCCCCCCCACTGCAACATTGATTTTTTAAGAAACATTTAGCATTTTTGGAACAGTACACTGTCAGGCTAATAATTAGAAATAACTAATTAAATTCTTCGTAAATTAAATGCAAGTCACTTAAATGTGGCTAACCTGCCCAGCTCAATAACAAAAAAATTAATCAAAACATTAATTTATGTCAAAAATAAAATAAAAAAAATATAAAAAAATGCAGTCATTATACCTGCAGCTCAAAAAGGTTTTTGGACATGCTCACTTTCTACACATTCATCTTTTAGTCCAAGTTATGATGCAGGAATGTTCACCTTTCCCGGATTAAGTTTGAAGCTATGGTTTCGGAGCGGTGAGGTACGAGGAGGTGTGCACATATACACATAAGGAAAGAGAGAGCGCGAGCGTCTCTCACACACACACACACACAAGCACACGCCGCATGTGCCGTGCTTGCGCGCAGTATCTCGTACAACACTCAAACAGTGGAAAAAAGTAAAAGTTTTATTTTTTTTTTTTTTAAATCGTGATTGAACGAGATGTATTGTAAACATGGCCCAGGAGGCCTTTTCAAAGTTATTAGATAGACACGTTATACCAGTTTTAAATTTAATTATGTAACAAATCACAGACAAAAAAAAGACAGAAAGAAAAGTACGGCCTACAGTAGTCCTTTATGGAATGCTATTCCTGCTCTGTGAGTAACGTGCGGGAGGCAATAGTTGACGTTTCAGCTCGTTAATTAGCATGTGATCGCCTAGGGGTAGCAAGCCAAATAGATTTATTCAACACGTTGAACAAACGCGCGGGTAGGTATCTGTATTGATCCGGGGGTGTTGAAAGAGAAGAGGAATTTTGAAAAAAGAGGGAAAAGGATGAAAGAGGTGAGGGAAAAGAGGGAAAAATAACAGAAATGTTAGTGGTTTGAAACCGTGACTTTTTCAAACGCCACCATCATTAGTAAGGTCAGTATAACTGTGGAAATCGGTTATCGTCCCATGCCTATTGTCACACCTAACACACTTCTCTAGTAGTAAGTTCGTCTGTGGTGTTTGTGTGAAGGGACAGTAGCACAAAATAAGTGTGAAAATTAATGTTCCGAATAAGTTGAAAAATCTAAACTTTAAACGCGCAAATTAAAGTTATATTGAATTGCATTGAATAAAATAATTTGAATAACTTTAAACTTTACCTGTTTCAGTGCACTGATGTCGACTCTGTTTTGGATAATACCGTTATTATTACATGGTTTAAATGCCCTACTACTACTCTCTCCTGCCTACATTACGTATCTCTGTCACATCTTTATAAGTGTTTGATTACCACATTTGAGTGATCATTGCAAAATATGTTTTTGTATATATATTCTGTTTATGTATATTGTATTCTATATATAGTACCAGTCAATTGTTTGGACACACGAATGGGAAAGTGTACAAATTTTTGACTGGTACTGTACTATAATATAAATAAAATACAAAGAATATCGGCCGATATATTGACATCAGCCTTTTTTACTCCCTAATATCGGTATTGTATCGGGCCCCAAAAAAACAATATTGTTCGGGCTCTATTAAAAACATTACTATTGACTATGATGAAGTGATCTGAAGGCTGACACCAGCTGCTGACAGAGGACTTGCATCAGTATGAGTCATTTTATTTTATATCATGCTAAAAGTATAGCTCGTTTTCACTGTATAGTTCTTTTTACTGTGAATTCAACCCTAAAATGTTTTATATATTACACAACTCTAGACTTAATCTGACTTTACTTAAAAAAAAAAAAAGCCACAACAGTGTCTAATAATATTTGCTATGGTGTCCCATGTACTTGTATAGAGTGCAATGATCTTGTGAAAATGTATTTTTAATGATAACTTGTCGATGATGTTGCTGAAAAAGTGGTCAAAAACTGTTATGCCGTATTCACCCTGTTGTCGTATAAAGGCTCCAAAAAAAAAAGGTCCATCTGTTGAATTGTATATTGATATGCCAGTTGTGGCATTGCTTGGCAATTGTCAACAACACTCAGTCACACAGTATCTACAGTACACTGGAGGATCAGACTCGCCTTACAATCAAAAGGATCTACTTGCACACAGTCTGGAACTGGACTGAATCTATTAAAAAGCCAAGCTATGTTTTGATACTTTAGCTGACAGAGAGAGAGGATGAAAATAAGTGTAGAAATAATTGCCAAGCAAAGCAAATAATAAATTCAATAACAATTAATCTTAGATACGTTGCATCAATTTTTGCTTGGTTTTGAATTCATTTAGGGATCTGTCTGTCTGTCAGCAGTCTCTATGCGCTGGCTTCAATTGAGGTTATTGCTCCTTAGAGGCTCTTCCTGTAAAGGAAGACTGTGAAACATGGGACGTCATAATTTCATTAGTAATTTGGCTTTCAATTGAAGCCTCTTCATTTATGTAGCCCTGCTCTCTCTCTCTCCTATGTATAGGTAAGATTTTCTGTGAGAAAAGGTATTTAAACCAGGTACATGACTCTATGAAGTCTTCTCATGAACCTGACTTAACAGCAGAACTCTCACAGACTGAGCTCATAATAATAACGCACATGCAATATCACTCGAGTACGAGAGCGATACGGCTCTATATCAGCATGGCTGTGATTAGGCCGGAGGCAATCACAGCCGCTGATACAGAGCCAGTATCGCTCGTAGTGACGAAGCGTGATTATGGGAATTTATAAAAACAGTTAGGACCGGAATGTGTTTGTTGTTATTAAACAAGCAACAACGTGAGTAAAGTAGGTTTAGAGTGTGAAGACGTGCCTAATAAAAACCCTCTTTTTTTGTGCGGAATATCTTCGCATGGATTCAAAGCTCAGTTGACGGTTTTTAACACCTCACGCAATTTTCGCATTTAGTATCAAGGGCGACATCAATGATGCTGCTTCAGTTGGGTTTAGTGAGCGTTAATAGTGAGAAAATATGAGAAATAATGAGGTTATAAGAGAGAAGCAATGTGGCAAGACGTGCATCCAAATGAGAGAGAGAGAGACCGTGAAGCTAGACGTTTCTTTTTATATTGACTAACTTACTCTACGATTAGATCAGTGAACAATTAAAAAAAAAACATAGACCCGGCTAGAACAAGCGGAGTGATACAAAATTGTGAAAGGGCGTTCCTGTAGCGATACCAGTACAATATCTCACAGTTCTCAACCAATCAGATTTGAGAACCAGAAAGAACTGTTGTATAAAAAAGGAAATAGTGTAATGTAAGCAGTATTTCAATTTCAGCAGATAAAATGTGTGGCATGGACCACGTCAGTGTAACAAGTGGTCTGAGCAGCACTTTACCTATACTGTGAAACTGCCATCGACTGTTGATTTTCTCAGGTAGAAGTTGCAGAATTTTCTGAAAGGAAAAATAAGGACACACAGTGATTACGTTAACCTAATAACATACAATTCAAGAGCTCAATGTCAGTCATTTTTCACCTAATAATAGTAAACTGTTGCAAAAAAAACAACAAAAAAACATGCCAATTGCTAAGTTTGTATGATATTCTCTTCTGTCTCAGGCTACGTTTACACGACAACAATGTAGTCAAAAAACGGAAAAGTTTTTCCCTTGCATTTTTAAAATGTTTCTGTATACACGACAATGTTTTCAAAACGATTTGCGTTTACACATATCCGCGAAAATGGCCAAAAACCCTTTTACATATGCCAGGCCAGTAGTTGGCATGTTCACCTTGTTAGTAAACAGCACCTGTTGCCGTGTGTATAAGATGCGTCTCCACTGTTGGTTGTAATACTGGTGAAGTAAATCCACACTTTGCTGAAAAAGCGTTAGCAAACTCTTAAGCAGCAACAACAGTACCATGTACTCCGCCATTGTTGTGTAAGTTTGTTCGCGCTTGCCTTTAAAATCAAAACGTACTGTGCATGTCTACATACCTAACACGTACTACGCAAGCGTATGACGTCACCGTTTACACGGAGGAAACGATTAACGGGTGTGGGTTTTCAAAACATGGCACTTTGGGAAAAAAAAAACAGTTGTTTTCAAAAAACATGCGGCCTCCTTTTCTTTTCAGTCCCCAAAACGCCATTGTTGTGTAAACGAACAGGCAAAATGCATAAAAAGTTTCCCATTTTTGGCTTAAAACGTTGTCGTGTAAACGGCCCCTCAGGTTCCTCCTTTAATGTACAGCAAGTCAACAGTTTTATTGTTCACCAGGCCAAAACACAAACTTTGCTCACAGAGAAGTAAAGTAAACCTTTTATTTATCGTTCATGTTTTGCTCCCAACTAGAGGTATGTGATATGTATCATATGATATAGTTACGTAACATCACTTAAGCAAGTGTGCCGTTTTCCTGATTATGAACATGCAAATGTGATACAAAATTTTTTTGAGAGTTACATTTTAGACTTTTTTGACTTAAGTTCCAAAACTTAAGTCTTAAACAAATGGTTTTAAAAAGGCACAACAGAACTGTTGTGCTTTACGAAACAAATGCACAGCAGTCTTTGTTCCTGAATAATTTTTTTTTTTTTTTTTTGGTTGTTGGTATGAGTTAGAACAAATTAGAATGAAATTTGATATATATAGGAATGAGTATCAATGATTAAAACGCCACCTGACACCCCTCTGACTGCTGATTTTAGGGACACTATTCTTTAGTGTCTATATACAGAGCGTAAGACGTTGTCCTGTTAGCGATACCCACCAGAGGCAGGTGGGCTAAGAATTCACACTCATGGACAACGATAAGTCATCAGTGCTACTCAGTTCATTATGCGTAATGTATATAAGACACTAACCAAAAGACACAGCAACCTGGGATCACGTCCTGTCATCCACAACTCAACGCGTTTGTGTTGTGGTGCTGGGGCATCATCGGAGAGTAAGCGATTAGATGGCCCCAGGTACGTGTAAGACCATAATCTTCCACTGTTACGCGCACAGCCGTGTCAACTCAAAGAGTCTTAACCCATGTCATTGCTCATTTACTTCCTGTGGTGATGTGGAACGATTGGATGAACATGGATATGCCAGCTTTCAAGCACTCTCTGTATGATTTCGCTTGTGGAAGGAAAGACAAGATCTGGATTACAGCCGTCATTGTCGTGAGGAAACTGACAAAATAACTGCGAGCTGATAAGGCAGTGAGGGGATCGGTTTTTAAGCACCTGCACACTTGGGAACAATGCAGAGAACAGAGAGAAGCCTGAGGGGTGGCGCGCGACATGGTAACAGAAAAGCGCTCCCCTGCCGCGTGCCGCGGCTGTCTGGGCGTGATGGCAGGGATTCGATATTCGAGAAGGTGGCGTGGACGTGTGCGAGCCACTGCCGGTCGCCAGAGTCTGTGATCATCTGCGGCAGCTCTTAGCATAAGGTGAAAGCCTTACCGAATCAGGCTACTTCTGCATCCCGGCTCCGTATCCACACCTCAGCGTGCTTAGCACATGCAGATGTAAAAGATAGAGAGAGAGGAGGCTGGATATGAAGTACAACCAGCAGCGACGACCCGTGATGGGGCATGAACACCTCTTGGATTTACACGCTTCAACATGTCACGAAAATTCTGACCACGAAGCTCATTTGAGAAGGAAAACTCCTGGTCACTGTAAAACCTGCTAAGTACACCAACAATGTAACACCAAACAATTCCCGTCTGCAGTACCTGAGAGAAGCACCAAGTAAGACTCGTTACTTTTGTTGTGATGTTGGGCAGGGAGACGATTTTTGTAGGCGAAAACACGAAACTAATTTTGCACCGTAGTGCCCATGTTCTCCAAAATTCTTCTTTTTTTTAAATGTGTGCTGAGCTTAAGCTCAAAAGATTCATATAAGATATCATTTTTTGAAATGACAAAATTCAATCAGTGTTAAAGTTAGGTTAAAAACCCCTTGGGACTTTTTCTGACCCATGGTTTTCTATTTACAACATGTTTTTGTGTTGAGCAATGTAGCCAATCACAGGCATGTCTGTTAAGTGCCCACTCGGGGATGCTCGCATTCTTACCAACAGTGTAAATACAATGTAAATAAGAGACCCATTATTTAGTGTAGGAAGCTTCTGGTGATGATGTGAGTTTGTGTGAGTGCAGAGCTTACGCTGAAACAAAAGTGAGTGGCAGCTTCAGTGATTAGAAATGCCACACTCTATGCTTGATGTCTTAATTACTTAATGCATGCTTGAATAAATCTGTCACGTAAACAAGTCTTTAAGACACCCGCAGCACAAGTAATCATATTTCCACAATGAATTCGAGTGTTGACTTGGTTGCGTTTGAAACATAAGAATCATATCATTAGTCAAAGTGACTCAAAATGAACTGCTCAACCTGCCATTCAATGGGCAATTCAAACGTCTGAATAAATGTTTTTGTTTGAATGTTGATTAATATTTATGAATATATGAAAATAAATAGTAACTATATTTAATAGTTTGGATTCTGCTGTTAATTTTTACCTTTAATAGTAATGTATCAAGCAGGTTTGTCACTAACGATTATTTTGGTAATCAAGTAATCTGTCAATTTTTCTGACAAGGTTATTAAGCACAAGAATTAGAGACATTTTGGGCGGTAATAATTATATAAAAACCCAAGAGACCTAAGCGAACAATGGACTTTAAAATGACTTAAAATACATACATAATAATCAGTGGGGCAAAAAAAAAGAGTCTTTAGTCAGACAAAACTCGTGAAGTTTCCCACCCACTTAAAAAGATGAGAGAGGCCTTTAATTTTCATCATAGGTATACCTCAAATATTAGAGACAAAATGAGAAAAAAAAAATCAAGAAAATCACATTGTAGGATTTTTTAAAGAATTAATTGGTAAATTCATCGGTAAAATAAGTATTTGGTCACATAAAAACAAGCAATGATTTCTGCCTCTCACAGACCTGTTACAACTTCTTTAAGAGGCTCCTCTGTCCTCCACTCGTTAACCTGTATTAATGCATCTGTTTGAACTCGTTATCAGTAAAAAAGACAACTATCCACAACCTCAAACAGTCACACTACAAACTCCACCATGGCCAAGACCAAAGAGCTGTCAAAGGAACACCAGAAACAAAATTGTAGACCTGCAACAGGCTGGGAAGACTAAATCTGCAATAGGTAAGCAGCATGGTGTGAAGAAATCAACTGTGGGAGCAATTATTAGAAAAAGGAAGACATACAAGACCACTGATAATCTCCAACGATCTGGGGCTCCACGCAAGATCTCACCCCGTGGGGTCAAAGTGATCACAAGAACTGTGAGCAAAATCCCAGAACCACACGGGGGGACTAGTGAATGACCTGCAGAGAGCTGGGACCAAAGTAACAAAGGCTACCATTAGTAACACACTTCCTTTTTTACGCCGCCAGGGACTTAAATCCTGCAGTGCCAGACGTGTCCCCCCTGCTTAAGCCAGTACATGTCCAGCCCCGTCTGAAGTTTGCTAGAGAGCATATGGATGATCCAGAAGAGGACTGGGAGAATGCCAAATGGTCAGATGAAACCAAAATAGAAATTTTTGGTAAAAACTCAACTTGTCGTGTGAGGAGAAAGAATGCTGAGTTGCATCCAAAGAACACCATTTCTACTGTGAAGCATGGGGGTGGAAACTTCATGCTTTGGGGCTGTTTTTCTGCAATGGGATCAGGACGACTGATCCGTGTAAACGAAGAATGAATGGGGCCATGTATCGTGAGATGTTGAGTGAAAACCTCCTTCCATCAGCAAAGGCATTGAAGATGAAACATGGCTGGGTCCTTCAGCATGACAATGATCCCAAACACACCGCACTCAATCGCGGGCGTCCTCCCTGTCCCCTGTCACTAGGCAGTCGGCGTAGGACCCTGAGGATGACAAAAGACCGAGGGCGTTCGTAAAGAAAGCGTCATGTATTGAACACCCTCCTCGGCAGCGGTCCTGCACGCTGTCGCGCAGACCCACTACGCAATAAAAGACACCTTCAGTTTCCAGATCTCAATTTTTGTGTGTAAATCTGTTTGGAGGGAGCTTTGGGAAATGGCACACCGAGAGAGTTGCCATCGACAGCCCCAAAAACAATTACTGCTAAGCTCATAAGAACGGAGAGATGCATATGATAAACCAGAACAGGAAGATCTGCATGGGAGGAATGGGCGCGAAATACACCACGCAGAACAGTGGTGATGAATAGACCCTTGTGTGCACCCGAAGATTAGCAGAAAAAACGTAGTGTTGAACTCGGTCATTGCCAACCCAGAAAGGGGGATATAACAAAGATACGCGTGAGATGGAAAGCTGATTGTCCTATTTGACAAATACTATTTTCCACCATTAATTTGCAAATAATTCTTGAAAAATCCTTTTTCTTTAACAAATGGATTATCTTGTTTTTTTTTTTCTCGCTTTTGTCTCTATAGTAGAAGGGGTATCATATGCTGAAAATGTACAGGCCTCTACCTCATCTTTTGGGAGTGAGAGAAAATGGCAGCATTGTGGATGAACTAAATACTTTTTTGGTTCCCCAGATGTAATAGCAATGAGGGGGGCGACTAATAATTGTTCACAAGAAAGATAGTCAATAGCAATGTAATTAAAGAACAGGAATGCAATAGAGATTCATTAACTTAAGGAACTATATGTCAGTGAGTATCTAAAAACAAATTTTTGGGCCTGGGGCAGAGGGCGCCAAATGCCTGGACGACGGATTGTTTTTAAAGAAAAGAGTATATACAGCGCAAAATAATATTGTTTAATATTGACCAAGCATCATTTAATTCAATTGTCCACTTAATCTTTAATATTTAGCCACTTCTTTATGACAGAAATTTTTAATTAAGTAGCGATGAACGGTTTTAATATTTAGAAATATAATGATGTATTCTGCTGTGTTGGCATAGGTTTATATACCTTATAAATCTGATAGAATGATGCACATTGTTCCCAGATGAATGTTATAAGCAACTCAGACACACAGCCTATGCAAAGATGACAGTCCACTCATGTAAATGATGACTGTTTGTGTGGAGCAAAGCGAGAGATTAACCGTGTTGAAACGGAAGCCGCGCTGAGATGGCGTAACCAGGGGGTAATAGCTACGTGGTGGTCTCCATTGAAGATTGGGACAAGCCGACGCAGCTTGGCTTTCTCAGGGCAACACTGTTGTGCAAGCATTATTGAAAGGCACGCATCAAACAGCTGACTGTCTTGTCAAATAATGGACACTTGGCACACTCCTAAATGAACTCAAGTTGTCACTTCACCTCTGAAGCCCCGTTCACACTAGCAGCGACTTTCGATGAGGTTGCCGTAATACCTCGCGATGAACTGAGGTGAGTGACAGCTTTTTCATGATTACAAAGAGAGTTTGCAAATGTGATATTGATTTTACCTACAGCCCTAGTATCAAGTAATGTGGGTGCTTCTATATATTTACACGACGAATAGTTGAAATGATTTAGAACTTTTTTATTTCTTAGACAAAAAAAAAAAAGGCATGGACCTGAACCAGACATATTGTGAATATCCAGATACAACGAAAGATCAGAAATCTCACTTCTTCCCTGGCGACGCAAACCAAAGAAATGTCACCAATCAGGGTTCTTTTGTTCTAGAGAAGAAAGTACGTTATAGATGTCTGGATCAGTAACAATCTACAGACTTGCGAGACATTTGATAATGTTTAGTACTATATATTAACAGTATATAATATACAGTTAGAAATCAAAGATGGGATATAAATTCACCCGAGCAAGGTCACGACGTCCATCATACGGTACAGAAAGTTAACTGGCGTGGAATAAGGGCGCAGTTCATCTGATACACAAGAACAGCAAAGTCAGTGTCTGACAAACAAACAGGAATAGATCAGAGATCACAGTCTCGTGGAAAATATGGTTTGTATAGCAATGATGTTCACTCTCATAATATTAGACCCTCAAAAGCGCGACCCACGAATAGAACACTTGCAAGATTCTGCATAATGCTGAATCAAGGAAAGAAGGACGTTCAAACAAGAAATACATGTTAGACAACTCTTCTTCTTTATATAATATTATTTTCAAGAGGAAAATGGTTCATTTAGGCGTTTATCTTCCGGGTCTGAAATCGACATGGAGTCTAAGTCACACGGTGCCATGCTGAAACCCGGCTCACAGGTGTTCGTTTGCATGGCCCTGATTCTGACCGAGCAACAGGCTTTCAATCAATGACAGACACCTCTGACATGTTTGTGTGCGACAAGCATTTATTAGGTGAGAGATTTGTGGAGAAGTTTTGCTACAAGATGTGCTACCAAATATACAATTCTTACAAATCATTTATACGGTTGAGTGCATTTAACTTTTGTGTATTACAAAACAAAATGAAATATATTTAGCATAACGTAATTGAACAATAACCACCCTCAATTCTCATTTTAAATGAATAATAATGAGGAAAAATGTGTCCTGACAGGATGATTATAATTACTGTAATAAATGCCGTACATTTTACCACGTTTTAAGGTGTCTGTATTTTTTTGAACACTAATTTATGCATCATGTAAGTATTTGTATTTCTTTAAGTAGTGCCAATTTTAATAAAAAATAAAATAAAACAAAGAATGTGTCCAGACAGGATGATTATCATTACTGAAATAAATGCACTTTCATTTTTTGTGTAACTTGCTGAATCTGAATGTTTATTGATATCTATTTGACTCACCTTGTGACAGGAATGTTTTATGTGAGAAATGAGTATCTGGTGGACAAATACATGAAAAAAAAGAGTTTTATTGTTTTACAATAGGTTTTTTGCTGTAAAAATAAATAAATAAATAAATACCAAAATAGACAAATTCACTGACTGTATTAACGAAAACAGGGCATGGTCCAATATTAGTTATTTCAGCATTTATTTCTTAGAAAGTGTCTGTTTATAATGTGAAACAAAATCAACACTGATCTTTTTTTTTTACATGGCGAAAACTGTAGCTTTAGAAGTCAATATATATGAGAGTGTGTTCAACAAACACAAAAGAAGAGGACAAAAAACAACCGAAGTTCCCAGCGAATTACCCCCCCAATGTAATTGCTTTATGGTGGCTACAGATCAATGATCTGAATGGCTTTACTGATTTTCATATTTGTCATAATGGGCAACAATAAAAAACTAGGATAAACAAATACTGAAGGATCAAGACACATATGATCAAGTCAACAGTCTTCGATTCGAATCAATTGCTCACCCCTGCAGTCAGATTTCGAGAGCAACCATTTTGTTGAATATCTAGACAACACTCAGAACGAAATGCGGGGAGTGCACAAAAACCTTCAACTAAAAATCACTTGAAATTCGACGAGAAAGTCGGTTACGCGGGTATTTGCAGCATTTTCCCAAAAAACCAGGGCGGTCAGACGACGCATACGAGACGAGGAAGGATAGAGAGAAGCACTGAACAGCATTTCTCAAATACACACCAACTGAAAACAGTACATGATATTATCTAAGGGCGTTATGGCCACATTTCGCCAGCTTGTCACATCTTCATGCATTTATTTGTCCAAGTTCTGACTGCTTATTGCTATACATTTACTTTCACATTCAACAAAACATAACACACAAGCACAACACAAATATCGTTAATCCTGCTATATCTATTATAATATATATACTATATAACTACACCTATATATATCATATATATATATATATAATAGATATATATATATCTATATATACATATATATATATTATGGCAGATATACAACTGTATCCAACTCTGATAAAATACCTGCGCATAAACTTAATCTGGTTCTTTAAATTCAAATTCAATTCCATTTTAATTAAATTGTAAACTAAATCAAATGAACAAATTAAATAAGATTAGTTACAGTGTTGTCTACAGTGGGTATAGAAAGAATCACCCCCCCCAAGGACCCTTTTTAAAATAATCACATTTTGTTGCTTTGCCGCCTGAAATGAAGACACAGTTTTTGTTTTATCCAGCTGTAATCCAAGTGAAAGATATAACACTAACATTTCAAGCAAAAATAAAAAAATAAAAAAAATAAATAAACAGAATCACTGAGTTGGAAAAAGGGTCAGCCCCTTGTGTCAGTATTTTGTTGAACCACCTTTTGCTTTAATTACAGCGTTTAGTCTGCTGGGATTTGTCTCTACTAACTTTACACATCTAGATTATGCAATATTTGCATACTCTTCTTTGTAGAACTGCTCAAGTTCAGTTCAATCTGATGGTGAGCGTTTGTGGACTGCAGTCTGCAAGTCATTCCAAGATTTTCAGTCTGGGCTCTGACAGGCCATGCAAGAACATTCAGCTTTGTCTCCTTCAATCACTGTGTGCTCAGTTCTGCCGTGTGCATCAATAGCCAATCAATGGCTTTGCTATCACTGAGTTCTACGCTTTCTGTATATAATTCATTCCCAATTTGAAAATCCTTTTTCATCCTACTAAGATAACCAACGTGAAGTCTTGATTTTCTAATACATAAAAAGCTATATTTTTAAAGTGTTCTATTAATCAACATTAATAATCATTATTACAACATTAAGGACAATAACGAACAATAATTACTTTTGGTTACAGCCATACCTTGTAATCAGTTCCTGTTTTGTTTGGTTGTTTTTATTATTAGTATTAGCATTATTATTATTAGCCTATAGATTTTATATACCTCATGTAGGCTATTTAGTAATCTCATATATTCATGTAATTGTTATTTAATTTTATTTTAACACTAAATTTAATTTAACACTGTGCGAATAAATATTATTTATTTGTTATTTAGTATTCTGATTGATTTATTGATTAAATTAATTTAAGTATTTGCAATAAGAGACGACACAGATTTAACAGGGCTTGACGCTTACCTTTTTACCACATGTGCTCCTAAGAAAAATGTAGGAGGACATTAAAAAAAATTTAGGGGCGCAATGCAAATTTTTCAAATTATGTGTTTTACTTAAGGGGATATAAGGAGACCTTTACAAACACAATTATTAAATTTATCAGAATACAGAAATTACACAAGGTTTTTAAATAATTTTGCTTCATACTCTATTTAATAGGCTAATTATGTAATTATTTATAGTCCTATTAAATTGTATGTACATTAGGTATGTGCAGTAGGCAACTGGGTGACCATGTTAATTACCAGTTTCAAAGGTGCTATACAGCAGACCTGTGAAGAATTTCATTGTTTCAAAACCGCTTAATATTTTCCGTTCTACTGTTACTGCGGTACATGCGCTGTTTTCATATCTCCTCAAAAACGAAGTGTAGGAATCCCTCAGGTTGAGTGCAGTGTAGATAGAAACATGAGCCAGCGGTCAGTCACGTGTGTGTATGATGGCCGAAGGAGCTTCCTCTGGAACTTGCGCGATCGGCAACCGGCTGTTTTTTTTGTCTTATTGCAAGCAACTCGTCTTTGTTCTGGACTTGCACAAACTGCGTTTGCAATGCATATCATTTTCCAAATGTCGTCTATGTGAAAATATGAAGTCTGCAAACGCCCGTTAACACAGGCCAGACGCTGAAGACAGACGCACAGAGAAAAATACTGTAGCCGGCAGATCACTCACTGTTCATGATGCAAGAACTATTGGAAGAAAGAAAAATCCAACTATTGATCTTGGTCGGGTTTATGAGGAAGTGTTTCTGAGGAGACTGCCTGTCTCAGAAAACCGTTCAGATGGTTTCTTTTTCTTTTCATCTTGATTATAATTACACAATTAAAGCAGTGTATTCAGCGCTGCAAGTCTGCTTGTTTACTGCGATAACAAAGGAAAAGTCAGATAGTGAATCTGCGTCTCATTCAGAGCTCATGCTGTTTGTTTCTTTCAGGCATGTAGTATAATTTCACAAAAAGAAGAAAAGTAAAGACTGACATCTTTATTTAACCTAAAACTGTAAATAAAGAGGTCAAGTCTTTATTTTTTCTTCTTTTTAGGGCAGCAGTTGCTCTAGCAGCAAATCAACCATCCACATCAAAAGCTGCAGGACAGCCCATATTTCAGAAACAAATCAAAGAAAAAATAAATAGATACTACTGTTCCAAATATTCTGTATGGTGCTCAAAATATATTGTGTTCAGGTTTTTAAAATTTTTTTTTTTTTTTACACAGACAGTTTCAAATGAACACTTTTGAGCGGTAACACAATACCGTGATACCTTGAAACCAGGATATTTTTGCTTAAGGTTATCATACCGTCAAACTCTCATACCGGCCCCTGACATATGTAAGACAGTATCAAACTTTCATAATAGGGTCTGGCAGAAAAGTCATTGCATTAAAAAAATGTATACAAAAATAATAAATAAGAAACAAAGTGTTTCAAGATTAGAGTGCAAAAGATTAAAGTTCAAATGAATGAAAGAGCAATAGGCAACACTTTCAATAAGGTCCCATTAGTTAACTTTAGTTAAAGCATGTTAGCATAACTAAACACCCCCCCCCCCCCCCCCCCCGGTGTGGCAATAGCTAATTGTTCCAGTGCTTTTAAGGTAATGAAGCAGGTCCGGCCGTTTACCTTTACTTTTAATAAAAAAATATATAACAAACACGATTAATGTAACCATTTTAAAGAAAAAAAAGGATGTTTTGTTATAGCTTTCGGAGCAAGGGCGCCGCCATATTGCAGTACCACAGACGTGTGAACTGGAACCGGCAAGGCGAGGTTGGTTCACTCCAAATGGCCTGCAGTGGAACGTAATCGAAGCATTTCTTACTATTGGTGACCATTCCGCTGTCTCAGAGTGTCGTGATACCGTCGATTCAGATTCGGAGCAACATAGTAAGCCCACGTTACATATTCACATCCTGTTGTGCTATGACCGTAGTTCCTCCCGTAACGCCCTACCCCACTCTAAATGATAGTGCAATGCTATGGGCTGTGTGATATGGAAGAAAACAAAACCTATAGCGAGTTTCTTGATCAATTTTGCCATTGCATTGGTCATAGAGCTCTTTGTGGTGTTGCCTCAGATGTTGAACTAGATTTGTTGTGCCAAGTTCACACGTACTCCGCCTGCAGTGCGTATACAGTTATGTGTATGCGGTGCAGAAGCAGCACAAACTCATTTTGCTTTCACACAGGACGCATTTGCAGTCCGCTACTGAT
>JADLZN010007431.1:0-228471 GCA_018155175.1 Sinocyclocheilus anophthalmus | reverse complement strand
TGGAGCTTTATGCTTTTTTTGCTGAATGCTTTGTGTAAATTTGGACCGACAACAATAAATAAGACTGACAGAACATAGATTGTGACCGACACACACAGAGAGCTTTGCTGAATGACAGAAAGCTAACTCCGGCTGTACCTCACGTGCTTTTAAAACTTCCTGGTCATGACGTCACCCACCTCTGACATCTCGCCCATCCATTGGACTGATTACACATATGATTCAGAGCTTGGTATCGCTGAAGGCATTCCCCTAGCGTTTTCCGACGCAGCTCGAGTTCCCGAAGGGGGAACAATGTGGTTGTGGGAGGAACATATGAAATCTTGACATCAGCCCTATACAGTTTATTGGTCTGTTCATAGAATTAATTTAAGGAGTAGCGGTTCACAGATGATTATTTCTTTCTTTCTTTTTTTAGTAGCATTTCATGAATGATTTATTCTTTGGAGTCAAATCTTTTGAATGAATCTGTTGATCCAGTTCACAAAACCGGTCTTAATTATTCATTTAGAACCAGACCAATCCGGTTCTCGAGTTTTGCTGACGCAGTAATCCAGTCGCAACAGTTAATAAATTATCAATGAAATAATTTTGGTTACACAAAACTAGTATACGTGTAGGATCTGTCTCACAACAGACCCACCTACATGATGGAGACACACACATCAAACCCGCACATTCCATGGAAGGTCGTTGAGGTTCGTTTCTCCAGCCATCTGTAGTCGTAAAACTCATGCCCTATCAAGTAAGGTGAAGCATTTCCTGGACTGTTTGGCTATATCTCAAGATAAGCTAAAAGGACAGTACTTTAACGGTGCTTAAAATTGTTTTACGGGCTTGCAAAGAGCAGATAGAAATACCCTCATGACCAGTGGATGCATAAATTGCTAAACTCCGATCAACAAAAGAGACAATTTTATAGCTCCCTGTCCCGCAGGAGATTTTCCAGCAGATGCCCAGAGCTGACCTGAGAGTGACCGAAGGACACTTTTCCCCCGCATTCCAAGGAAAGAGACAAGATGTCGTTTGACAATCGTTGCTAATAATTGAAAGTATAAAATGATCAGAGCATAGAATTACAAATCGTAGGTTGTATGTTGATATATATAGTTGAGTGTGTCATGAATCGGGGCAACTTTAACCAGTGTTTAATTACCCTTTTTAGGAAATAAGGATATTAAACTGTGTAATATGTGAAGTTTAATCTTGAACGAATGAAAACCAGAAATGCAGAAGGTTGAAATGAAGTAGACTTTAATAGTATGTACAATATTTGCATTTAAGAGACTTTATAGACGTATCAATATATTATTATAGGTGGCCTCATATAAATGAGAGTCTCTGGTTAATGTATGCACACTCCGCCCCTTAAGAAGTCGATTGGAAGCCAGCGTCAGGGGCCGGACTTATGCCACAGAGCAAAACCCGAATGCAGAACAGAATCAAAGGGTTTTTGGTTAGCTAGCTGGCTTGAAACTTCTCCTGCTCTCGCTGGTCGCTGTGTTAGAGCACCTGCACGCGTGCTCACATTTACCATCAAAAGCGACCAGCAAACTAAAACTCAACACTTCAGTGATACTTCGTTGAAATCGTCAACAAACTTGAAAGTCTAAGACTCTCAGCAGATTGCTTGCGCCTCTGCGTCATCACAAACTAACGAGGGGCTTCCCAAAGACGTCATCCTGACGTCACCGACCCGTCAGTGACGGGGTTTCCCTCAAAGACCTCCAGGAAGCCCGCAGCAACCACGGAGTCAACTCAGCTGTCAACCAGCGGAACGCAAGTAAACAACATTTCTATGATCTGCTGAACTGGTGAATTTAGATTCGTTGCTCTGTGAATTCTTAAGGTGAATTCCCATCCCTCGTGAAAACGAGGTAGAACTATGAAACTCAGAACTCCGTTAACAGACTTTCCTTCCTCTGAACTGTATGTTTGTGTGTTTTAGCTTAAGTTTATGTGATCTAGAATAGCCAATAAATTTCATGTTTCATTTATAACTAATCAATTGTCTGGTGTCATATAATTTTGTGTCAACTCTATTGCCAAAAGATCCTTGCTTGCTACCTAGCTCGTAGCTTACGCATAATAATTACCTCTCTTTCAAGAGCTGACAAATCATCATAATTGTATTTCACCCGTGGCCAGGGAGAATACAAAATTTACATATTCAATTGGTAATATACACTGACATCAACTTCTCGCTGGCCGAGTAGCTGATAAAGGTATAAACTATTGAAAGTCAAAGTCAGTTTTGATCAGGTGGACCTCGAATTCTCAGATCTAGTTCTTTTAAAACCTGAGCTAGAAATAAACCTGAATGAATTAATAATGATTAATTCCCTTACAACTAAGTAAAATTATTACATACGGCTTCAGAAGACTTGATTTATAGTGCATGTTTCACCTGGACCATAAGTTTTAAAACTTTACAGCCTCAGTCCTTATTCACCTTCAATATGATTGATAACAATTTTCCAAAATTCACATTCTGTGTTCCACGGAAGAAAGAAAGTAACACATGTTTAGAATGGCATGGGTGAGTAAATAGTGACAAAATTATGTATTTTTTTTTTGGTGATCTACTCCTTTAAGCATTACATTTGGAAGACAGATTATATATTTTGATATGTAATTGGACAGAACCAACACACATGTGGTGTGCACTAACCTCATGAACTTTGGCCCATTAGTCTGTGTCAGCAGGCCCTACACCTTTTGAGGAACTGGAGCACCGTTTGCCATTTTTCACCTGCTTAAGAACTGAATGACAAGTAAAGGTCTTGGCTCACAAAAAAAGACCCGTTGCTGGTCCTCTACAAAACACCCGGAGTCGCAGCGATCAATTCACATTACTGAAAATAACCCCTGCATCCATGTCTCTCATAAACTTCTCCCTCAGACAACAACTCCACCCCCACCACCCAACCATATTCCAGCTCCCCCCAGAGCTCTGTGACACCAGCAGGTGCTCTTTGTCATTGGACCTGCGGCACATGCTCCCAGACTCCAGAATAGCAGCCGAAGGGCCCCATCTCTCGTCCTTCAGTGCCCCCTCTTTTGTTTCACACTGTAGCTTCAGCTCAATGCCATTTTTGTTCTCATGTGTCAAAAGTTCACTATGAAATATGGCTCTCTGGAATATTCATTTTAAGTCCCATAAGAGGAACACACTCAAACGCACATTCAACTGTGTTTTTATTCTTCTAATGACTCTTTGATAAACCTCAGCTAAGAGGAAATCCCATTCTGTAATATGAGAAAGCCATCCAGAGCTTTACATCTGTCATGCACATAATAGAAGAAGAAGAAGAAGAAGAAGAAAAAAAACACTTTCAGAATTATGCCTTACAGGTCATGGAGATAAATCTACTCGGGACTAATTTCTAATGATGTTGTGAATGGTAGACATCAGTGCAGTTTGTGTGAGAACATGTTGCACTTCAATGCCATCTGTAACACAAACCAATACTTATCACAGATGCAAATCACATAAAAGAGGCAAACAAATTTCAGGGAGCTTTGAGATGTCATATGCACAGATTAAAATTGGGAAATGTTACAGCACTGCCCGCAATGTTCACAACATGTACAGTATACTCTGCTTCTGAGCGATTTCCTGTTTTTATTCTGTATTTTAAGTCTTTTCTGTAAAACTTTAAATAGCAGTGTCCTATTACATATAATTTATAATTAAAATGAATCTAGGGTGATCATATGTTCTATTTTTCCCAGACAAATTCTGGCCGCGATTTCTCATACATTGCACATTGTACATACATGCTTTGACTGTTAAAAATAGTTAAAAATGACAGTTATATGAATTTCTATTCAGTTATGAAATTTATAATATACTTCATATTCAAATTTGAAGTGATATTGTGCTTCCTGTTTGCTACCAATTCTTAACTAAACTCAGTTAAACTTCAATTAGAATTTAAAAGCATTCTCAATTCAATTCTGGTACTGTTACTGTATACTAGAAACATCACACACTAATTACATATTAAGTAGGGCTGTTAAATTACAGTTTTTATTTTTTTAATCAATGCACTTGAATGATGTCAAATGATTTAACTAAACTGCAAGTAATTGCTTGTATCATTAATTCTTCTGTTTTTTTTTTGTTTTGTTTTTTTAGAAAAAGCCTTCAAAGGAAGATAATTCAGAGACGATGTGGCAGAAGGAAGCATTAAATACAAAATTTCCAACCAATGGCATGCTACATATTACATATGTTGTTTTAAAGGCACAGTATGTAATTTTCACTGCAAGAGAGCGCATATTCAAAATAAACAAATAGACAAAGGCGTAATTAGATGACGCCGTGACAGGGTGTGGAATCATGGGAGTTGTCGTCTTCACCCCACAGCCAGGGGCGCGGGAAGATGTTTTCGGTTGGGGGTGCTGTGTGTGTCCGTGTTGGGATGGGGGGGGGGGATGCTGGTTCACTTACGTCGGTGCTCGTGCTCGTGCTGGTGTTGTTTGGATGCCGATTTTGGAAAGTTTTTGCTGGGATGGGCATTTAAAAAAATCGGAAATTCGCTTTTGCGCCATTATCTCCTTGTATTAAAGTTAATCTCGTTCGCATTCTGTACAGTTCATGTCTGATACCACGCGTTAGCGTCACGTGTTCATGAGGATTAGACTAATCATCCCATAAAGAAAACATCACAAGTAAAATTAATCAAGTTTATAAAGATAAACATGGGTTTATTATAGCCCACTTACAATGTACATTTCAGAGATCATTACAAATAAATAATTAAATGCTAAAACTGAATAAATTTAAATGAACAAAATTGGCGTTGCGTTGCAACCATGTGAAACAGGGGGTGCTGCAGCCCCCTCAGCACACCTACTTCCCGCGTCCCTGCCCACAGCCGATGCAATCCGATGGGACTTGGGCAGAAATCATGTTCATGGATGAGCTAATGATTTATTAACGTAGTAGAATGAAGCAGGGTGAGACTGAAAGCCGTCGAAGCGAAACGAGGCCGCTGAACGAGCGCCCCCCCCCCCCGGGGGGGGGGGGGGGGGGGGGGGGGGGCGCCCCGAGCACCCCCCCACTGACACACGGCTCGAAAGCAGCGGAGCTTTTATTATGCCCCAGTCGACCACTTCTGCTTCTTCCGGACATGCGTATGTGGGAAAAAACATCGCTGTTTTATCATACTAGATACATTTGAAAGTTATGTTATAATGCTACTCTGTGCGGTCGTCACCGGTCTATTAAAACGCACAACATATTAAAGCGTCTTTAGTGTTTTCATGTTTTCTACAAAACCGAGAAATCGAGAGGTTATGACGTCATTGGCAGGCGACACAACAACACTATGGACACGGTCCATGTCACTAGTTAAAATTGCTTATTTCTTTGGATTTACACATTATTCTAAACATTTGGCATAATGTAAGTACACAGGTCAGCAAAATATATAACACTGTTCCAGTGGTTTTTGGATATTTTAATAAAAAAAATCTTACACATTATGCCTTTAACCATACAGTTTTTTTCTAAATGCCCTCATGTGTTTTTTTCCCCTCCCTCTTTTGCTGCTCCTAGTTTGCCCTCTGATTTAATTTGTTTTGTTGGTTTGCTGTTCTCCTTGGAGAGTGCTTGTTCCAACAGACACGCAAAACTAGGTGTTCTTGTAGCACAAGGGCATGAACATGGACTCCCATTCACCTTGTGTTTCAGTGCTATTTCTCTCACCCATATTGGCCCCTAAAAATCAATAGAAGTTCATGATCTAACTGTGTCTGGGGCACAGATGTACACAACTGTGTGTACAAGTTCAGCTGAGGACAAGCAGCCACAGAGGATTCGTCCGCAGCCATATTATTTCCTACGTGACAACTGTACAGTGAGCAATTTGCTCACTCAGAGCGTAGGAAATGAGAAATTTTATGGCATCTGGAATCCAACACCATTCTTTCCTACCTCTCCATCCATGTCACTTCCATTTATTTACACCTCTTACAGACAGGCTTTGCATCCACACTACAAAATGTAGCCACAAAATAGAGTCTGACCCTTTGGTATTTGCATGCTCCTTTTTAAACACTGCCACAGCCGACATCATTCATGAATAATTGCGCAGAACGTAATGCCTTGGCGGTAGGCGAACACGAGAACAGAGCGTGTAGCCACTGCTTTGATGTGGAATTGTAACCGCATCGAGCAAGAGCTCGCTGACTAACAAGCACTCGCAGCCCAGTGTGTATGTCGCAAGGGGAGGGAGTCACAGCACAGGGCACATTCATCAAAGAGAAGCTGAGCTGATGGAACCTAAGTGCAGTGTCATCACAAGGAAAAGGCTTGATAATCACTCATGTTGTAGTGGGATCTGCACAGGCCAGGGGAAATCAATAGTAGTTCACTGGACAGCAGCCTAGACAAAACAATCCAAAGGGTGTGTCTCATTCCACTCCTGACGTCAATCAGTATATTTATTGTGAACACTATAATTCGGCCACTAGTAAGAGCCTTGACCTACTAAATACTGGGACACTGATGGTTCAATTACATTGTGATCATGAGGCTGAATGTTAAAACATAGCTGGTATCTACCAACAAAAGTGCTGTATAGCACACTATAACTAATATCCTTCTGGTGTAATTTGTTTACCATGCATCTTTGCTGTAGCTGTTTAAAAAACAGTGCCAATATGCTCAAAATAAAATTCTAAATAAATGTCACTATTTATAATTTATAATTGTATTTATAATTAACTATGAACTATGTATTTATAATTAATATAAAATCATAAAATAAACAATACAGACAGATAGATGATAATTCATTTAAAAGAATATTTAAAAGAATTAAAAAACAGAAAATATTGCGTTATATTATTAGATTATTTTAAAGTCATACTATATATTATAGTCATACTAAATATTATATTAAAGTCATACTAATGTACCATTAATATATGAATGAATGAATGAATGAATGAATGAATGAATGAATGAATGAATGACAGATGGATAGATGAACAGACAGATATTAATGTTTTTAAGATTTCTAAACATTTTAATTCTACTTCCTTACATTCAAATTTGCTATTCTGTATCCTGTTTGCTATCTCAATTTAAATAATTAATAATACTTAAATCAAAGGCATACTAATGTACAACTAATATAAAGAAAACTTATAGATTAGCTAAAATAATTGGCTGTATAAGCATCCAGCACTTACATTTGTGGAGCTCTGATGACGACAAAGAAAACATTTCCAATAAGTGAACATAGTGAGCAGCCAGTGCTTACTAATATTTATGGTGCATTCATTCTCATGTCAATTCTGTCAATAGAACAGCCCTATCTAGTTATCTAGGTAGTGCACTTACTACTAAACTGGGTAGTATTAGGGAATGGACAGAGATGCACCCAAAGGCCTCACAGTCCTTCAGTCCAATATTACAGCCTGACTGATGAACCCTGGCTACTAAACAAAATTCAAACTGAAATAAAAGCTTTACACACACTCAATAAAAAAAGAAGGGTGTTGTTAAACCCAACATAATCCAGGAGTTTGTTTGTTAAGGTTAATTTGAAATTGACATGCAACTGTGTGAAATCCCTTTGTAGCGTCTCGACCAATCTGACACACTAATTTTTTATTTGATTTAACAAATCAATTATTCATTAGATTAACAAAACGTCACAGTCCCCTCACTCAATATACTGGATGTCAGGGCTTCGGCTGAACACCATCCCCCACCTTGATCACCATGACAACTAATCATGATATCACTGGTTTTATGGCCTAAAAGGAATGTAGGGGAGAAACTCCCTCATTTTACTCATGAGAAAGACACACAATGCCCAGAGAAATGGACTGTTCTCTAATTAATTCATAGGAAAACCTTTCTTTGATTGAATACCCATATCCTTTGGTCATTGTGTATACCATTACTGTCTTGTATATTGTCTGTTGTAGTGTATGCTGTTTTATTCATGTTATCATAGACCACTAGTTAATATAACCTCACCTATTTCATGTCTAGTATCTATGAATTCGCCTTCTTATGATCGAAACAAGTGGGTATACGTATATGCTGATCCTATGCAACATTGAATGGTCTAATAATCTGTACTAATTCGTGCCTCAACACTCCAGCGAATTACATATGCAAAATACCAGGCTTACAGACAAAGAGTCATAAAAATCCCCAGTATTTCCAACCTCCCGCTTGGGATTTCAGCCTTCCTCATTGGACAAACCCATCTTGAGAGGCGTGAATCTCTGCAGGCTTTAAAAGACCACACTCCATGTGACCCGCCCAGTCGGTGGTTCGGTCATAAGCTAAGAAAATGTGAGAAAACGCTCCAGGATACCAAAGCTCGTGCCAGGCTCCGGCCTAGTCCTTTTCATTCATCAAGTGATTCTGACTCAAACTAGCTCTTTCTCATCAACCAACTTCAGCAAGATCTTGGGGCCTTAAGATTGCATCAGGAATCTTTTTCAGACATACGCAAGTATCAAACTTAGTCGATTTAATTGATGCATTAAGTATCAGTTACACCTTTTTACTAGGTTTGTTTGAACTAAGAATCTGACTTTTCCCTCAGGTTTTAGATCTGCTGAAGATGCAAAATGGTTCCATAAATGTCATTCCTTATGTCTCTGTCTTTAGTGTTAAGCTTTAACCCTTTCCTATACCAAATGTATGTGTGTGTGTGTGTATGTGTATGTTAGACCGGTTAATGTGTTTATGTAGTATGTTAGAATAGTTTAAGTGTTTATGTAGTTAATAAAAACCTTACTTTTATCACACTTGACGTGTTCATTGTTTACTCATAACCGGAGTCAATAATCATGCAGATTTACGTTACAAACTTATAGAATTGTACAGTAAGAAAGTTATTTCCTTTAACCAGGAAATTAACGTTCTTAGAATTGACAAGACAGTTGACCCTGAGTGGTCAGCTAAATATCTACAGTGGATCTAATATATGAATAGTTAATTATAACTAGTTATGGTTAATTATTCATATTTCCCATGAGCTGATTCGCTACAGATTTTGGTGGAGAGAATGCGGGCGTGATAAAACGAAAGTTATGAGTTTAAACACTGGCAACTTAAAAGTGTGTGCTTGATAGCCCAGGTTAAAATAAGACGTGACTTCAGATGCCCGGTGGTGACCCTATTTGCTGGCTTGTTGAGATGCAGATAGTACAGGATTTTGAGAGATAGAAGTGGGGGTTTGAAATGACCGGTAGTAGCTATAATATAATTGTGAGAGTCTTCTAGTGTCTTTATGTATTTCATGCTTAATGGTATCAGTGTAAGGTTAATCTGATTTTAGCAAAGAAACCCTAATTTCAGTATTAAAGCATAAATCTGTCCTGACAAAGCGTAAGTCTGAATCTCAGCTCAGCGGCATGTCCAAACTGTACCATAATGTAATATGCTTTAGTGAAGAAATCACAAAATTGCAGTAATGTTTAAATTGTTTCTTTGAAGAAGAAAGAGAAGAAATGACAAAGAAAGAAGAGAAAGAAATATCAGTACAGTTATATCAAGGTAGATTTGATTGTTGCTCCTCTTTCTACAGCATAAAAGCCTTATAGTTTATAATTAGATTGAAGCACTTCATCTACACTTTGACTGTATATATAAGCCGAGCAACCTGGTGGACATTACTGTGTTTCACTCGCTGAGTGAAAATAAAGGTGTATGTAATTAATTGTTATTATACTAATACTGTACTTTAGTACTCATATGTGAGGCAAACATAACTACATATATGTTTAAACCGGTTTTAACTTACAGTAAACACGTTTTGTAATTCTTTAAACAAGTGCAAGAAGTTTATTGTTGCATTAGAGAAGCACTCACCGAAATGCTTAGGTAATGCAACAAGTCTTGAAGGCTGAAAACACCACGTTCTAAAACTATGACTGTTAAACATAGACAGACATTAAACTGCGTTAATTACACTGGCATGCATTGGTTACCGTGACAACAACTTGTCACAGGAAGTGCTAACATCACATAGCACAACACGCCATGTTTGTAAACAAACCATTTGAAGCAGCTAAGCTAACACGACTTAGCATAGTTTCATTTTAGGCTAAGCTACCAAATAGCTTTAACAATTAGGGGTTAACACTCTTTAATTGAAGCTCTTAAATACAGATGTGTGTGTGCAGTGTGAAGCAATTTGAATTTAACCTAATCCCTCGTTTATGATTTTTCCAATTATTCTTCCTTCCTTCTTTTTCTTCTTTTTCTATGTTTCTCAATCTTCAATTCATCTCAGCGAATTTAACTATCTTAGATCTATCCTTCCTGAATGCTATTGCTCAGTTACTAGTTAATTAAATCTAAATTTAATTACATTTTAACTGTCTATCTAGAGATGAATCATTAAGTTATTGGGTGTTTTTAGTGGCACAGTGAATAACGCGCTACGGAAGGCGGGGCACACACATGGCATGGCCCAGCATGGGAGCTGAACACGCAGCAGCTGTGACCAGACATGGTGTGTTGCCCAACACAAATCAGTTAATCACGAGTGCTACTGATTGTTCCTAATATCAGATTGATTACCCTGTTTTAATAATAGAAGTCAGCTAATTTTAAATCCATTTACATGTTATGCCCCCTTGATGTTCTCTCTGAACCTCAAAAGGAACCAGAGACATTTCTATTTTTGATTTGTTTATTTTCAAAAATAATCAGCATAATCTGAATAGAAATGCCCTCCTTTTCCTTCTGCTTTTCCCTTTTCTCCTTCATACCTCAGAGATTAAGCGGTGTGGGAACAAAAAAAAAAAAAAAAAAAAAAAAAAATCCGTCAGCAAATTCTGAGTGCTAATTTGACAATAATTTGACAGTAGTCTTAAGTCATCAATCAAAATCCTGTTTACGTCCTTTTCAGCAAAACATATGCTGACCCAAAACTATTTTAGCATTCACACTCTGTTTTGATCTTGTAGTAGTCTCTAGCCCTTACTCTCAACACCAGTGTGTCAAAACGGTGCAGATGCTCAGACTAACTGCCCAGAATGCAGACCGAAGAGGGCTGGGCAGGCGTTGTGAGGAACACCCCCTTTACCCAGGCCCGACGACCACCTACTGAGCCGAAAGCGGCTGGACGCGGAGAGGGGTGTGCCTCAGACTCAGGACTCGGGCGAGAGTTGTGGCTACAAAAAGCTCGCCAAGGTCATTATCTTCCTGGCCCACAACCTCATGGGTCTGAAACAGGAGGTAAATGATTTCAAGCAACAGATCACAGCGGTAGCCCACAAGGACCCCAGCAAAATGGAGCTACAGGAGGAAATCAATAGATTTAAAAAGGCTCTGACAGCTGCTGAACAGCAAGAGCACCTGGAAAAGGTAGCCAGAAAGGACCTGGAAAGGAAACACCCACACAAAATTACTATTAAAGCAGCAAATTCTGAGCTCTTAGACAAAGTTGCCAGAATTGAGACTCTGATCCAGCAGCTGAACAACACTCAAGACAAACTTGACATGGTCCAAAGAGAACTCAGGTACTCTTATAGGCTGCGAAAAGAGACGCAGTGGGAGAGACACCCTACTCCCGCATCCTCATTCAGCCGTGCAAACTCCCTCATATGCAACAAGCTACGAAGGGGAGAGCCAACACTTTCTGCTTAACAACTGACAGAACAGAACTGTAATACTTCCAAGCAACCCCGCAGCAGCGCATGATGTGACCCACAGAAACTTTGACAAGCTAGCCAGAAAAAAAATCCCAGCATTCACATTGCTGGGGAAACAATAGTTTCCTACTTTAGGCAGTACGAGCAGTAATTTAGAACGGTGGAGTCGTTTTAAACATTGCTTGCAAGCAGACCCAGTAATCAATCTTATGTGTCTGTCTCATAAGTTAGTAACTTCTTCTCCATGCGCATACCAGTACCTGATCAAAACCAGATAAAATTATAGTTTGAATGCGCCTTCCTGCGAGCAGTAAGAAGTTTTCAGTGCTATAATGTGTTTAAATCGTACGATAAGAAACTAACCTGACTTTAGCGAAGAAAACCTAATTTCTGTGTTAGTAGAGCACAAATCTATTTTCTGACGACGAAATCTCAGGCTTAGCAGCTCATATAAATGGTACCAGAATAATTCGGTCTGATTTTGGGCGAAGAAATCCTCTTCTTCAGTACTGTGTAGGTGATCTTAGCGATGCTCCTCATTTCACTGATTTAAGGCCTTATTATGTGTTATGTATCATTGTATTCATATCGACCCACTCATGTGAAACATTTACGTAACTCTTATACATGCGCGCACCAGGTTCTGAATATAATCAGATAAAAATATAGCTTGAATGTGCCTTCCTACAAAAAGTAGAAAGTTTTCAGTGCTATAATGTTTAAAATCGTACGATAAGAAACTAACCTGATTTTAGCGAAGAAATCCTAATCTCTGTTGTTAGTGGAGCATAAGTCTATTTTCTGACGACGCAATCTCAGATTAGCAGCTCATATAAATGGTACCAGAATGAATCGGTCTGATCTTGGGCGAAGAAATCCCCTTTTTCAGCACTGTGTAGGTGATCTGAGCTATACTCCTCATTTCATTAATTTAAGGCCGTATTATGTGTTACGTATCATTGTATTCATATCGACCCGCTCATTTGAAACATTTACGTAAAATTAATGGTGTTATTCTAGCGTAGCTAACTACGAATCCACCATTGCCTGTGAAGTGAATGTGCTGTTTTGAGTAATGAATGAATTTGTACGGGACATGCATGAGTTTCCCATGCATGCTCACAGCAGTGCAAGTCTGCTCCACATGCACCTGTTGTGAGCTTGCATTGGTCTCCTAGCAACACGTGACCCCGGAAGTGTGAGCAGACTCTTCCGGTTAATCTGACAACAGCATTCACTTCACAGACCTGAGTGTAAACAAAGAACTGCGTGTAAACCAACGCTAACTCTTAAGCTAAGCCCTTTACTTCAACTGATAGCTGTTAGCATCTGACTAACACTTAGATAGGCTGTAAAGTGTAACTTTCTAACCACACCTCTCTCTCCCTCTCTCTCTCTCCCTCTCTCTCTTTATTTTGGTTTTGACTTTATTCTACCTCTTTTTAATTTTATTGCATTTATTTACATTTGTTTAGCACAAATGTACCAATTCAGCGAAATTGATTTGTATTAAATTTGAGATTTAATTAAATCAAATTTTTATTTATTTTTTTATTTTATTCCATTTTTATTTTTATTTTTATTTTGTTTATTTACTTTCCCCTTTTAGTTTCCTACAGCTCTTAGGACCCCTTTTTTTATTTTATTTATTTAATTTTTTTGTTTTTGTTGTTGTGTTTTTACTTTTACTTATTTTAGTTATTTCACCATCTCCATATTCGCTTTTTGTATAGGATTACAGTAATTCTAGCAACTTGTTTCCTTAGCGAGTTATACAGGTTATTAGTAGCATAATCCCTGTTTCCTCTCTACTTCTCCTCACGCCTCAGTGCCAGGCCTAATACGTTGAAGGGCAGCTACCATTGCAACACAATGTAGGCTAACATAAAACTAGAAACAATTCCCACTGTTTCTTTTTCTTTTGACGAGGTATTTGGTGGGTCCCTGCTAGTTTAGCTAACAGCCTAACCCTAGGGTTATGAAGTCTATTGCAGCATCACACACAAGTGACACCTGCTTAGCCATATCTCTTAAGAAACAAAACTAAAATAGGTAAAAAATGTTCCCTTTTTTTTTTTTTTAGTTCATCTTATTTTATTTCAGTTTCGTCATAGTGACCAAACCCGTGAACCATCAGTAGTATAGCCCGGTCATCAGCTGACCCCTGCTTACGGCCCCTCAACAAAGTTACTCAAACTCTTCCTTTGCGTTCACGAACAAAAAAACATAGCACCTTACCTCACTAGCTGCCTCCCACCAGCTAGTCATACCTTACACGGCCTACACAGCCGTTCCCCTTAGAGATAGTTTAACACCTCTGTACGTACATGCATTTGCCTTGTCTCTCTCTCTATCTGGTGTTCCCACAAGAGTGCCAGTATGTCGCAGACATTCCACAAACATCCAGCCCTGCCAACTCACCAGGACCACCTGGAAACCCAGCAAAGCACTGTAATGGACATCCTTCAGCTAAAAGCAGCCAACGACCTGCCATGGCAAAAAAAGGAACAGCGAGACTGCGACACAAATGGACACCTGACACCAAGCCTCGACAACCAGGAGCTGACCAGCATCATCCTCTCCTCGGCCCACACCCTCAAGGGCCTCAGACAGGAGGTATATGAGCTGAAACTGCAAGTCACAGAATTCTGCAGAGAACTGACACCTGCTCAACGAGAGAAAGCACAGAACGGATGCAAAGAACCTCACAGAATGGTGCGACAGAAGAAAGACAGAAAGAAATCACCAGTCTTCACAGATGCTCTAACAGCTGCTAAACACCAGGCGCCGCTGGAAAAAGCCATCACACAGGACTTGAAAAGAGAACTGTTTCACACAAAGTCACTCTTAAAACAACATATGTGGAACTAAATGAGAGAGACACCACATCTTAGGCCTTACAAGGCCACCTGCATACAGACAGAGCTGAGGTCCAAACCCTGACTCAGCAATTAGAAAGGAGCTTGACTTGGTTCAGAAAGAATTTAAACAGTCCTACCGACTGCGCATAGACTTAAGCAAAAGACAGCCGGCTGAATATCGGTCGCCAGCAGTGCAAGCCCTCCACGCCTGTGCACAACTACGAAAGGGGGGAAAGGGAGCCAAAGCCTTCTGCTTGACACTTCACAAGTCAGCTCCCTGAAAACCTCTGCAGCTGCAACAAAAAAAAAAAAAAAAAATTTTCAGGCGAACCGAAGCAACGCAACGAGGTGAATTCAGTGTCAAAAATGAACTGAAATATGCTTGCAGACAACAAGGCGAACAGATAGGGAAACACGAAACAGAACTTCCCCTGACCAGCAGGCCCACCCCCTCAGCCAAGAGTCCGAACCTGCGAGGGGGGGGCGAGAGCCACTGTTCACACGTCACCAACCAGCAGCCACAAGGGGGTGGGGCAAGGACCTTTCCAGAGGATCACTGCAGACACACACACCGTGTGACCCCACAGACCCCAACGAGCTGGCCAGAGACAACACATCTGGCAACCTAAATACTCTCAGACCCAGAGTCTGAACACGGACTGATCGCGGCCCCAGACACCAAGCAGGGCCGGCGTGAAAACTCCCCATGCTTACTACCACAGACTTTGAAAAACTTACTCCAAAGCTCACAATTACCCTGGGATGGCGGAGGACACCAGCTGCCAGAAGTCATCTAGGCATTAGGGCCTGACGCACAATGCCTAATCAACAGCTGCGAAACCTGACACAGAAGGCCTTTAACAAGCAGCAAGGCCTCCACTAAAGGTGTTTGTCAAACCCCACTGATTCTGAACTTCACAACTCAAAATCCAAAGCGGGCACCAGAAGGCACCAAGCATTGCCACAATGCAAAACCCTTCAACAGAAAGCCCCTAGCCAGAAGAAGACAGAGCCATAACCATGGCAACAGACCCAGGTTCCAGAACAACCACTGGGAAAAGGCGTCCTCATACTGCAAACACCACGGTATGCCCAACACCAGTCCACCACCGCCCACCCCCGATGGAGCCACAGTTACGACACCATGACAAATCGAGGGGGGGGTAACAGCCGCATGGTGGGATTGTGGGCGGTTCGTCCCCCCCCGCTGTGTCTTATGAGCTCGAAGTCCGAGTGGAGCGAAGACGAAGTCGTCACGTAGCAAAATCGAGGACCGGTTTGGAATCCTACTCGAATTTTTTGGAGGAGTTTGCTATAATGCCACCTATTCTGGGTGTAACGAGAAAAAGACACTCCAACACAAGGAGATGAGCGTTGTGCAAAAGAAGAACGCGCCAGTCGGTCCCGAGGGGTACACCCTTATGGTTGAATGTTGGGGGATGACAATAGGGGTGGTACATCTTGTTGAACACAGGCCCCCAAGCCCGCGGTATGTAGAAAAGGTAACGAGACAGTACAGTTTTAACATCAAGGCCCGCTCACCCACAGAGATAAGCTGGCGACACCCCTAGAAGCAGCCAGACATCGTTGGATTGAGCAACGGGCCCACATGCCCAACAGCGAAAGCTCTACCAACACAACTCAGGCAAGCTCAAGTCGGTGCCGCCACAAGAGCCAAGCGACACCGCAAACATCAGATTTCTAGTGACGTTCGGGCAGAACAGAGAGCTAACAACCACCTGCTGCTCTCCTGCCATCATCACTAGGTCAGTCTCAAACTCTCTGCACACTACAAAATCTCAATAACAATTACCTGCAATCCCTGGAAACACCTGCACTCTCACCAGTGAGAGTCAAACCCGGCTGTTCCACATCGTGGGTACAACAGATAGCCTACTGGCTAACAGCATCAACAAAAACACTATAACCGGACCCCCCCACCCAAGACCCGCGCGACCACATAACTCACTCAGAGATGACAGGATGACACAGCATCGACACCTGCTCATAAGCTCGGACCACACATTCTACAGCTACATCACCACGCACACCACACCAGACAGCATCCAACAAAAAGGCCAACAGCCAAAAACCCACCACTGGCTCCCAGCCGTGAGTGACAGGTGTGTGTTCGATTGTTCTGCACCTTGACATCGCTCGTTGTTGTCTATTCTACGGACAACAACGCTCGAAAGGGGGGAAATATGTAGCGTCTCGACCAATCTGACACACTAAATTTTATTTGATTTAACAAATCAATTAATCATTAGATTAACAAATAATCACAAAAGTCCCCTCATTCAAGAGACTGGATCGCCAGAGGCTTCGCTATTGAATTGAAACACCATCCCCCAACCTTGACACCATGACAACTAATCAGATACCTGGTTTATGGCTAAAAGGATTGTAGGGAGAAAAACTCCCTCATTGTACTCATGAGAAAGACACACAATGCCAAGAGAAATGGACTGTTCTCTAATTAATCCATAGGAAAACCTTTCTTTGATTGAATACCCATATCTTTTGGTCATTGTGTATACCATTACTGACTTGTATATTGTCTGTTGTAGTGTATTCTGTTTTATTCATGTTATCATAGACCAATATAACCTCACCTATTTCATGTCTAATATCTATGAATTCGCCTTCTTATGATAGAAACAAGCGTGCATATTATATGTGTAACTTATGCAACATATTTGATGTTATAATAATCTGTACTAAGTCGTTGCCTCTCAAACACTCCACGATTACATATGCAAACATACAGGTACAGCTAAAGAGTCTAAAAATCCCCAGTACTTTGCCACCTCCCGCTCGGATTTTCCATCTTTCTCATTGGACAAGCCTATCTTGAGAGGCGTGAATCTTTGCGGGCTTTAAAGGCCACACTTCATGTGACCAGCCCAGTCGGTGGTTCGGTAAGATGCTAAGATGAAGATGTGAGAAACGCTCCAGGATACCAAAGCTCGTGCCAGGCTCCGGCCTAGTCCTTTTCATTCATCAAGTGATTCTGACTCAAACTAGCTCTTTCTCATCAACCAACTTCAGCAAGATCTTGGGGCCTTAAGATTGCATCAGGAATCTTTTTCAGACATACGCAAGTATCAAAATTAGTCGATTTAATTGATGCATTAAGAATCAGTTACACCTTTTTACAAGGTTGGTTTGAACTAAGAATCTGACGTTTTCCCCCAGGTTTTAGATCTGCTGAATATGCAAAATGGTTCCATAAATGTCATTCCTATGTCTCTTTCTGTACTGAGCTAAACTTTAACCCTTTCCTATACAAACTGTATGTGTTTGTGTGTGTATGTGTATGTTAGACCGGCTTAATGTGTTTATGTAGTATGTTAGACTAGTTTAAGTGTTTATGTAGTTAATAAAACCTTACTTGTATCACACTTGACGTGTTCATTGTTTACTCATAACCGGAGTCAATAATCATGCAGATTTACGTTACAAACTTATAGAATTGTATAGTAAGAAAGTTATTTCCTTTAACCAGGAAATTAACGTTCTTAGAATTGACAAGACGGTTGACCCTGAGTGGTCAGCTAAATATCTACAGTGGATCTAAAATAGGAATAGTTAATTATAACTAGTTATGGTTAATTATTCATATTTCCCATGAGCTGATTCGCTACACCTTTTTAAATGTTATGTTACCGAACACCAAGCAAACACTCCCAATAATTGGAATCCTACATGGTCTTAGAAATTGTCACATAAAATAAAATAAAAATTGCTTAGATTAATCTATTTTGTATTTGTTTTAAAAACTAACAGATCTAACACATTTTATCATCCATTTAACAAAACACTCTCTTTTTGAAGATGCATGACATGGAATACAATTTTTTCCCCTCTTGGCCACATCTAGCTCAACTCCAGAATGTTTTCTGGTTCTGCCTCTTCGAACATTTTTAAACGGACCATCAATCTTTTTTTTTTTTCCAGGAAAATACTTTGTTTTGGTCATTCAGAATTCTTGTATTGAAAGAGAGCCGTGACTCAAGTGGACTATACGATTACAAATCTCTCTGAGCAGTACATGCTTAACTACAGCAATGGGAAAAGGTGGAGAGAGTCTCTCCATTCTAAGTTGTGGTTGACCTCATTCGGTTTTGGCTCTCACTTGAAGAAAATAACTTTCACCTTTTCTTGCTATGGCTCTGTGCTTTCAGAGGCAAAAAGGGAGACAAACAAAACACTGGCGACCAATTGCAGCCTCTCAAGTTGTCCGTTTTAAGATTATTCAACCGAGTCTAAAGAATTGTATTCTGTTTAATGCTGCTATTGAATATATGTCTCTGCTATTAAGTCTTAATATACAAATGTACCAAATTTCTCTACAGTACATTCACTATACATAGTATTAATCTACCAATTTTATGGATAACAGTTCTATCAAAACAGTAGGGAAGTGCTTTTAAATGCACTTTAAAGGGGTCCTATTATGCTCTTTTACAAAGTCTTGATTTTGTTTTGGGGGTGTACTAGAACAGGCTCTCATACTAGTTTTGTTCGAAAAACACATTATTTTTCAATTTTTTTTTACATTATTACAACACCTCTCTCTCCCCAGTCTGGTATGAACGGCTTGAATAGTTCCTGTATCTAATGAAGGCCCGCCTTCTGAAATACGAAATGTGCTGTGATTGGTTAGCTGGGCCAGTGTGTGTTGTGATTGGCAGCACTCGGCCCCTTACCATAGCCGCCTGCGAGCTTCAGTGTAATACTGCGTCAAAATCAAATCAATTTGAGCACAATTTAAACCCGGATGATTGTAACCTAAGTAAATTTTTTTCTCTAAATTCGTCTGCCTTGGGAAAGCTAGCGTGTCTCCGACATGTGATAACACTCGTTGCCTTTATAGTGCAGCTAGACCGGGTCTCGTCCCATTCTTTGTTTTTTGTGCATTCGTCGTATTTGTGATATCACAAATCCCGGAAAATATGCGTTGTAGTCCAAACGAGTCATTCATTGTAGTTTTTGAAAAGTGATTTCTGTTAAATAAAATATCTCCTTTTGAAGTGGACTTTGAACTTCGTAACTTTGCAGATCTTTTTTTATGCACAAACAGCAACATTACACACTAACTAAAGTTGATAAAGTGAAAACAAAGCATAATAGGGATCCCTTAATAACTCGCCCACTTACATTTTTTATAATATAATATAATATAATATAACAAGCAAGATTAATGTCTTACAGGCAACTCTACAAAATAATTACAAATTAATTGCATGTTGTTCATCACTAAGCACTTATTGAGTAAATGTTTTACGGTATCAACATTAAAGTGTGTCCATATGTTTAGTATAGTGTGCTGTTAATGATTCTGCATTTTATTTTTCCACATATGAATTCAACAGATGATTCTTCTCTAAAACTGAATAATTCATGAACCGTTTCACCAAGAAACGATCATTTTTACGTGCCATAACAAAGAAATCATTCAAAGTAGGACTGTCATGAGATGACACTTTACACTTCCAATGGAAAACTGCTGTTGCGTGTCCCGTGTTGGCTGAAGACATGAAAAAATGCTGAATGGAGAGGAAAAACGGGGAGGGAGGAAAACGGATCAATACTGCTCGGGAAATAAGGTAGAAAAGGTTATTTACTTGACATTGATCCGTTGCCTCAGCAGCAGAGCCGGTCCAGCATCTCTTTTGTTAACCTTTAAGCCTGAGTGTACTCACAAACGATAGGGGAGTCCACTAACAGGTGTAAATTATAGATCGAAGGAGGTCGCCATACCTCTGTCACTGCCTGGTGCCTGTGTACTTACAGCCCTGAAGAAATTTAAACATCAATAGGGATAATAAGGACAAATTTATCACACTCAGGTCCTGAAGTCCCACTGCCAGGTCTGCCCAGCGTCCTGAGCAAATGTTTCTCAGTCTTAGCCTCAATTGGATCAATTGTGACACAACACATTACTTTCACTCATTGTGCATGGCTCTTAGTCTGGGGGAAAATACAGACTGGAAATTTGATTTCTTTCTTTTTACAACATGAATGCCTTAATCATTTTAAAATAACGATGTGATTCATGGGATTAATCACGTGTACATAATCAGCACAAAGGTAAAATGAAATGATTTTCATAAATGACATCATATGTTGCTTTTTTTGTATGGTAAAGGTAAGATTGTAAGATTGTAATGTTAGAAACTTGATTTGAAGGAAAGTGTGTACTATAGTCAACAATGGAGAAAACAATGCTGCTTCACATATACTAAAATTACAAAGTGGACATAATTTAGACTGTGACTAAAATGTGCAAAAAATGTGTTAATAATTCAAAATGTTTCATCAGATATCATGATTACATCGGCATTAATTACATCTTTAAAATATGTATCAGTGTTTCCTACTTGCAATTAAAAATACAATATTTCCACTTCATGAAACAAACAACTCCCACAAACTTGTTATTTTCAATGAGTCAGCCAAAAATATTCACAAACCCAGTCATGAACTCACTCATAAGTTATTGTTTGAATCAGATTCACATAGTCATATCATGACTGAGGTCACAACTCCCTCTTACTGATCCATGGGTCAATTTGAAAGTAACTCAGAAAAATTACTAGACATGTTCACAACAAAATGTTGTTGTAACAAAAATGTATTTATTTATTTAGGCAGCAGAAATCAACAGAGTGACATTTTAGAACAAATACACATCTGCATCAAGTCATTCTGTAATTTTCCAGCTAAAAATATTTCATTTTAGAACCTAATCTCTCTAATCATTTTTAGTGTGAATGCCTGGTTTACTGAACCATTAACGGTGGCTTTCATATCTAAATAGTCATTTCCATTTCCAAAGCGAGCCTCAGGCTAAAACACAGCTGAATCAGTCAGGGCTAAATCTGAGTTTTGATCAATCTCAGACCACATAACATGCTAATGTTAGTCACTGAGAACATCATACTAATCCAAGCAAAGGGCATTGGGTTCCCTTTATAAAAACACAAGACATCCCGACAACAGATATTCCTGGCAAGCCCTCCCAAGCCAAGGTTGCTGTAACTCTAACCCGGCTGTTATACTATTGGCTGAACGTCTTGCTTGGATCCTTCCCAGCCTTCATCTTCCAACATCCATCATGTTCTTTTTTTGTGAGGGAAGATGGCACAGACCTGATGCATTGGGTGAGAGACTATTTGTCCTTCCATATGCTGGATCTTGTAAGCCGCTGTATGCTATCCTGCCAAATTTTGTCCCGTGCCAGCTAAGGACACATGTTTTTACAACACAAAGTTTGGCAACCGGTCAAATGGTGGACCTGCGATTTAGGGCTTTCCAAGGTTCAGCATGGCTGCACGGGTCATTGGGAGAGATTTAAAAAACGTACACTACACACACCTGGAAATGCACATAAAACGATATTTAAAAAAATGAAACAATGAAGTTTTAATACTTAACTGTCTGCAATGGGTCTGCAAAGTACATTCAGTGTTTTTCTTGGTCGACAAATTCACTTTACAATTTCCTGCGAAAAACCGACACATCCACGAACACAAAGTTGCAGGAAAAAATATTAGAATGCTAACATGCTTTTGCTTTCACGAGTAAATGCAGAGATTACCTTGCTATTGAGATCAACCCCAGCCACCCCATTTTGCAATAAAAAAGGGGGTAAAATCTAATATTAAGTGTCAAGGCCTCAGAGGCAGGGAAAGCACTTTGAGTATTCAGTCGGTGTATCCGGGTGATTCATTTTCACGGAGGAAGCAAGCCCATGGGGTGAGGTGACCCCAAGAAGCCAAGAAATTTGTTTTTCCTTTCCTTCCTGCTCCCTTCTGGACTGCCTATATCTCACTTCCTGGAAGTACCTGTCCCTCTCATTCACTCTCAAGGACCCAGCCAATCTCCCTTTGTAAATAGAACTATGTTTTATAATTCTCTCTCTCTCCGAGATGACCGTATCAATAATGCAGGGGAACTGCATCTGTCTGGAGTGATGAGATTATTTTTCTGATTTGGCCTGACAGTTATGGTAATACTTTGCCAAACAATCTACTCTGGCGACAATGACCACAGATTACAGCTGTTTTTAAAACGGCGTGGCTGAGGAGAGCTCTATGATTGATTGCACATGAAGAGACAGAGGCGGGCAATTTGGCCACAGCATCTCACTTGCTTTTAACTCTGCTGATACTGAAATAATCTCTTTCGTTTATCCGTTTGGGGAAATGCATAATACGGAGGGCTGCGAGTCTAAAATAGTCTGATGGCAACAAGTGTGCTACTACTGAAGAAAAATAGCCTCATGTTGTTTTTGATAACCCATGTAAAAGACATTATAATGAACTTTGTAAACATTGGAGATTTCAAGGCCCGCTATGCCTGAAATGCATTTTTTTAAATACTTAGTTTATGATGATTTCACAATTAGTTTATATTAAGTATATTAAGTTTTATATGTAATCATTTATATTTTTAAAATGGATTTTCATATTTTAAGATAAAAATAAAAATATCTTGGGACATGAAATTCTAATCAGAAATCATAGAGATCTGAGGTTAATACAAGTAAATATCAGTTAAGATTAAGAGAACATTTGTATGTAACAATGGATCATGTCAAGTCATACATAACACCGATTTTCCATTGATCGAAACCATGACATCCACAATTTGATTGATGTCTTACTGGCTGTCCCTCTTCCTCCTAAACTCTTTGTGGGGATGATAAAGTATGCCATCAAAACTTTTGATGTACATTGTCCTTTTGAAGGACAATCTGTGGCATTTCTTAAATACAAAATAAAAACCTTTAAATTTAGTTTCATTATATTTAACAATATACTTCACTTTTGTTATCGTGCAATACCGGCTCTATTGTTACAAAGCTTACCCTTGAGTCATCCAAGTTACTGACATTTGTATAAAGTACAATCCATAATAGTCATTTATGACTAAGTAATTCCTTTGAATTGCCTAAAAGCCCTTGAGGTTAGAAACTATCAAAGACCGACATCCTTACTGACCATAAAAAAGGTAATAATCCACATTGAACTGTGCTAACAAGTCCACCAAGGCCTGCGGTCTAGAACAGGGACTGTACAGGTCACAAAGCAGGTTAAGAAGCTATAATAAGCCACTACAATAATGTGACTCAGGACCGGTGAATAAAACATGATTGTAATCCACTTCTTGGCCTAAGAGGTCTCAAAAAGGCAAGGATGACACTTGTCAGACATCATGACCTAATTACTTCCATAAATAAATGATCATACTTTTCAATTTAAAGTTGCATGCTGTGCTGGGAACTGAGAATGAACTAAAGCGAACATCATCGGGAGGTTTGTGATAGTTATAGTGTTTAATGTCTCCAAAAATAAAAAAAACTAAAACACCCAAGGAAAAGGACCTGTATATATAGATTTTCCAGCATCACGTCAGACTATTAGCATTCCAGGATCTTCTCCCCATCCCTGAATGTTTGTTCTCCAGAACATTGGCAGGCTGAGAGCAGAGAGGCTCATGTTTTATTAATGACACATTAGGAGTAACACCAATCGGCTAATATAAATTTGCATATTTATTAAAAAGAAGACATTTGTGATTAATGGGATTTTGCTATGTTACATGGAAATAAGGTGAAAACTGTTGGTGACTAAATCCCTGATCTTGGCTTTAAGATGTGGCCCTGCATTGCTCTTCTGCTTAATGTTCTTAAGCATCTACATTCATAATACAAGTGTTTAGTCAACACTGATGCCTCGCTAATTCAACTTCCCTTCAGAACAATAGAAAAATGGCACCATAAACCGCTACGCACGTAAAAAATGGCTCACACATTCACTATGTTGCGTCTCCGGCGATTCTTGTAAATAAAGACGCTCTCACCTGCTCATTATGCAGCCACCCATGCTTCAAATACTGCAGGAGTATCACCGGATTTAGTCTGTGGTGTAATATGCTGCAGATCCCTAGTGGGCGAGAGAAAGACAGAAGTTGGAGTGGGTTTAGAGGGCCCGTCTGCCATCGATTCAAATATGTCCTATAAAGTAGTAAAAACAGAGAGAGAGAGAGGGAAGAAAAAACAGAATAAGAAATTGTCTTGACGACAAGGACATTGTCAGATAAGTGGAGAAGGGCAGTCAGAGAGCTATTTAGAGCGCCGGTAAATGGCCTTTTTACCATTCCGGCTCCCCCTCTCCGCTCCCTCCTCCTCTGTTTGGGGATGGCATTAGAGACTGGAGACTGACATACATTTTTTATAGCTTCATAAAGTCGTCCAATGACCAGGTCACCCTTCTCATAACTAGGGAGCAGAACGCTTGAAAAAAGCCATTCATCACTGTGAAAGGGCCTGCTTGTCCAAGCGCCTTCAAACATGCACAGAGTCTGGCGAGAGACGCTCAGCGCAAATGCTAACGTACTTCTGCCGCTAATGCCAGATGACCTTTTCACATCTATTAGCAGGCTGGCTGACGCAGAGGGCAGACATGTGCCCCGCTTGTCTCGTGCTAAAATCTCAACCGCAAAGATTACAAATACCACGCATGATTCCACATATCAGCATAAGCGTTGGGAGGAAAGGTAGCGTGGCTAAGCAGCAACGCCTAATGTGGTTTCAAAAGAAATACGCTGAAACAAATAAATACGGTATGGGGATGAGTGCTTCCGTCTGACGATTTATTTGGATTTTAAGGGAAGAGCATGACATGCCTTTTAAGTATGTCCCCTTTGATTTGGCAAGCCAGAAGGACCTCCAGTACAGAATTGGAATGCCCCTTGCAGAGAAATCATCACACCACCGCAGCCCATTAGTGGGCAATTAGTGACAGCTGGTGGGTTGTCAGGCTGGTAATGGGCTCAAAAGGAATACCCAAGGAATACAGAAAACAATAGAGGGAACATGGCGAGTGTTTAAGAAACGAATTTTGTTCAAAACGTGCGTGACGTATATTGTGCTGTCTTTTATTTTTGTCTTCCACACAAGGGGATCCATAGCAGACAAATGTTTTAATTTAGTCGCTGAGGCAGAAAGTGTTTCCAATAATCATGCAGTCACAACACCCAGACGTGAGTGTCCAATCCTGCCAGACTCCCAAAATGTCTAATTATCCGCTCAAAATGATCATGTATAAGATGCCTTATGCTACGGTATTCATTCCAACCTGAGTTGTGTGGGAGTGAATGCGGCGGGTTTAAAGAGAGATCTACTTCCTTGCGTTTATGTCAAAGTAAATTACCCCCCGGTAGAACAAAACAAGCATGCGATGTGTGGAAACAACAGCACCTAGACGTTTTGAGTCCATTTTCAAATGCAATACTCCCTTGGTTCATGAATGGAAAAGGGCTGCATTTCTATGGCAGTGTGTCCATCAGATCACTCAGCCTTTTTTGCCTGTTTCTCATTTCAAATGGTGTGGCTGAACTTTGAGAGGCCCAAGAGGAGTGCCGAGGGCGAGATATATAAGTCCTTTAATAATTTATTTAAGAGGCCAGAAAAAAAGGCAGCCAAGGGGAAAAAATAGTGTTTCTCCCAGAACCAGGACCTCTCTGACCCCGGCGTGACGTACCTGCAGCGGCCCCGGCCCCATCACATTAGCAAAATTCTTATTTGATGACATTTTAATATTCTGCCTTGATGACTTTTTAGCAACATTTACTTTCGGCGGTCTCTGGCGCTTCCCCCGGAGGAAATGAAACATGTCAAAACCCATTACGAAAAAATCAAAATTTAAATACCTCGGCCGTGTTAGTAGTAATACACACAATCCCTGCCGCTCAGAGGCAGGGGCACACAAACACTCATCTGCTTGCCGGCTCGTAATGAGTCTGTTTGATGGGGAAGCGATTTGTGGGTCACCAAGCATACGTTACAGATCCAATTTAACCCTTGATTGCTTGTACTCTGGAGGGCTGGTGGAAATGTGTTATTGAAATTTAATACCAGATCATTTCTGTTTTTTTTGTACCCGTCCCCCCGCCCTCTCCTCCCGTGTTGGCACAAAGGTGTGCTAATACGCCTCCCAGTGCAGCGTGGTATCGGTGGAGGAGACTGAGATGCAATGAGGGAGAAGTAAAAGTGAGGCCGATGGAGAGAAACAAAGACAATTTTATGCATGAACGCTAGGCCAGCCTCCTCCCGGGGTCTTGCTAAACACCAATCCAATTAGCCCCTGAAGACGCCACAATGGTTTCCGACTCAATTGAGTTTTGGCTTTTCCATCTTGTGATTTATGACTTTTACAATGCTGTTATTTCTATGGCGCTGTGATCGGCTTATGCGACAGATATGCCACGTAGCAATTTCACAGACACGCGGACTGCTGTGGGAACAGACAGATAGGATGCTGTAATGTGGCAGCATGCAAATGTCTGCTGGTTAGTCTTTAAGGGAAAAGAGAGAGCGAAATGAGAGATACGCAGGCCGGGCTTTTTATCGTGCGTGACATCTGACAGGATGTGAGGGTGACAGCAGACAACAATGAGAGGAAGCAGTAGTGTTATTAAGTGAGCCTATGTCAAGGGCAAAGAAAGTCAACCACCACTTGACAACGTATCTAGAAAGATTTGTTTGTTTGTTTTTTTCAAGCACCTCAATCTGCCTGTCAGGTGAATAAGTACAACTGCAACTTTTGAAGCAATGAAAGAACAATAATGACGTTAAACGTGAATTGTGTCATTTCTTCACCACTAATATCACCAAACTGAACTGCAAAATAATGACTGTTTTCAAACAGTTTCCACACACTCACTGATCCAAAACATTTCCATAATTTACAGAAATGTAAAAACATTGACTAGTTAGTTATTTAGTTAGTTAGTCAGTTTCTAGTTTGTGTCATTTCTAGGGATTAATAATAAACTGGATCTATCAGTTTTTTTTTTCTTCTTCTTCTTCTCATACTTTTTTTTGTAATTTATCAGTTTTCGTTAACATAGGATATTTAATGCTAATTTGCCCATGTTTTCCCCATCTATATTTGCTGTCATCTAACTTTCATTTAAAGGGGTCATATGATGCGATTTCAATTTTTCCTTTCTCTTTGGAGTGTTACAAGCTCTTGGTGCATAAAGAAGATCTGTAAAGTTGCAAAGACTAAAGTCTCAAATCCAAAGAGATATTCTTTATAAAAGTTAAGAGTCAACCACGCCAACCTAAAACGGCTCGTTCTAACACGCCCCCACATGTTTATGTCACTATGTGGGAAGATTTGCATAACACCGCCCAAATGTTCACGCAAAGAAAGAAGGCATAACTTTTATTCTTGCTGTAGTATTGTTGTTGCTGCCGCCGCCATGTCGTGAAGGTGTTGTGTGTTTCGTTGTGAAAGGGAAACTACTTTGTTTGGCCTTCCAAAGAGGACAATAGCTGCGTCATGCCTGGAGCTGATTGTGGCTGGTGACTGAGGAAATACTTACCTTCACACTGTGGATCGACGGATTTCGGCTCTTCACCGGTGGACAAAGCGGACGGAGGAGAAGAGCCAAAAGCCCATGTGGTTGACGCAGCGGCCCATCACAATTATGGTAAGGGACGCTAACATTTCTGTCACAAGCTTGAGGAATGCAGGGCCAATCCAAACGCACTGTTTACGGGGGCTGACGGACGTGACGGAGTTGCGGGACCATGTGCAACTTCTTGTGGAGGGAAAAGAAAGAAGACAGAGATGTGGTCAAAACAGGCATGGGTCAGATAGAGGCCGGCAGACACAGACAGGTATATGGTGTGGCAAAACCCAATGAATAGTATAGGGGCATAGCGCAGGTCGGCGCTCGGGCAGACAGAATTCAAACAAAAAGGGGAGGCAACAAGACACAAAAAGGGGTGAATCCAGGGAACAGGCTGAAGATAAGAAACGAGAAGGCTAAGGGCTTAAGGGCTCAGGCTAAGAAAATGGACAAAGGGCTTAGGGATAAGTGGCTAGGCTAAGGCAACAAACGAGGGCTACTGGTTAGATTACGAGTCGCTATCGCTAGGGGAGTGGCGTGATAAATGCGGACACATACTCGGCAGAGGGAAGGATAAAGAGTTGAGTGTTATATAGTGAGGGGAGTGATATGTAGGACGTTACAGTGAAGTGACAGAGTGATTGAAACAGTGGGTGCAATCCAGTGTAAACAGGGTGTGCAATTCGGATGAGTGTGCAATCAGTGTAGTGAATGATGGGATATGTAGTCCGGTGTGCTATGCAACAGTTTGTGTGGTGCAAGAGTCAATGAAATGGAAAGTTCATGTACCGGATTCGTGACAGAGCCCCCCCCAAAGAGCGGCTTCCAGACGCTAAAAACCCTTTACGATTCCGGAGGGCGGTGGAGCGGAGGCGGAACAGGGGGGAGGGATGGAGGGCCAGGTCCAAGGACAGGAAAGACCAGGGACTGAGGCAGAGCCAGCGGAGCTGAGGACCAACACAGCAGAGCAGACGGGACCAAAGATCCCCACAGCGGAGCAGAAGACAACCAGAGCAGAACAGAAGATCTCCACAGCGGAGCAGATGACCACCAGAGCCAGACAGAAGACCACCACGGCGGAGCAGAAGACCACAAGAGCCAGACAGACCACCACGGCGGAGCAGAAGACCACAAGAGCCAGACAGTAGACCACCACGGGGGAGCAGAGGACCACCAAAGCCAGACAAGAGACCACCACGGCGGAGCAGAGGACCACCAGAGCAAGACAGTAGACCACCACGGCGGAGCAGGGGACCACCACAGCGGAGCGGAGGGCCAGCATGGCGGAGCAGAGGACCACCAGAGCCAAACAATAGACCACCACGGTGGGGCAGAAGACCACCACGGCAGAGCAGAAAACCCCCTTGGTGAACCACACCGATCAGGAGAGGACCAGGGCGAGACGTAACGACGAGAGGAGCAGAGAACAGCCAAAGAGACAGAACATTGGGTTGGATTTCGGCCACGACTGGGCATTCAGGGGCAACCTCCCTGGCAGATACAAAGCACACAAAGAATTCACAAACTGCCTCCATAGCCAGGATAGGACGAGCAGGGAGTTCGCAAACTGCCTCTATAGCTGTGACAGGACGAACAGGAAGTTCGCAAACGGCCTCTATAGCTGTGACAGGACGAGAAGGGAGCTCGCAAACGGCCTCTATAGCTGTGACGGGACGAGCAGGGAGCTCGCAAACGGCCTCAATAGCTGTGACAGGACGAACAGGGAGCTCGCAAACGGCCTCCATAGCAGTGACAGGACGAGCAGGGAGCTCGCAAACGGCCTCCCTAGATTATGACAGGACGAGCAGAGAGTTCACAAACGGCCTCCATAGCGTGACAGGACGGGCAGAGAGTTCATAAAGGCCCCTCTATAGCTGTGACCCCGGAACGAGCAGGGAAATGTAGTTCGCACAACACAGTTACTGAGCCATGACACCGGATAGGACAAAGAGTTCAAGGCGGCCTCCATTGGACGGAAACCGGGAAAGCAGAGAGTTCATAGGCTCCTGCCTCCTGACCGAACAGCAGGACAGGCAGAAGGCAGAGAGTTCATAGCCGGCCTCCTTGGACGGAACAGGACAGGCAGGAAGTTCATTGACGGCCTCCTTGGCCGTAACAGGACAGACAGGCAAGGAAGTTTCATAGACCGGCCCTCCTTGGCCCGGGACAGGACGGCAAGGAAGGTTCATAGACGGCCGCCTTGGGCCCGACCAGGACAGGCAGAGGAAAGTTCATAGACGGACCTCCTTGCCGGAAACAGGACAGGCAGGAAGGTTCATATGACGCGCCTCCTTGCGAACAGGGAGACAGCAGGAAAGAAGTCATAGACGCACTCATTGGCCGGAACCGGACAGGCAGGGAGCCGTTGGATGAAGGGCCACGAGAAGTGTTTTAGGGGGAAGGGCGTTTTGCTGGGGCCCCACCATGCAAGGAACTGAGACAAAGTGTCGCCATCTCGGGAGGGTTTCTGCAAGCCGGGCCGCCAACTGCGGGAATGTGGGTAGCTGGTGACGATGCCTCTAGCAAACGTGAGAGTGGAGTTCGCGGAGCGCGGCCCAGACACACAATTTAAGCGAACCCCCCATATGGGGGAGCGTGCCAGCAGACAGGGGAATGAGTTCAGAACAGGAGGGCCTAAAGTGAGTTGGGTTTTGGGAGGCTACCAGCTGCTGCGTGCAGGACCACCAGCGGTGCATCCCTCACAATGGATACCAGACTGGGATACTGAAGGGCTGATCTTGAGAATCTGGGTGTGACAGACAGTACGTGACATGACTCTGGAGGATCAGCTGTGATGCGACGTGAATCTGAATGAATAGCTGAGACGTAGCGAGACTCTGGATGAATAGCTGAGACATGACGTGACTCTGGAAGATCAGCTGTGACGTGACGGGACTCTGGACGAACAGCTGAGACATGACGAGGCTCTGGACGAACAGCTGAGACATGATGTGATGGGCGACGTGATTCTGGATGATCAGCTGTGACTTGACTTGACTTATGAAGATCAGCTTTGACTTGACTGGACTCATGAAGATCAGTGGTGACTTGACTGATTCGAATATCAGCTGGGTGGCTTGACTTGATTCCTGCAGATTAGCAGGGACCTGATTGACGCATTATGATCAACTGTGACTCTAAAATTCAACTCAGAAGATCGTTGGTGATAGACTGGGAATGAGGAAGAGATCAACTGTGAACTGACCTGACCTCATGACGAAACCACGTTGTGACGTGACTAGACTCATGAATGCAGTTGGATCTGACTGAACTCAGGAAGAACTAACTGTGACTAGACTTGACTCATTGCTAATGAATGGTTAACTGACTTGAACCATGACAATCAACCCCCTGTGTGCTTTTGACTAGACTACAACTATCGCGGTGAAGTGACCTAGACTAATGATCATAAACTCGGACTTAGATTGTCCCCATGGACGATCCAACTGTGACTTGAATAGACTTTGATTACAGGAATGCACCCCTGACTTGACTTCATGACAATAAACGTGACTTGACTAGATCCATGATCAGAAACGTGACTTGTAGACTCATAAATCACGGTGACGGGACAAAGACTCGTCGATCATAAACTGTGACTGGCTTTGACTCATGATGATCAACCGTGGGCTTGACTAGACTCATAACTATCAAGCTGTGACTTGACTATACCATGTGATCAACTGTGGAAGACCTGACTCGTGAAAGAGATCAGCTGTGGATTGACGGACAGCGATGTTGTTGTCCCCCATTTTTGATAGGCTCCTCTGTCGCGCAATCTTGTGAGCAGGCTCTGATACAGCAATCAATCAGTCACAGACTGGTGTCGATCCTTCTCTGCGAACACCACCGTGAACGCTAAACCAGCAGCAGCATAGGATAATCTATAAAGTACATTAAGCTAGGTTTGAATTTCCTTGGACATCCCAGATTTGTGGGGGCCTCAGTCCCCAACGAACAGTCTTTAAATAAAACTCTGATTCATATCGGTTTGGTACCTGGTAAGATAGTTACCAGAAACGGTTCACATACTCCTCAATCGAACGAACTCCCTGTCGAAGATGTAGTAGCTCGGTGACTGGGTCCATACCAGGCCAGAGACCACTGAGAAAGCTGCTGGATCCTTGCTGGGCCGAGTATTCTGTTACGGGGCTGAAGAGAAGTGAGACGTGCGGATCCATATGCAAACTATATTTTGGAAAAGACAGAGACGTGGTCATGAAACAGCTGGGTGCAATGAGGCAGACAGGAGACAGGTATATGGTGGGCCAAACAACACAAGCATAGTCTAGGGCGTAGCGCAGCGCGTCGCGACGGCGGGGACAGCAGAATCAAAAAAACGGGGGCAAGACAAAGGGGGTTGAATCCAGGGAACCAGAGCGAGAGATCAGAACTCGAAGGAAGAAGGTAGAGGCTAAGGCAAGGAAATGACCAGGGCTAAGGCTTAAGGCTAAGGCGAAGCTTCAGGCCTAAGGCTAAGGGCAACAAAAGATGGGCTCTTCTTCTTCGTAGAGTCGCTAGTCGTAGGGGTGAGTGATTAAATGCGGAACAATACTCGGCCAGAGGGAAGGGATAAGAGGCGTGTTATATAGTGAGGGAGTAGTAGGTGATATGAAACAGCTGGGTGCTATCAGTGTTAACAGCTGTGTGCAATCAGTGTTGAGTGCAATCAGTGCAATGAATGATGGGATTTGTAGTCCGGGGTGATGTGCAACAGTTTGTGTGGTGCGAGAGTCAATGAAAAGGAAAGTTCATGGACCGGATTCGTGACAGCACTAGATAGCTGGCCAATCAGCGCACACCTCGCTTTTTCAGACCGATGAGCTTTGTAAAAATTTATGTGTTTCAGAAAGGCGGGGCATAGTTGGAGAATCAATAATGTACAGTATGTGGAAAAAAGTGTTTTTTGGACCTTAAACCTCATAAACACATTTCAATACACCAAATACACAAAATACTGTTATTTTTAGCAGCATAATATGACCCCTTTAACATGAATCTTGAACAATAATATTTTAGTAACACTGTTAAATATAATCTTTAGAAAATCTTAAAATTAATATTAATTTTTCATATTGTACATTATAATGTTGTTATACGTAAATTCACAATTTAAAACTATATATTTTAGTTTTAGCATTTTGTCTTTATTTATTAAAGAATTCTTATATTGTCTATTTTTTGGTTATCAGCCATAACATGTATTTTAACATTGAATGTAATACACACTACAGTTTTAATAAAAACAAACATACATGTAATGAATGACAGCACTACAAACTAACCGTAACCCTAACTGAACAATAAAAGTTGTAGAAGTGATAAAAATAGCAAACTGTGACAACAATAAGATGAAGAAGAAAACAAACTATTGTTTTTGAATGTAAACAATGAGAAAATGCATGCACACAACAAAATTAATCTTCTTTCCTGTGTCCTCCCTCTCTCTATTTCCTTTTTTTCCTGGAAGTTCTAAGCACATCTGTTCTTTTGAAAGCCTCTCTCAGTAAAACATCAAACACTAAGAACCAAGTTTTGTAGTAAGGGACTACAGAAAGTCGAGTCAGGAATATATCTCTTGTTTCAGCATCCTTTCAGTCCTCTTTGATGATGAATCAAACAAAATGGAAAGTGTTCCTTTTCCCTACACCCAAGCCTTCTTTCCTCTGACAAACCCTTTTGTCTCAATTACTTGTTAGCTATTGTCTGTTTTTCCTCATAAAATTCCATGTGTACTGTCAGACCTTCCCGAAAATTTCTGTGATTTATAACAAATCAAGCAAAACAACAGATTATGGTAAAGAAGAGTGTCTTTTCTCAAGCCAAAGAGGAAAAATAGTTATATTGTATTATACTTACAGTACTTGGAAGGTTTCATTAATTAATGTTAGTTAATGTATTAACTAAAATGAACAAACAATGAACAATACATTTATTACTGTATTTATTAATGTTAGTTAATGAAAAGGCAGTTGTTTATTGTTAGTTCATGCTAATTCACAGTGCATTAACTAATGTTAACAAGCACAACTTTTGAGATTAATTAATGCTGTAGAAGTATTGTTCATGCTTACTTCATGTTAACTAAAGTAGTTAACTAATGTTAACTAATGAACCTTAAGTGTAGGTCGTTACCTATTATTTTATTATTATTATTATTATTATTATTATTATTATCACTGTTGTTGTTGATGATGTTCTTGTTCTTACCCAATAATCGTACATAACTTTATAATAACTTATATATATGTAGAAATTAACATAAACCTCATACATGCTGTAAAAGTACTGTTCTAAAAATCTAATTCAATAATAGTAATGGCCAATAATGATAATAATATTAAGGAATTTAACCTCATTGTACAGTGTTACAGATTAATCTCAGAAAGTCTTTCCCTATGTATCATATTTTATTAGGTTTCCTTTACTGTACTATACATCTCTAACAACTTGTCGACCTTAGCATTATTTACAAATAAAAACATTATCACAATGTTTTTCACTCTGCTATTTGTTCCTTATGGCTCAGAAGTGGCTCTGAGAGGGAGCAAGCGGTACGCATGGTAGGGCGAGCTAAACAGTGGGGCCTCTAATTGAGAGCTCAAGTGAGGAGTCAGTGAGCTGGCTCACTTCATCCGAGTGTTTGTCATTAGACCTCTCCATTGAGAGAAAGTGTGCCCATGCCGCGCTGTTGTGGCCCGCTCGTGTGTAACCAAGATTTATGCTAATGGGCCTCTACATATGCTTATTCCACATATCTATATTAAAGTTAATAGACTGTTACATTGCTTCTTAACCCCAGCCTCCATACATGATTACCTTTTCCGATTTCTCTGCAAAACGCCATATAAACACGGGGCAGGGATTTTTGTCAACGTGTCAGTGGGTTTGTTTCCGGTAGCAGCCCAAGGCTCCCATAATTGTGGTTGGGGACTCCGTCATAAATGGCCGCCTAAAGAGCAGGGCAAGCCATCATTTGAATGCTGTAATGTTCCCCGGCTGCTGAACAGTCCACTGGATTTATCACCCTGCTACTGGGAGTCGGCACTGCTTACGCACCAGTACGGCCTGCCTGAGAACATGAATGCTTGAAATAGAAACAAATCCTTATGTAATGGCAATTAGACATTGTTAATTTGTTCAAAGCCAAGAAAAAAAAAGTAAAACGCATAATAATCAAAAACTGACTATAATATAATGCAAAATACTTGCTCGCAAAAATCAATTCAAATCATATATTTTTTAAATGGCCACCAATAGAGAAAAATGCTTTTGCACAATATTTATTTATTTATTTTTACACTAATACTTTCCTGTTTATTTTTATTGTTCCTAACTTTTACATTTATCCCAGTTTCCTTCCATCTGACCTATAAAGGGAAGAGGTGTGAGGGCCTACCCACCTAAAACTGACAAATGAGAGAGAATAAAAAATAATAATATATTTATTTTTAACTTATTCATTTATATTTTATCAATTTATAAAATTATTTAATGATCCACCTGAATCATCTCTGTAAAAAAGATAAAAGTGCACTCAACAACTTATAATGCTCTTCTCCATTATTTGATGAATTACCGCTGTACACAGCTGTAATATTGCAACGGTAATTGCACCAGGCAAATAATCGCTGACTTTTGTGAATAATAATCCTTATATATAATAGTCCGAATTTACATAATAAGAAGGCTTGTTTGCTATGACTTTCTTTCTTCTGTGGAACAAAAAATAAGTACTTGTGAAGGGAAAACCGGGAGTCTTCTATCAAGTTTTTGTAGTGAAAAAGACATCTCTTCTGAATCAGGAGAGAAATATGCACAGATCAAGCACTGCTTACAAGCAAAAACAGATCAAAACAGTTCTAAACAAATATGTTGGTGATGTCAGAGGACAACAAGGGTTGGACTTTATCACTGAACGAAGCATTATTATGGGGGGGGGGAAAAAAAAATTTATGAATGGTATTTTGGCCAGAAGTGACAGTTTAAAGTTTAAATGCCTTAATGATGGAATTGTTTCTTACAAACATGCAGCTTTTCACTTCACGAGACATTAAATGAGGGACTGGAGTCGTGTCAATTATTTGTGGATTATTGTGATGTTTTTTATCAGCTGTTTGGACTCTCATTCCGACGGCACCCATTCACTCCAAAGGATCCATTGGTGAGCAAATCTCTTCAGGTCAAGTCACAAACTCATTTACATCTTGGATGGCCTGAGGGTGAGTAGATTTTAAGCAAAATTCCATTTTTTTGGGTGAACTATTCCTTGAACCAATGTTATCTAATGGGACCTTGTTATAAAGCGTTACCTCTTCAACATATAATTGTCTGATAAAGTGAGAACTATCCAGCAAGGTAACAAGGAGAACACTAGTGGTCTTGTGAAGGACAGCAGGCAGCACATCACCAGGCAGAGTTTCCATTACTGTTGAACAGATCCTCTAGAACAAGTGGTGGCAGTTCCAGGAGCCAAGCTCCTTCAGCCTCTCTCCTCCCCCCATTACAATCCACTTTGCCAGGCTCTTGACTTACAAATTGCAGCTTTAGACTTGGTTTCATTGTAACAGCTTTCTTGGGAGAGAGAGAGAGAGAAAACAAGCACAGAAAGGACACTTATTCCTCGGCGCACTACAGTATCGCAGGGCCTCGACTAACAGTCAGAGTATTGTTTGGGCCTGTCCCTCAGAGAGACTGGCCACAGTGCTGTCCATAAGCTCCCTCTCTGTTCGCTTCCCTCTCCATCTTTTCTACTCATCTACTTGGCTGGCTTTCAAATAAGAGCCATGAAAAAGTAAAATGCTTAGGACATAAGCCCCTCAATAGCTCTGCTTAATTCCTTCTTTAATATGTCAGACAAAAATATCAGGGTTCTTTAGCATGCCAATGAGAGTGCTAAGAGAGAAGTGTTCCCAATGGAGCGAGAACAGGGAGAAGGGCGACTTGATTCTGTATAAAGCGCTTCTGTGTGCTTGTAGGGATTCTGAGAGCAGGGGTGGGAGTGGTGGGTACCAGAAAGAGAATAGGTGTGTGTGTGTGTGTGTGTGTTAGTGTGTGTTCTCCGGGAGCTTTACTCTGCCGTCTTTGGCAGATGCAGACACTTGTGCACAAAGACACACGCACTTGTCAAGACTTAAAAAAACGGTCGTGTACATCTCATGGAAAGTCCAGGTTGAGTCATTGAAACAACTAAAAACTACTAACAACTTGACATGTCAGAGACCTCCATCTGTTACGAATGTAAAAACATGTATTTATTAATTCTGATTTATTGTAAATTTTTATTTATTTTTTTAACAGTCAGGGTAAAAAAAATAATAACAATATAAGCACTTTACAGGACTTACAACTTAATGGATTCACAAACAACTGTATAGAAACACTCAAAATCTAAGACATGTTGTAGACATTTTAAACTCAAAAATTGCATTCGTCTTAAACAGGTTTGTGAATTATTCAGAATTGAACTGTGAAATTCTGATTCAGTTTTAATTTAAATTGAGACAGCATATGGAATTGCAATTCAAATTTGAATTTAAATCAGTAGAAATAGAATTAAATTTAACAAAAAATTTAGCTAGAATTAATTCTAACTAAAGGATCCTTAGCCAAGGCAAAATTTAAAAGATGACTTGACTACAAAATCTTTAAAACAAATCAAATAAATGTAAAAATACATTTAAAAAGGTTTTATAGGCTTTACAGAGAGAACAATGTAAAGTTCCAGTTAAACTTTCTATGGGGCCTGGACAAATCAATTCAAATTCCAACTAAACTGCTTTTATTTTATCAAACATGTAGTAAAAACTGTAATCATGTGAAATATTATCAAGATTACTATTTTCTATTTTAATATATTTTACCATTTAATTTATACCTGTTATTGCAAAGCTGATTTTAGCACCATTACTCCCATCTTCACTGTCACATGATCCTTCAGAAATAACTTTAATATGCAGATTTGGTGATCAAATAACATGTCTTATTACTATCACAGTTGAAAACGGTCGTGCTGCTTAATATTTTTGTGGAAACCTTGATACATTTTATTTCAGGATTCTCTGATAGCAATAACCTCTTACTGACCCCAAATTTTAGAACGGTACTTCATTTCACAGAAACTGCCCCTTTCAGGACACACAAAAACAAAACAAACCCTGGTTGGGCCCTTTATATATCAGCAATCTCTAAGATGGTCGGTTACTTGTGGACATATATATTATATATATATATATAATATATATATATATTATATAGATATATATATATATATATATCTCCAGAATACAGTGAAGAGAGAGACACACATAGAGAGACTGTCAAAAGTCTCTATACTGTAGCTCTATAACTCTCAAGAGTTAATGACTGACTGGACCATCTCCTCAGCATGGCTCCATCCAGATGAAGCGCGACTGCTGCATTATCATTTCACAAGGCAAAAACAGATGGCAACATATGCCCAGAACCGTCCTTTAGTTTTTGACTCAAAAATATTCATCAAAAAGGGCCTGCTCTCCCATGAGCTAGCTGCCATATGCCAGCAGAAAATGTCACCAGTGGAAGACATATTAATTCACCAGTTTCAGAACTCCATTTGATATTCATACCTCCCAAGTATACTGACCCAGATTCACTCCTGTGGTGTTAGATCCTGTTCGGCACAGAATAAAAGACAGCTGTTATCATGCCCTGCCTTCTTTGTGTGTGTGTGCGTGCTGCACACGAGCATGTGTGTACCTGTGTGGGTCTTTAAAGGATGCATTGGTGTGCATTTGCATGTCACAAATAATGAAATGAAATTAAAACAAATAATAACCTTCCTCTTAGCCTGACAAATATGCATTTACAGTACTACGCAAGCAGCCAGGAAAGCATATGGCTACTGCACTAACATGTACTAATTTCGGCCTAGACATGATCAATCCAATCCGGACTCAGAACTGGGCTTTATTTCACAGGGTCTGTACACCCTTTTAATCCAAAAGATAAAATCTTTATTACATTTTGGCAGGTAACTGTTCAATAAAACATTACTAATAACAAGCACTGACAAATTTGCTACTAAACGATTGTAAGAACGTTGATGGGATTTTTTTTATTTTTTTTATAATCTAGTTCACTTCACAAACGTAAACGGCACAGTTCATTAGTGTTAACTGGTAAGCACAGTTATAGAACTCGCAATTTCTAAACCTGAAATTGTGAGTTAACGTAATCCTCACTTTTTATCACAATTCAGATTTTTTTCAGGCATGAAATAATTGTGAATTAACGTCATCTTGAAATTCTGAAAAACATGAATTTCATGAAAATGGTCTGAATTGTGAGATATAAACTCAGAATTGCAAGAACAAAAATCTGAATTTGTAAATTAGGTCACAATTGGCTGTTTTATTTATTCAGCGGAGGAAATATGCTTCTATACATAGCTACCATATTAGCTAAGATAAAAATAAAACCAGAGAAAGCTAATTACACCACAAGCTACATGGCAAAAAGCTTGCTACACGTTTTTTTTGACAAATAAAAAAATAGATAGACTGTATAAATATTGCATATTAAAAAATAATCAGCAGGAATGTCTGATATAATATTTGATTGGCTATCTAAATGGGGATGCTCCATAGACATCTATTGTTTTTTTTATATGCAATTAGTTATAAATATTATAACCTAAAATACTAAAAATAAAAAAGTACTTTAGTTTTTACAAGTGAGGATGTCTTCAAAATGAGGTTTTTAATTTGTTCCAAAAATATGGTTAAGTAGGTACACACACACACAGCCAGATGCACAGTGCACAGTGCACACTGTCAAAACCAAAGCATCAACACAAGACAACCAAATGATACAGGCTTGTTGAAGTCTGGTATAATGCCAGGCAGAACTGTCATTATTTTATACTGTATATCATTCTACTGAAAGATTGACATATATGTACCATGTAATCTAGTTAGTGGACCAAATTATTCAGACTGTTTTAGATCATTTTTGACCAATTCATAGAAAAGAACTGACTCAAAAGAGCAGCTAATTTGCAAACAGGGCATCACTAGTTCTGATTTTAATCAGACAATAGAAAATGGACATGAAATATCAGGAGAAATAAAGCTGATTTTAGAAAAAAACAAACACTACACCACACAAAAGTGAAAAGTAGTAAAACTAACAGCTTTTCAACTGAAAAGCTACAATTTAAAAACTAGTAAAGCTAACAGCTTACTACTGAGAAATGCAGTTAAACTAAGCTTCGCAATTTGCTACTCCCCAAAATTGCCACTCACATTCAGTGAAGCCATGCTGTCTTTCCCGATCCCTTTTTTGCCTACCCTTTTTTGTTTTGTTTGTTTTTTTAGTGTCAGTGTACTGTAATGGCAGACATTGAGAAAACAGCACTAAAATCCCTTCCACAGCATTAACCGGAGTTCCTGGGAGGGATGCACACTGGATGGAAGAGTACACGCAGGTTATTCATCCCATTTCAAATAGCACTGGCAGGAGCTGAGTAAATAATGCTGTTTGTTACAAAGTGCTGCTAACAGGCAGGACTGAAAACCTCTTGAATCAAAGGAAGCAGATAATGTCCTTCAGACAGCCGGGTTTCGAGGGTTAGATTCAGTTCAGTGACTTCATCACATGAAAAAAGTATCTCTATTCATCGGCTCGCTTCCTTTTTCCCTTAGCTGCGCGTAACATAAAAATGTTCTGAATCAATCTCTGCATGACTCTGCTCCCCCCCGATGCCCACACAAAAAAAGGGTCTTGTTTTGGGTGTCAGTAGGCTCATTGAGATTTCAGAGGGCCACCAGCTTTGCAAAGCCAAAGGGTCCTCCACAATCGACTTCATTAATCTAGCATTTCTGCAACCCAGTCATGAGTTGGCGTTATATGAACCTACCTTTCAAAACCGAGGCGCAGTGAAAGCGGCTTGACCTAACACCCAGCTGAACTCTGCCTGAGCCAAATCCCAAAGTTCACCCACACAACAAAAAGGCCCTCTCTTTCTTTTCCCATGTAAAAACACAGATCACCCCGTGGACCTGAGAGAGATGAGAGCGAGAGAACGAGAGACAGCGAGCTCCGGAAGACTGTTGTCGGAGTGTATTACGGACTGTCATACGACACCTGCCACTGTGTTCGCTACCTTTCTCACCTCACCTGCTGGGCCGCATGCTTTGTGCTTGGCTCTTGCTAGCTTTCATACTTAGTGCTTTCCGACTGGGAGAAATCCAACTGATCTCCAATAGAGGGATTAGAGTGTGCTGCCAAGCCATTACGTCATGTTCCGCCTGGTAAAAAGAGAGATCACAGTGACCTGCCAGAATCTTTCAAAGCATTTTCAGTGCACTCCAGGGGAAAACTAAATGCATTTGCACTAACAAAAGTATGTCAGATATTACAAGTCTCAGATGCATATTTGTTTATCATACCTTTCACAAAGAGGCAATGACTGTGGACTTCAATAGTTCATTTTATCAACAAGGGCAACAGGAGGACAAGGGTTTGCACACTTCAACAGAAGATTTAAGAGAACATGCAAACAGGCTAGGAGTACATGGGCAGCTCTAGTCTGACTGATTTCAGTTAGTTAAATGAGTTATGATGTAAGGGACACTCATGGTCATGCTCAGGCAGCAATAGAGCATATTTTTCTTGGTAAATAATTCAACTGAAATGGAAGTGCTACAACCAGTTGCTCTGCTACTTATGTATTATTCAAGTGTTATTCTCAACTACAATTTCCAAACATATGACAGAACTTTTTTTGTTGTTTTTTTTGTTTAAAAAAAAGTGTCGTAACCAAAGCGTGCTATATTTTATAAAAAAAAAAATAATAATAATAATGTCAAATATTATTGAGATATAAATACAGATAATATAGTGAATATAATTTATTATTTTTAAGGCAAAGCTAGCATCCATTACTCCAGCCTTCAGAAATTATTTTAATATTCTGATGCGGTGCACAAGTAACATTTCTTATTATTACCAATGATGAAACATTTCGCAGCTAATACTTTATCACATTGAGATACTTTTTTACTTTGATAATTGGAAAGTGTAAAATAATAATGTAAAAGTATGTACTGTCACTTTTGCTCACATCAAAAATCTGGGGCCATTTTTTTGTTTTTCTTTTTTTCCCATGAGAAGAAATCATTAGTTTATTGAGTAAGGTATTAACTAAATAATATTACAATGCTAAATAAAAGTCTAATTTCCTTAACAAAAAACTAAAAAACTAATGCATATCATGGATCTAATGTTATAGACAGCCAGACAGACAGAGAGACAGATAGATAGATAGACAGATAGATAGATAGATAGATAGATAGATAGATAGATAGATAGATAGATAGATAGATAGATAGATTTAGCCACATTTTGTCATTTTTGTTCTATTATTCAGATTCAGATTTTGCTGTTTCGCTGAATTTCACCTCACTAACCCTTGTTTCTCACCGATGCTTTCCTTTTTGCCACAGTGTCACATTTTGAGCCCGTTTAACCCTGTTCCATCTGGCAAAGCATTAGCACAAGCAATCACATACTGTAGTGAAGAGATCCCTCATAAATATTGTGTTTTCCCCTGGCGACTAGTTCAGATAGAGTCACACTTTAATAAACCCATGGTTTCACATCTGAACCAGAGAGAGAAACCAAGCGTTGTAAGAGATGCACGGTGGAAATGGCCACGTCTCATCTAGAGCTCCGAGGCCAAATATTACTACATCATGCCGCAGGACACTTATCTCCTCATACATCCATCCCCTGAGAGGCTTTTACAGTCCAGCTAACAGCATGATTTGGAGGCAGGCCCGGTTCTACGAGGGTGCTAGAGGGTGCTAAGCACCCTCAAACGGAATCAAAAGCACCCTTAGCTAAAGCTGTATTAATGGAATTTTATTGCAGATTCCACTATCCGGTGCGTTATGGTTTCGCTCTGGAGATCGATTTCTGTTTCAACGTGTTTTTGCAGCGTTGAGCAATGTAGCCAATCAAAGACATATCTGGTGATTTCTTGAATCAGAGGCATTTAAGTTAGAATCCACTCACTGCTCAAATTGACGGAGGTTTTTTTCAGGTATTGTGATCGGCATGAATCATCTGATTATAACAAAGTGTAGATACGATGTTGTTGAGATTCGTTTTGCAACGTAGAGAACTTTAATGATAATAACGTATCTTTGTGAGATCGCGATGAAGATGAGTGATTGCTTTTTTACTGATTATGAACGGAGTGCTCTTTGCACCATAGCAACGGACGCCACTAATATATATATATATAAAGTGAGAGCACCCACCCTCCCATATTTAAGAACACCTCAGTGATTTGATTCTGGAGCCGGGCCTGTTTGGAGGTATACTAAGCGCTCGACCTCAGGGTTACTGAAATCTACAACCGAGCAGGATAAGCATTCTCAGTTAGAAGAGAACGAGCGAGGGAGAGACAGAGAGACAAAGACCCTCTCTCTCCATCACACACACAAGCACGTACATCCTAATCTCTGTCATCTAAAGAGGATGATCTTATTTCAAGACATATCTGAGAAACTATAGTATGTTAATGCAACTTGTGTGGTCTTGAGGTCTTAAATATCTCCTTGCCACAAATTTGTAACAAAGGATGTGGACGATCAAGTGTCTTCTGATGTGAGGCCTGACATCCAAACAAACCGAAGACTATACCTTTTAAGGTTTTATCTTTAAATGATGTCCCATAACCTAGTAAAATCAAACAAGGTTAATTTCGGTAAGACTACATTCCATTAATCTGGGATTCCCCATTTTCCACTTTAATATTGCTCATGTCTGAACTAGGCCAAAGGCCATTGTAATCTCACAAATGAGCAGAACACACTTGCTCTTAGTCAGCAAATTGTATTGTTTTCACCCCTCTTCCTGCACAATTTTTCGAAAGAGGTGTGAAAAGATCATTTAGTGCCTCAGAGGGGAGGCTTCTTCCAATATCCCCGTAACAACGTGCTCCGCCTAGCCGATTGTTCTTTGTGTGATCATATAAAAAGATTCGGGAAGTGTCACTGCTTTTTATATTGTTATTGTTGTTGTGTTTTTCCTTTCCCGAACAATGGGCTTCCAGGACAGAGTCCCCTAACGGGCTGCCAGATCCCTGCTTAGCAGGTCTCCAACTCCCATCCCGCCTCTGCTATCTTTCTCTCCCCATCTGGCCCAGGCCCACTTCCCTGACCAGAATCCATTGTGTGATCCCAAGCAGCACGCGCAGGACCGAGGCTAGCCCAAACATATTCAGTTCACTCTCTGGAGGGTTGCCAATGGACTCACCTAGAGGTGAAGTATGTGACATTATGGATTAATTATAAAGATGTTTTTTAAAGCCGAATTAGTAGATTTTTTTTTTTTTGTTGACTCCAGTGAATATTTAAGTTTATTAAATCTGGGTTTATTACCCTCACGGGCATGTTATGTCAATGCATTGGGTGTTCTTTGCGCTTATGTTTTTGTTATTAACTTATAAGTTTGCTAGTGTTGTTCATTGAAATAAATGGATGTACACTTAAACATAAAGGTTCTTTATTGGTATATGTATGGTTCCTTGAAGAATTTCCATACCACAAAAGGTTAATTTTAGTGGAAAAAAAACAAAAACATTTTTAAATAGTTCTCCATACTAACAAAATCAAAGGTTCTTTATTGGATTTGATGGTTCCATAAACACCCTTTAACATTACTGGAACCTTTCCATTGCACAAAAGGTTCTATAGGTAAAAAGGTTCTTTAGATTATTAATGTTCTTCACACTAAGAAAAATAATTGATCTTTTAAGAATTTTTCATTGAAAGGTTATTTGGGGAACCCAAAATGGTTCTTCTAAGGCATTGCTGTGAAAACCCCCTTTTGGAACCTTTATTTTTAAGAGTGCGCTGCATACAATTTCCTTGTCGTACACAAAAGCCACTCTTGAACCTGTTGCATTTTATAACAAGTGTACATGTTTGCGTGTGTGACCTCTCGCACCTCTATTTATGTGTCCCTGGTGTTGTCTCTTTGGTGAACTGCCATGTGTGCATTTGTCACCCCCACAGGAAGGAGGCCTGGAGTGTGTGTGCTGTGGACGCACCCCCTCTGGCCGAGGGAAGTGTTCCTGTGTGGCGGCCTCTTTGTGGCACGCTAATCGAGCTTTCCTGTCAGCCGGCAGAGTTGTCCCTATGCACATTGCACTACGTGAGACGGGTGGACTCCACCATTCCTCCGGGAAGTTCTGGGATCAGCAGATAACAGTACTGCTCCCACCTCTGACATGCCGCCACTGGGCAGCCCCATTCTCTCTCTCTCTCTCTCTCTCTCGTCTCTCACGCTCCATCTCTCTCCATCCTCTCCTCTGTTTCCCCTCCGATCTATTAGTTCTGTATCTTCACAAGCTCTTTCTCTATCTTTCTGTGTTGTAGCGAATCAGCTCATGGGAAATATGAATAATTAACCATAACTAATTATGATTAATTATTAATATTTTAGATCCACTGTAGATATTTAGCTGACCACTCAGGGTCAACCGTCTTGTCAATTCTAAGACGTTAATTTCCTGGTTAAAGGAAATAAACTTCTTACTGTACAATTCTATAAGTTTTTAACGGAAATCTGCATGATTATTGAGTCCGGTTATGAGTAAACAATGAACACGGCAAGTGTGATACAAGTAAGGTTTTATTTAACTACATAAACACTTAAACTAGTAAAACATACTACATAAACACTTAAACTGATCTAACATACACACACACACACACACCCATACAGTTGGTATAGGAAAGTGTTAAAGTTTAACTCAGCATAGAAAGATGCATAAAGAATGAATTTTATGGAACATTTTGCATATTCAGCAGATCTACAACCTGAGGGAAAACGTCAGATTCTTAATTCAAACACACCTTTGAAAAAAGGTGTAACTGATACTTAATGCATCAATTAAATCGACTAAGTTTGATATTTGCGTATGTCTGAAAAAGATTCCTGCTGCAATCTTAAGGCCCCAAGATCTTGCTGAAGTTGGTTGATGGGAAAGAGCTAGTTTGAGTCAGAGTCACTTGTTGAATGAAAAGGACTAGGCCGGAGCCTGGCACGAGCTTTGGTATCCTGTAGCGTTTCTCACATCTTCATCTTAGCATCTGACGAACCACCGACTGGGGCGGGTCCCTTGAGCCGGGCCTTTAAGGTCGGAGAAGATCTCCGCCTTTCAAGATGGGCTTGTCCAATGAGCAAAATGGAATTTCCGAGCGGGAGGTGGCAATTGCTGGAGGGTTTACGACCCTTTGTTCTCTAAGCATGGTAATTTGCAAATGGACTTAAAGCGAAATTATTAACGATTCTCAGGGCCATAATATATATTGCCTATGTACCAACAAATAATATACACTCTCGTTTAAATCAACAGAAGACGAATTCATAGATACTAAACAAGGTAAGATTACATAAAGTGAAAAGGGATGATCAGGAATGGGTCCCATCACAAGCATACTAAAATAGTCTAAAAAAATATAAAAGATAAAATACACAATGACAATAATATACTCTATGGCCTGAAGAAATATGTGTGTTCATTCAAATAACGGTTTTTCTATGAATTAACTAGAACACAGTCATTTCTACTCTGCTTTTCCTTGGGACAAGCAGGGATTTTCCCTGCTTTACATACTTTTGGCCAATAAACCCAGTGATATCAGCGTTGGTTGCCATGCAACAAAGAAGCCTGTTCGACTTCCTGGGGTGTTACGCATTCCGGGGGGAAGGGTCCATGGGTCCTCATATGGCTTGTTAACTGAGGTTACAGAGTATTTGTCATATAAAAAGAGAATATATAGTGTGTTGGATTGGTCCAGACGCTACAGTGTGCTTCTTTATTCTCGCACTCTTGCTATCTCAATTGTCTTTCTACTGTAGACCTGTGTCAAAGGAACGCCCCCTTCCAGTACTCTATGCAGGGGTCATTGTAACCTCACAGTTTAGCCTCTGTCATTTTGCCCACGCATACTGTTGAAGCATTGATTTTTGGATGGCATGCTCCATAAGCTTTTAATGAGCTTTGCTTGCTGGGCTTTGTGAGGGGAAGCACATTGTCACACATTATAACCACATGGAAGAAAGCACAAGAGGTAAGTGCAATGCAATCCAAGCCAAAGTCATACTACTACTACTACTACTAATAATAATAATAATATAAACACTACTATTAATAATAATATTATAAACCCTACTTTATTATGTAGGTATCATACAGAGGTAAGATGAAAATAAAAAGCCATACATTTTTTTTCTGAAGAAAGTCAGATATACTTCAGATATGCATTCATACATGTATGAAAAAATGTAATGTTATTTTAAATTCTATATTGGCATGTGAATATATGCAGAGATCTCAGAAAAGGAATGGATGATTCTCCATTTTTCCAGTTCTGCTTCAACTCACATGTGCCTCTCTCACCGCGAGGGCTGGATTATTGGGTGTTATGTCCATGACAGATCTACACACCTTCCACACAGAGTCTTTTAGTTTGACATCTCCATGTCTTCTGTGGAGTGCTGACCACTGACCTCTTCTAACCAATGATTAGAAGAGACTACACATGCTCTCCCTGGAGCTACTGAATCACCTCCACAGCCTGTCCTGTATGGCTCTATTCCAATCTAATCGGATTGCCGTACTGTCCGTGAAAAGTGGCCTCCGAGGACCCCTTATTCTCATACTCAAAGTCTTTTATAAAGCATCTCAACGGACGCTCCTTTTTATCCTTTTAAATATTACGGTTATTTGAGCGTTCAAAGATTTGTCAGAAGCGATTCTTCAAGGACTTATCTCCACAGTGAATCATGCAGGCTCTTTATGAGGATGAATATGAACAAAACACAATCATATAAATTGCTCCCACAGACATTTGTCTCCTGTTTAAGTGCCTCTGTTCGTATGGCGGCTGAGGAGGAAAAAAAATTACATTTTATCTTCAAGTCTATTCCTTCTACACAGTTGCAGACTGAAGTAAGAGCAGCAATGGTTGTGCTCATTTTCCAATGTGAGGTCCATAAAAGATGGCTTTGTTTCCTGTTATAAAAGATTGGTTGATTGGATGTGTCCAATGAGAATTTCTGTGTGCATTCTGTGTATATCAGCTCACCGTAAACAGCCAAAGATGCTGTTGATGGAGGCTACTATGAAAAGACTCTGCTTTTTCTCCAGCACATTTTTCATTGCTGTTCAAAGCTGGTCATCTCCCCGTCTCTGAGGATCATTATATTTCTCTCCCTCTCACCACCCACCTTTATAAATGTCAGACAGGAATACATTTTATTTGAAGTGATATCGCTCTCTGAAAAGGTACTGCAAAAGTTTTCCACCGTTGTGTCTGCTTCCACTAATATGATTTGTCGGGCAAATTGTGTCATTAATCTGTTTCTATTTGACAGCGTGAGTGAGAGGTGGTGGAAATAGGGACCCCAAGAGCAGAAAGGCCCTCTTTCTGTCGTCGGAGAGAGGTCGGTTTGGCAGCGCTCTTCCTTTAAGGTAAACATTTATTACTTCAGGGCTGCCCGGCGAGCTGGAGGCAGTCACTTCACAGGGCTGTAAATGTCATCTTCCCTTTGACATGTGGTTGACAAATGAGTCCAAGCTCCAGTGGCCTGGGAGATCTATCAGCCTTCTTCTTCTCCTTGGCTAGAAGCTTAAAGTTATCAGAGCTGCAGAAAGAGCTCCACAGGCCCAAGATCAGCTGCTGACCAGAGGGTGTTGCATTACCTCGTGGTGAATGCGTCTCAACGTGCAGACAGGTGAGAGAGGTCGGTCATCTGCCTGTGGCACATTTCCTTGAGTGCAAAGTGAGAAATGTTCACATAAACAAATACATTTAAGGGGCAAAAATCACACCATACACAAACACACACACACACACACATTAATTAATTAAACACACGCATCCACTAACCTTGAAAAGTTTGGGGTTGGTAACTTTTTTTTTTTTTTTAAGTCTCACAAAGGCTGTATTTATTTGATTAAAAATAAAAACAGTAATATTGTGAAATAATAATAAATGTATTATTACATTTTCTATTTTAATAGTATTGTCTATTAACAGTATTATACTACTTTTATCAAGTTTTCCATTTTAATATATTTAATATATTTCCATTTTAAAATATATTAAAAGCTGAATTTTGACCATTTCTGACTAAGCTGAATTTTCAGCATCATTACTCCAGTCTTCAGTGTCACATGATCCTTCAGAAATCATTCTAATATGCTGATGTGCTGCTCAAGAAACATTAATTATTATCATCAGTGTTGAAGCTCTAGTTGTGCTGCTAGATTTTTTGTTAAACAGTGATACTTATTTCAGTATTCTTTGATGAATAGAAATTTCAAAAACAGCATTTATTTTGTATTTATATTTATGTCTGTTTACATTGTTTATTTATTTTATTATTATATCATTATTATTTTTATAATAAAAAATGTAACATTACAATGCAATTACTGTCAGTTTTGCTCAGATCCCAACATTTTGAGCAGTAGTGTAAACAAAATAAACTACTTCTAAATGCACTATTTCTAAATCCATGCCAGTTTTAGTGCTGCTCTCATTCAAGTATAAGGGCAATGTACCAAATAATAAGAAATGCATGTAAACTTATCAAATACATTTTTCTGTTTTCTGTTCTGTTGGCACATTTTCTGTTGCTAACATAATTTGTAATCTAAAAAATGTATTAGAAAAATGTTCATTAGAAAGCATGTCTCAGACTTTTGGACCCCACTTTATATTTATTTGATCTGTCATTTTCTACCTGAAGAGAGAAACCTGTCTTTGTGTCAGTTGTCACCAAGCAGATCTTCACTTTGTGATTGAGGTTGGCTGTGTAATGTTAAGTGATCTTGAGGCCCGGTTGATGTCTACTGTGCATTTTTAATCTCCGTTTTTGTTTTTGTTTTTTCCACGCATTGACGACTGTCATATCACACACTGTCAACTTATCATTCGGCGATTTTGTTTGCTTTTGACTTTGTTTATATCAATGTCAGGTTGAGGTGAAATCCTTGACCATCCAATCAGGTGATTGATAGCCCTTGAAAGAATTAGCAGGTGTGTAATTGTCCCGGTCATCACTTCCTTTGTTGTCAAGTTACTGTTTTTGGATGAGGTCTTTAGACTTGCTCTAGGTTGAGTCTGGGAAATTTGCGGCGGTATAATGGGGTGGCACCGTGCAGCTTGCTGTGGGTTCTGACCCAGACCAGAACACAAGCCGTCAGCTTGAGCGGAGGCACTCCAGCAACTGTCTTTCAGCGCCATTAATCAGACTCACAGAGGACCGCCTTCCCGCCAGATGGGGAAGCTCTCCAAAACCCAAGAAAAATAAGCAGACTAATTAATTCTTATTGGCACAGGGCAATTAGATGGAGGGTTGGCAAGAGAGAAAGAAAGGGGAAAAAAATATGATGTCACCTTTAGTTGGGCACCAAACTTGCAATACATTAGTGTGTCAGAGCTTGGGTTGGTTAGGGGACGTTTTTCACGGCCTCAACTGAATGGGGATATGATGGGATGAGAGAGAGGAGAAAACACTACAGATAGAGGTTAATGAATGATAAAGAGGCTGTTGCACTAAGGGATCAAGACTTTGACATTCTGAGTCCAGCAATTAAAAACACAAGCAACACAGACTGTCTGCTTCACACACCGCTTTCCTATCTAATAAAAGAGTACTGCTTTTTAACTCTGCACTGATATTTCTGACATATATTCATTTCACATTAACCAATAAATGACCAATATTAAATTTTTATAGGATTTTGTCTAAATAAATAATAAAACGAACATAAAACAATGAAAACCATACGCAAATACAGTTTTAAAGGGGTCATATGATGTTGCTAAAAAGAACATTATTTGGTGTATTTTGTGTAATGAAATGTTTATTCGGTTTAAGGTTAAAAAAACACATTATTTTCCACATACTGTACATTATTGCTTCTCCTCTATGCCCCGCCTTTCTGAAATGCGCCAATTTTTACAAAGCTCATCGGTCTGAAAAGCGAGGTGTGCTGTGATTGGAAAGCTGTAGAACTTAATATAACGTGATGACACAGAAGAACTCATCCACAATATCCACATTGACCACCACAAATATCCACCGCCCCACCGCCTACCTACTGTTTTCAAGAAGATTAAATAATTGAATTTGACTAAGACCATAATCTATAGTTTTGCAAGCAGTACAGCGGGAATTTGAGCAGTCAAAACTGGCTTACAGCGATCAAAGAAATATTGGTAACTCTCAACATTGGACTCTGAAGTTAGAAACTAATTTAAACTAGACTGCTGCTGTTATGTTTACCTGCTAACACCAACATATCTGGTGGAAACTAGAATGAAACATTTACTTAAAGGAATAGTTAAAAATGAAAAATGAAAATTAGCTGTTTCTTCATTGGAGCAGAGTTTGAGAAATTTTTAGAAACATTACATTTGTTGCTTAATAATGGATCCTCTGCAGCAAAGGGATGCCATCAGAGGGACAGTCCAAACAGCTGATAAAAAACATCACAATAATCCACAAACAATCAATACAACTCCAGCCCAGCAATTAATGTATTGTGAAGTGAAAAGCTCCATATGTGTAAGAAACAAATCCATCATTAAGGTTTTCTAACTTTAAACTGTCATTTCTGGACAAAATATTGGTCCATAATCCATACTTGTGAATTAGTGTGATGTTTTTATCAGCTGGTTGGACTCTCATTCTGACGGCACCCATTCACTGCAGAGGATTCATTGGTGAGCAAGTGATGTAATGCTAAATTGATCCAAATAAAGATGAGAAAACAAACTCATCTATGTCTTGGATGGCCCGAGGGTGAGTACATTTTCAGCAAATTTCCATTTTTGGGTGAACTATTCCTTTAAAAACTCAAACTAAAGGGATTTCCAAAAAAAAAAAACACTTCTAATATTAGTTCATTAGAAGTTTTTGCAAACTATTAGTCAAAACTTTGTTTATTAGAAGTTAATGTAACTCCATATATTTAGATTAATTACTAAAGCAACTAGGGGAAACAGAAAGAACTCATGCGCTTTTCATACAGCACTACATTAACCACCTCTTAGTTTAGAGCTCCGGATAGGTAATGTGAACTGGCTTATCTGATGAGGTAGATTTTAATCATAAAGATGTACTATTAGCAATAACTCTATGCTTTATTACAGTAATGTTATGCTCGTATTTGCATTCATCCCTTAGGACTTGCTTTGCGCACTTGGTTTTGTCCTAAACAGAGAAATTTTGCTTTTGGACAGAGTCATTAAAGGAAGAAATTACATTTGCATCCTGTGTAATCAATAAGAAAACTCGAGGGACTGTACAGCTCATTCCTTCCAGCATTGTGGAGATTCATACTAATTAGCAGCATGTAAGTTACTCCTCATATTACCATATTGTTAGCAATGCACTTTTTATTTCTATTTATTTGTTCAATTGTTTTATTTATTTGAAATTCATTAGTTCATAAACACATTATGGTGCTGACATGATAATTTTAGAATCTATTGTGGTTTTAAACACATATGAACCACAGGAAGCAATTAAACTGCTTTTACATTACAAATATGGGCCACTTCTGCGTCAAAAAGAGTTTAATGACCATAAACTGTGTTTCATACAGTGTATCTGAGCTGTACACACAACCTATCCTTCATCCACGGGCAAAGTGGAGTGTGATCTTCTACTTTCTGGGAATAGAACACAAAATTCAGTGGGATAACCGAGCCCTCATCATTCATGAGCCCAGGTCAGCAGACAATAAGAAAAACCCATTTCTCTCAGTGGATGCCTGCCTCCCTTAAGCTTCACTGTGTCACAAAGTCATATTTAATTCAAGCTTAAAGCTTTCCTTCATGATGAATCACTAAGGTGCTGAAGGGATGATATCTTTCTTCCTCACCTTTTTTCTCACCAAGACAAAGACCTTCAACCAGATTAGGTCAGAGCAAAAAAGGTTACTCCCATCATGTAACAGTTAGAACGAGACCCTGCACCTGAGGATTGTTTTTAAAGGGTACTTCAGTTTACTAGGACGAATGCTGAATGCTAGCAAGAGGTCAATTCATGCAGTTTGTACACCTAAGAAGTTGACCGAGGTAAAGAAAAAAAAAAAAAACTCTGATTGTAAATATTTGTGTACATGAACGTCAATCTTTGGAAAAACGATGGATGGATAGCTGACTCACCTTCCACTTTCATTTTAAAATATATCTTAAAATATATATACCATTGGTGTGAAAGCCAAAAATACTTGGCCCACCATCTCCAGTCACTGTCCTTCATGACAACACAAACATGCTCTTCAGTCCCAGCTGTGGATGTGTAATAATCCCGCCGGAAAAGAGAAAAGGGCTCCCGCATCATTATTTTGCTTCCAAATGCAACTGACTTTACCACACAACCCTAATTTGCTTGCCGTAATTATAGGTCATGCTCTCCCTTTGTAATTTATAAAACCTTTTGTTCTTATCAATAATGAATGGGGCTTGGGCGATTCACGCCACTATAATATTTTGATATTATGAAAATGCTAATGCATCAGGGACCCCGAGCCTTATCGGTCAGGTCTGATGCTCTATTAAGCAGCCAGCAGAAGTCGTCGGACGCAAATTGCTTATGTTAATGCCCCTGTTGTACCCAACAGGATGATGAGTTGCAATTAATTTCTTCCAGTCGGTCGCGGATGGACAGGCAATTTATTTTCCCGTCCTCAGCCGTGGCTCTCACCCCCCTAACCCCCCCCCCCCCCCCCCCCCCCCCCACACCTCCCTCCCCTTCCCCTTCTTCTTTTTTCCCTTGACTCGAGAGAGAGAGGTGGAAAAAGAGAGGGAGCAAAAGAGAGAGAAGAGTGGATCCATGACCTAATTGAACGGCGCTGAAACGCAAGAACAACGCAGCAGCGGGAGAAGAGCAGTGGCATCTTCATTCATTCCGTTGACAGTGTTTTCGCAACTTAAACCTGTTTTATTAATTATGTTTGACATTTCCCTAATTAGTTTCATTTAAATCACATCAGCTCCTAGCAGATGATTGTGCCGTACATCAATTCACCACGGCCTTTGTGAATTAGTGAGAGAGGGAGAGAGCTAAGGCCTGTATAACTACACAAAATAGGTAAGTGCTGAGGAGTAAAGCCATACATTAGAGCAACTGGATTTCTGCACAAATGAGCTATACCTTTACTGGATCATTTTCATCTATTGTTATGTTTTTCGATTATGCAGAGCAGAACTGTACTTGTAGTCACTGACACAATTCAGTGGCACTTCATCTCAATGAAAGGGTGGCTCTGCATGCAAAACACCTGTTTAACTTTCTGTTTTCTCATGAATATAAAACTATAACTCTTTACTAGCATATCTGGGATATCACACTCTTCTTAAGAATACAGTAAATTTGAATTATTACTTTGTTAGTTTTTTTGTACAGTCTAAACTTAAATCAGCATATAGTGTGCACAGAATTAAACTGGCCAACTTTTTCTCAACAAAACTGTTTATTATTGTTGTTGTTGCTGTGGTTGTTTGTTTACTTATTTATTACATATTTAAGTATTGCAATAGTTCTTTAGATTAAAATTACATTATTTTATTTTACTTTATTACTTTTTATTTACTTTTTTATTATTTTATATCGTATTTACTTTAATTAATTGTAATTCAATTGTTTACCACAATTCAAACTACATATTAGTAACATACTACCACATAACATTAATAAATAAAATAATAATATAAAATAATAATAATAATAATAATTTCTAGATTTCCGGGGGGGGGGGGGGATTCTGAATATATTTATTATTATTATAAAATTCCATATTCCACAATATGGAAGCTACTCCAGCGCTGCATATGGTTGTGCCTCCCAAAACTTTACAGTGTGTATGTTGATATGTTCTCCAAATGTCATATTTCTTCCTTATAAATGTTGGTATTGTACACAGTTAAATATGTATTGTCAGCTATGGACTTACAGTGCTAGGAGACAGTGCTAATTCATAGATGTGTTATAATACCACAAAATCTAAAACAAATGAGCCATGTGACAATCTGGTGAATCCAAAAAGGATGCAAGTATGCTTAACTATAGTGAACAAAAGCACCTGCAATTGCCTTGTGGGTCAATCATATATATTTTGCCTTATTCCATAGCAATGTTTACTCTTGAAAGTTTGACATTTACTAAATTTAGTAGAAACCCCTCTGAGAGAGTAGCCATCCAGATTGTCACCGGTGTGTTTGCCTAAGATACCTTGGGTACTTATTAAACTATCTTGCTTGCCCACATTTGGTCTTTGAGGTGCAATCCAGCATCAACAGATGGGAGCACAAATGGGCACAGTGCTACAAATAACCCTCCTCAGAAAAAAATACACTTTTCTCTTCAGAGAGCGGCATTTCACAGAGAGTGGCCTGTAAACAGTTGACTAATTGACACTGCTGTTGCCAGTCATGTGTACGGCCCTACATTATGGTGCAATCTTTCCCTACTAGAGGGAAAAGCACAGCACTATTTTTATCCTGTCTCAACATCAAAGGCTGCTTCTCTCAGGGACCCAGGGAGAAAACATAACTGTGCCCTTAATGTTCATCTTGTTTAAGCCCCTTAGTGAAGCCCTTGGTGGAGCAGGCATCTCTAAAGCCCCCATTTTTCTCTTCCTGTCCTCTTCCTCCCTCACCTCGCCACTCACTGCTGTCTTTCAGAAACAGAACTAACGTAACTGATACCTGAGGGCAGAAGCACTTGGAGTCGTTAAAGTGGGACCCTGTCTGAAACTACGGCTCTGTTCCAAACCTACTCACTGCCTACTGCCAATATAGCCAGCATCTTAACCATCATTGAAGCTCATAAGTGAGTGATTTGGAATGCTCTGTATAGATAGCAACTCCAAACAGAACTCAAACTGAGCAACTCTCAATTAATTTCAATATGTTTTAACATTAGCATGTTGCTAAGCTAACTGATTAATAAGCAAAAATAAAAATAAAAATCCAATTTAATATATGGTTTTAACTATGGTTAAATGAACTATAATATATACAGCATGACAGTTAAATCTAAAATATTTTCATTATTTCATATTTCATTTAGTTTACCTTGTACTAAAATAACTAAAAAAACTAAACGAATAAAATACTTAACATTATACAGACATTTCATAAAATAAAAAACGAATAAATGTCAAAAAACAAGAAAATTATAAAACTTTAACTAAAATTAAAATTAAAACTTCTAAACCATTAAATGGTAAATAAAAAGTATAATTAGCACAGGGTAATTTTTAAAATCGTCAACTATATTAAAACAACACTGGCTAGATTATGGCAAAAATCACAATTATGTTTGGACAATATTGAGATTAACATCAAGAATTTATTGAACTTGAAATCAACTCGCAGTGGATTTTAAATATAATTCAACTGAAAAAATAAACAATTATATTTTATATTTTTACATTAACAATATAATCAGTATTTTATTAAAGCCAAGTGAATCTCATCAAGTTGGTGTTTTTAAGCATTTTACATTTATTTAAAAATAATAACTCAATGCAGTAACAATTTAAACAATATATTTCATTTGTGAACTTATGTTCAGCTATTCTTTTTAATAGTTAACTTTTAACTATTTTTTTTAATTTTCATCAGTCATCAAAGCTCGGAAAATATGGATCACACAGAGATTTACTTCACCAAGCTGATTACTCACTAAAAGCAGATCATGTTTTCATGCCATTTTAAGTCTTATTTTGAAGTAAAGTTGTGTCTAAGTGTGTGAGTTGTTTACTTGTTTTAATTAGTCTTCCCATTAACAGCATTATATTGTTCATTCAGACTGATTCAAGACAGCGCATGAACACAAGAGGCGGGATTTATTGCATGAACCAATCACAGCCGATCATAGTCATATCCAATCATATCACGATGGAGGCATTGCCTCCTCTCACATGACTTACCCCATTCATTCTCAATTACCCCCCATCAAACTCATCGCATGCTTTAGGAAGTCTGTTAATACCAAAGACTGTATAAAAACATGGACATAGTGTCCGTGACATCATCCGTAGGTTTCTGAAGAGCATTTTTTAAGCCCAAAGTGGGCGGAGCCGGCGGTCACCATCTTGGCAGCTCGTCACCGTGCATCACTCCTGGATAAACGAAAATTGGCAAAGAGGCGGGAGCTGGTTGCTGAAACCACACCCACCTAGCTAGACGGTGGTGACAGCAGTCACTCAGTGGCCAACCCCTTAATTATGCAAACTTATTGCCTTCTATAATTTAAATGGATGAGTTAATAGGCCCTCCCCCCCCCCACACAGTTGTCATGAGTGCCAATTATCTATATAGACCAAAACCACTTTTTTGTACCAGGCTGTAAACATATTTGTTTATGCTGTGAAGTTGGGCATTTTAACATGGGGGGGGGGTCTATGGGATTGACTCCCTTTTGGAGCCATTCTCTAGTGGCCAGTCGATGAATTGCAGTTTAAGTCACTTCCGTGTTGTCTTCAGGAGAGAGAGCTGGAGGTTGCCCACTTGGGTTTAAAACTCAATGGGCTCAGGGGAGGCGAGAGAGACTCCGACTCCCGCTGTAAGTTTACCTGCTGGTGTCGCTGTTGGACAATATTTCTTTAAAATGTTATATTTTGTAATAGTGGCGTTGTTTTATTTTTGTACTACAAATTTTTTCTCATCCAATATTTTGAGGAGACACCTTGCCTCCTCGGAGGAAACGCCCCTGATATATATATATATATATAATATATATATAAATATACTATTAATATATATCTAATATGATTGTATATCATATATATATATATATATATATATATATATAATAAAACAGAAGACAAATGGAGCATCATTGTGGAAGTGGAAATGTGGCACAGTAAATGTCAACTCGCCCACATAAGTTTATTTATTTCTGACCAATGCTTCTCTCATCTTGTCTGCCATTTTGGAATTTTTTTTTGTTACTGACCATCCAGTTCATCCTTGATTTCTTCTCTGAAGAAGCTAAGAGTAAATGTTAGTGTACAAAATACAGTGCCTGTTGAACAAGAACAAAGTCTCACTTTTATCATCGGAAAGGTGAGATCAGTGTCCTTCCTACTCCTACTTCCACTTATTAGACCCAGTCCAGGGAGAGAAGCCGCAGCCAGACTGATTTATGGGGCATTAACTGCTTCCCCTTGATTAGGGCAGTGCTCAGAAATGGCTGAACGGATAATATGACTCAATCCAGGGTCAATACAGTGCATTGATGAATTGCTGGTGTGACCCAAAGGCTTAAAACCCGGCTAATCACTGCTCAAAGGCCACTTTACTAATGCGAGTCAACAGTATGCTGAAGAAAGTCAAAAGAGAAGTCACCTGTTGTACCAAATACTTCCACCTTCCTGACCAATGATGTGACCTAATGAGTGAGAGCTGCCAAAAGAGCTAAAAAAAGTTCTTTCATCTTATATAGTAAATGGATGTTGATGGAACATTCATAACAGCCCTTTGTTTATAGTTTTTTTTTTTGTGTGTGTGTGTGTGTGTAATTTATAACAGGTGTAAATAATGAGAGACTTGTTAGTGTAATGTGCAAAAGTCAGCACTTTAGTAATTGACTCTTTCCCCCTCAGCCGCCAGCTCTGTGTGTTTTCACAATTTTAGGACTCCACACAATTGCAAGCTCAATCAGAATCAAGGCAATTCTTTCATTTTTAAATACATAATGGAAATGTACGAGGGGTTCCTCATAAAAATTTATATCTCAATTCTAATTTATAGCCCTCCCTCCAGGCACATATTATTCAAACATTAATAAAGGTCCTATACATCAAAAAGCATCAGGTTTCACTTTTGCTTCCATTCACAGTCATGCATATTACATATGGTGAGAGGCCTTGGCAGCAGCCCATCTTACAGCAATTATACATCCAATAACAGACGGATTGATTGATTGATGGATTATGTCTAAGGTTTTGTATTCAATCCACTTAAATTTTAATGACCTTTTCAACACCCCTGCTTAATGCCTTATATGTTTAGATAATACTCTGTATGCTAATTCTCTAAATCCATAAATCTTTGATTTTTCCCCATCCATCTCTTTCTATGTCTGAGATGTCCTAAATATCTGTATCATGAGATGTGATTACAACATAAGTTGAATTATTCATTCAGTTCAGAAGGTATTTGTGATTAAAAACTTGGAGAATTCTTGGAGAGTCACTGTGAGGTAAAAAGTGTATATATAATGATAAAGTCAAGGTGTGAGTTGGTACATGCTGGCTTACTGAAAGTTCACCATCTAATAAATAAAATGTCAATACTTATAATATTAAATCTAATTTAAGTGAACTTTAGTGATAACTATGCAAATATTTAGTGACTATATAATGCTTACTTCTCATGGCATGTGAAGGAGCCGTTGAAATGAGTAAATCAATTCATGAATGTGTTTTTTTCCCTCGACTTATGACTCAGTCACACGCCATTTTTCCCCACCAACCACCACACTGCACTGCAAAAAAATGACTTCTTAATTAGTTTTTAATGAGTCTTTACATAAAATGCTAAAACTTGATTGAATATGAAAGTAAATAAAATATTAAATGTGCATTCTGTCTTCTATGCAGACTTTTTCCACTTGTTTATTCTTTTTAGACAAATTTAGACAAAAATACTCAATAAGAATGTGATTTTTATTAGTTTGCATGTGCAGGATCTTGGAATATCAGAGTCAGTGAAGGAGACATCCATACTGCCCTCAAAAAATAACAAAATCATATTTTTTTACAGTTTTCAGACACAAGCTCTGAACATTAGGTGGAGTGAGTTTACAAATGGACACCAGTCTGATCATCAGTAAATGCTGTTTAACTGTCATTTCACCCACACTCTGCACAAAACCACATAAACAGATTGTTTCCTACAGGGGTCTAAACAAAAACTAGAGTGGTGATGTTTGTTTTTACCATTCTCATTCCCTAATGTCTGGTAACCAGGGACGGTAAGTCATAAGACATCAGCTTGACTCTATTAATTACCACCTGATCCTTCCTTCCTGGATAATTAGGTACCCATTAGTTCTAATCAAGTAGTTACTTAATTATTGTAGTAATTAGTCTAATGGTCTAGCAAATTGAAGCTTTATCACTTTTGGATACTTAATGTTCTTGGCAGAGTGCATCACAAGTGTCAAGGCTCAAGCTTCAGCAATCAAGCGGTGGAGAAAGAAAGTTATTAGTGTAGCATAAATGCTATGTGAGATTTATATGACGAAATGTGCTCATGTTTGAAAAGGGGAAAGTTGGAGGATGGGTTCACCCATGAAGCAAGGAGGATGATACACAGGGCAGTGAATATTCATGCTAACCAACCCGAAACAGCCCACAGGCAGGGAGGTTGGGTAATTGTGGTTTAACACAACTGTCTCACTTTGTTTCCCCGTTATTATTTGCCAACCATACATGAAACTCTGTATGTCTCACATTATCAGTTTAAAGTTGCAAGGCTCCCTGGACAAAAGCAAAATACTTAAATGTAATCAAACTGATTTTTGTTAAATAAACATAACTTTATTTAGCCAAACTTTGTGTTCGATTACGAAACGTAACATAAAGCTGAGTTTTAAGACACTCATGAATAAGCTCCTATGGTCTGGAACACTATACCATTCAGCTCTGTCATTAACATTTCAATGGAAGCGCTCTGGTGCTCACGCTTAATTACTCCTGGGTATTTTATAAGACACGGTTGGAAGGTATTGATCCTCTCTATTGGAGTATTCAGCTCATAAACACAGCAAGCTCTGAGAGCAAGGGCAGCTCCATCAATTCAAAAACATGACAAATACAATGGGATGTATTTTGTAATTTATCACCCTGGAAAAGCTCAAAGCAAACTGAATCTGAAATTACCTTAATCTGTGTGAGGTCTTAAAGGGGTGGTTGATTAGCTTTTTTCAAAAGCTTGATTGTGTTTATGGGGTGCATTGTAACGTGTTTATGCTTCGTTTTTTTTTCATTTTCGTCAAAACGGTCTGTTGAGTTCCTGGTTCTATGAAGCCCCTCCCGCAGAATTACGCAATGGGCTCTGATTGGTTAGTGGGCTCGGTGTGTTTGTGATTCGCTAACCGCCTAGTGCACGTTGTCCGGAAACGTCACGCCCCCTTACCATTGCGGGTAGTTGCATGTTCCCGGGGGCGGGGTTTATGTAAACATCGGGGTTAGTGATGTCACAAACCCAGGAAGAAGCTCCCTACCAGCCTTTTTTAGTCGTTAAAGCGATTTCTTTAAAAGAAAATATCTCTTTGCATTGAACTCTGAACGTCGTAACTTTGCAGGCGTTGTTTATGCTCTAACAGCAACATTACACACTAACTAAAGTTCCAAAAAGTGAAATCATAATCAACCACCCCTTTAATCTTCTGCATACATTTAAATTGTTTTACTTGCATAAGATTTCAGATCAATACGCTTTGTTAATTTTTAAAAAGATAAAGGGTCAATGACAAATAAGGTTGACAGAGTCAATGAAAAAGCTAGTTCTTGAAAATATAATTGTTGTATTCAGGTTGGTTACACATTTTTTAAATAAAGTTCATACCATTCTAAAAAAAAAATTATTTAATAAGTCTAAAAATGTTACAGAAACTGTTAAGCAGAAAAATGCTCAAGTTAAGTAGAAACAAGTAAAAAGTACAATTATAAAGTATTACAAAAAAGTGAAGGTAAAAAAAAAATATTGGTACTGGTCTTGCTTTCTTGCCTTAAAACATTGTAAATAATAGTTTATTAGTATTGTTATTATTAAAGGATTTATAATTAATTATGTAATCAATTTAAAAAGTAAGTAATTTTTTTTTAATTATTATTATTATTATTATTATTATTATTGTTATATGGTCACACTTTAGTTTTGGGACCAATTCACACTATCAATTACGAATTTTGCCTCAAACTCCTAATTTGCTGCTTATTAATAGTTAGTAAGGTAGTTATTAAATTTAGGTATGGGGTAGGATTAAGAGATCTAAAATATGGTCATGCAGAATAAGGCATTAATATGTGCTTTACAAATACAAAACAGCCAATATGCTAGTAATATGCATGCTAAAAAGCAACTATTAATAGTGAGAATTGGTCCTTACAGTTATCACCATTATTTATTATTAATATTAATAATAATGCATTCATTTAATAAATTTCTAATATGAAATACCCATTGTAAAAAAAAACAAGAGCTGCTGTTTAAAAATAAATAAATAACCAATGAAATGATGGACCACTTTGTATGTGTCATTTTAGATAAAGACAAAAATTTAAATATTAAACTGTCGCAATATATCTGTACTTCAACAACAAAGCTACATTTATTTTCTTCAATTTAATTAACATGACTGCCAGACAAAGACTGAACCTACCAGCATGCACCTAAAAATATAAAAAGCTGAGTATTCATAAAGTATTTTTTTCTAAGTGGTTTTCCTCACCTTAAGAGTCGATTTGATGATTCTGAGTCTAAGATCAGATCGGCTGTACAAGGTATCTCAGTGTCCCCCCCCCCCCCCCCCCCAAACCTCTCATGCACTGGCAATGCTCTGTTGAGCTTCAGTGTGAGAGGGAATGGGTCATCTCCAAAGCACTGCAAATTGAGCCCGGCTTGTCTGTCATCACCTCCCAATTAGCTCTCGTTTACTGAGTTTGTTTGATACAGTGCATGTTGGCAGGTGAGGAGATGTGTCTGAGAGGTGCCAGTGCCAGACTCCCAACCCGACTGACTTATGTCCCTGGCAACTTTAGGAACGTTCACACGCCCCACTCCACATAGCAACCTCCCCCCCCCCCCCCCCCACCCCCTTCCCCCAAGCTTGTCAAGCTGTAGCTCGTAAGAAAAAGAGATAGCTGGGGTAACCTTGAAACCCTGCAAAACGTCACTGTACTGCTTTCATAGCTCAATGGTAAAGAACAAGGGGGCTAATCTTGTAATCTCAATCATATGTGACGGCGGTTATTTCTGGGAAAGAACGGCGCTTGGAGGGGTTTTGTGCATTCCCTGTGTTCATTTGTCAACACTGTGGATGCAGATTATTTATGTGTCATTTCATGTCACTACACAACCGTGTTCAGAGCATGGCCAAGAGAGGCTCTCCTCCCATCTGCCTTCAAGGTAATACAGGAATTTCGACATCCATTCATTTCAAAGACAATGATCTCTGGGTTTAGTGACCTTTGAAACTTTTAATACGCTGCTAATAACACGTTTTTAAAAGGTTATAATGCGCGATTTAGCAGTAATGTGGACAATGGCAGCTGAAACCTGATTAAGGCTTAGATAAGTAAACAAATCGGTCCGATCATCGAAGGGAGGGAATACAATGCGGGAGCTGGAGTGCATAAATATTGTTCTCAGTATTTTCCATGACCATTTGCAATAGCACCTCTGAACTCAAAGTTGGCTCTCTTTAACTTGACCTAGATGTCACATTCTGAAGAATCCTCCTCCAGATGCCTTCAGAAGAAAAAGGTTAGAATAGAAAAAGAAAGCCCACTCCTTGCCATATGACAGCAGCGTGCAAAAAACTGACACGCAGAGTTTTCAAATTGGGGCCCCGGGAGCTGAAGCATAAAATAACTTCAATCTCACTGGCTCTCTAAGGAATAGAGCAGAGGTGCGACCAACAACAACACAACAACGGCAAGGCAGGAAGGGGTGAAGGTAGGAGTTATTAGAGGATAAAACATGCCTCTCCATCTCACTCCCTCTCTCTCAGGAACCCCAAGGATGATCAATGGATTTAGTCAGAGGGATATTCAAGCAGAAAATTGCTGCCTTTTTGCTTTTCTTTGAAGTATTTCCAAAACACATACCAAAGCCCCAGTCCACCCAGGGTTGAAAATAACAGCACAAGAGCGTTCTCTAAGAGTAATCCTGAAAAGAGAGAAAAGACAGGCAGAGGAGGCTGGGGGAAGCTAAATGTTAAAGGAGGTGGGTGAAAGCTAGATTGAAACTTTGCAGGTATAAAATTGAAGGCAGCCAGCTGAACGGCCGCAGTGAAAACAGGGGCTTTATTTTCATTTTTTTCACCAAAGACGTCTTGGGCTGGCTTCACATCTTGCCCAAAAACAAAAACTACATCACAACAAACTAATCATTGATCACTTTCAATCTATTGATCAGCTCAGAGGTCTTTGTTGAGGGATGAATGTTAAGTACAATCAGGTACAGTACAATTCAAATGAATAAAGTCTAGTTTAGTTAACTGAAAATATGTACATTTAACTACATGCGATTTGAAAATAATAATTTTTGATTGCTTTGCATTACATAAAAAAATGCTATTCCAAACACATACACATCTATCCACTCTTAATCCACATGTATTGTACATCCAGAGCATGACAGTCAATTATCAATAGATTCACAACGGGCCACAGTGTTGCTGTTTAGCACTCAATATCACGGAAACAGATTTATTTTGGTCAGATAACAAGGACTACCATGGGACTGAACTTTGTAAGATTATGTAGTTGACTAGAGTAATGTGTGTAACTCTATCCTCTCAGCAGCCCATGATGAGTTCATTAATTGTTGAAAGATAATCATTCAAAAGTTTGCACACACCACTGTATGAGTGGATGGGAAAGCACCCACTTAAAAAATAAATAAATGGCAAGGTTATGAAAAAGTAAGTTTTCCAACTCCACCAATTAAAATAAAGTGCTCTTACAACAGATAGCTGACACCAAAAATCCTTTAATTGAAGGACACACAGCCCTTCATTGGGCACAAAAAAACAGTCATCTTTAGCCTTGCATTAATATTATTATTATTTAAAATTATATTAATTGCATTATATGCCATTTTAATGTTTTTTTTATATATATATATTATATATATATATTATATCTTTTTATTTATTTTTTTTCAAAAAAGCATGTTTAATTTCTCATATTTTTAACTTCGACTTACCTTCCGTTTCATGTGTCAAAAATACATAAAATCCCATTTCTTTAATAAATTTCCCACTGCCAGCTTACTGCTGAATATACACAATATGCCGCTCAAACATTTCTTCTGATTAATCGCCACAGTGACGACCAGAAGCTAAATTTTCAGGGGTGAAAGGCTCCCCATAGCAGCACAGTCGAGTCCTTGTAGTGCTGAAGGTGTTCTAAATTGGGAAAAGCCAAGCAGTGCCAATGTGAGGTTGAAGCTCTGCATTGGCCAGGGAACTCGTGTGGCACCCCTGGGGGCCGGCATGGCACTGCACATCTGACAGAGGAAGCATGTGGCATGCGCGGGCCGTTATGGATAGAGCTGGGCGATGGGGGACTTCGCTTCGCCGCTCCCTGCCGTGCTCACTGACGCCTCATCCGTTTCTCCAGCCCTGCCCTAATAGATTCCATTCCAATTAAAAGGCCCGGATGCCCTATTTGTCAAAGGACTGAAGGGACAACGAGAGAGGGGTGCTTAGCATTACTTTTTGGAGTAATTGCCAGCCAAAACGTTGCAAATGGGAGAGAAAGGTTAGTACTGTAAAAATGGACTACTGGTGATTATTTCTGCCCTTTTTTTGTGATTTGGCTTGGCTGAGCTTTTTTTTATTCAGTGAGCTTGAGCTCATAATGTAATTTCACAGCAGTGCAATCACTGAGGTTTGTAAGTGTTTACTTCTGATTAAAGTGTGAGGAAATAGCTGCAAGACATTCACCACAATATATCTTGCACTCTGGGTGGAAGAGTTCATGTTCCCCAATTGAACTTCTGAGAGAAAATCTGTACAACAGGCATACTTCATAGTATCTGAGGAAAACAGATTATGTGGGTCACCCTAGAATGAGAGTGCCAATTTAACCATACACACATACAGTAAATGTCATTTATCATATGAGTATTAAGTCGAATATCAGTTTAACCAAAATAATATAACTGCATCAAGAACACAGAAAAGATGGACGAACGCACTAGCATAATTCATGCACATATACGCATAAGAGAGGAGCAAAGTTTATTACTTTTTTCCTTTTCTTTTTTGTAATGTGTGTTTCTGTCGGTGGTGGGGGAATTTCTTTCTATGGTTTAATTCAACAATAACATTTCCGATCAGGGTCTTGGGCATCTCAAGGGCATTCCTGGTGAAATTACTGGGACTCTGCACCATTTATCATTGCCTGACATGTGTCATGTTCCAGACTCCGGTGTGTAGAGGTTACATCTGAAGACAGCTCCTTCTTTGTTGAGCAGCCATCAAAGACAACATCGCTTATTTAATATAGAAAAAAAAGGCAATGCAAGAGCACTAGAAGAAAACAATCCTCCCACACAATTAAAACTGTACTCTATAGATATATCATATCATATAATATAACCTCACAATATAAAATATGAAAATAAGTAACAATAGTAAGCAGAATTTAACAACATTCAAGGCAAACTGCTCACCAAGACAAGTTTACCCATTTTAATCCATCAGAAGAATAAGCACATGTGTATAACCCAGTTCAAGTGATGGCAAAACCTTATTGCTTTCATAATTAGAATGCAAGTCTTAATAGCCTACTAGTGAAGTAAAATCTAAATCATTATGCAATTGTTTACTAATGATTTATTTTTTTTTAAATCTGCATGCTTAAAAATATACAGCTTAAACTGTTGTGGAGAGATCCATTTTTAGTTTCAGTGATTTATTTAAAGGTCATTCCCAAGTGTTATATTTACCGCTCTGGTCTATTAAATGGCCATTTGTAGTTGTAGTCTTGGATCTTGACTGCTGGCTTGTTTAGCCAAAGTAATGAGCACTAGAGAATGTTTCACTGAAAGGTGCTATTGTTGCTGATACACTTACAACACCTCTTGGCATTATTCTTGAATAACGGAGCACTAAATAATCCCTACCGACACATAAAATATAACACTATTGTGTAAAGGTATGGGAGTTCAAGAACAGCCTGCTTTGCAATGCATTGATTTCTTTAGTCTCACACTGGCATCAGAAGGGGCTGGTTTAGGGGTCGAGTCAAGCCATCCTAACGCTTCATTTGGAGTTCTGGCATTGTTCCCAGTCTGCAAAGCTTTGCTGATGTTTTTCTTTTGGCGGTTATAAATGATAATAATTAAAGGAAAATATACAATAATTAGTCACACCAGGTTTTTCCATCTGGTAGTACCTGAAAGATGTTATCACTGGTGTCTCGGAGAGCAGGACAGACCTGGGTTCAATACAAGTTAAGCTCTAGTTATGACAGCATTGTGGCATAATGTTGATTATTATTAATCAATTTTCCTTTAGTTGGTTAAAAAAAGTTGTGGTTACAGTAACGCACTTGAAATGGAAGTAAATCAGGCCATCGCATTGGAGGGTTTAAAATTAAAAAGGTGAATCTTGTATTTTTATTATGGCACTTCCACTATTTTGTTACTGGGAATACTTTTCTAGGTGAATAAACCTGGCCCTGCATACTAGCCCTACTGTAGCTTTTTTTTCCTCTACCAGTCATTATTTTCTGTTGTGATTAGCATGCCAACAATAGTTTGCCACAAATGCTGTCAATAAACCTGCAATATGCATGAAATCCCCGTAAAGATTCCTGAAAATACAAAACAAAAACTTTTTTATTTTTTTTTTTAGTTTATTAAAAGAGGGTCATAGGATTGTTGCTTACAATAGAACTTACTTTGTGTATTTGGTGTAATTAAATATGTTTATTCGAATTATTTTCCAATACTGACTACATGATGCTTTCTCCTCTATGCCCCGCCACTTGCTAGAAACGCGTAGATTTTACAAAGCCCACGTTCTGAAAAGCAAAGCGTGCTGCCTACTGATTGGCCAGTATTATAGTGCGTTGTGAACTTGGCCCGATATCTACTCAAGAGTTGTTGTGACTGGAAATGGACCTTACGCCCCTTACCTCTGTCCGAATGCACGTTGTCCCCGGCCAGAAGCGACGAGACCCAAAACAATAAAAACCAGTTATAACGAGGGCCATTTGTTAGCATACAGTTGTGGAAGAATTACTGATTGTAATGACTTGATACTGCCTGTTTTTCGTGTTTGCCGTATGAATCGCCCGCCACGTAACATAAACCATGCTCTGCGTTTGCTGATCAGAGTGACACAGACAAAAAACAAGCCGCTACTCTACACTGCTTCGATCAAACTTGCGTTTGAATCGTACAGTGGGCAAATCCTTTAAATATGAACGACTTCACAGGGTAGTGAGTCTAACCATTTGTCAGCATCATAGACTGTAATAGCTTCAGCATGCGCACCCGCAAAGGGGACAACTGAATTCACCGTGGAACACCGGGCCATTTAGGCTACTCTACAGTAAACAGTCCTCATACTCCGAATAAAAGTGTTGACCACACATCTGAGATATTTTGGGTTTTGAACTGTTCTATGGAACAGTGTTTTAATACAACTTAAACTCACTGAGTTCTAGTTGGTCTCTTCTTTTGAGAAGACCAAACTCTAAGCTCAGTTTCACATTTCACACGAAACCACAGCATCTCCACAACATGCAGAGTAGGCCCAACAATACTACAGCCGAGGAAAATCATAATGTCATCCTTCTTTCTTTGAGCAGTATACATTTGGGGACTGTGTTATGCAAATCTTCCCACACAATGACGTAGACATATGGGGGCGTGTTCTAAACTAGGCGATTTATAGGGCGATGCCGAGCTCGTGGAAGAAGTACTTACAGGTGAAGAGGGGCTGAACGATTTCAAAAACGCTTAGAAAATGATTCTGGGCCCGCAGGTAGCAGAACAAAACTTGCTAAGCCAATCAGCAGGTCTAAGCACCCCCCCGGGTGCTATGTGTCACAGGACGGACATTAGCCGAAGTCGAGCGACAGAAGATTAGGATGGAGCGAAAATTATAAAAACAAAAGAGTGAAAACGGTTCGTTTCGTGCGGAAGCTAAAAAGGCGCCTTAAGCGATAAGGCAAGAAGTAGGTCCTGTGTAAATATCGGATCAGCTTTCTAGCTCTGGAGAGAACTCAAGGAGCGGAAGGACTGCGATCAGACGGCGAGGTTGCTTTGTTACTTCTCGATAGGTGAGTAACACCGTGTCTGCCCAACGACAACAGACTAAAGTCTGTATAGTACATGGAAAGTGACAAAGGCCGACCATTGAAAATATTTGAAATTGGTGATCACGACGGCATAAAAGAACGCGTAGCCCAGCAGTTTTCTGTCGGCGGGATTGTCTCGTTAGCGCCGCATGACCCGAATCAGCTGCTCCTAAGACCATAGATATGTATATACAGTATATCTATGGTTTAGACAGCATCACTGATTATAATGAGGTCTATAGTATTTTGTCGCGCCGCACCACTCACGCCCGGTGTAGACACGGTGTAACATTGGATTTGCTTTGTTTCACAGAACAGAATGTTAGCCTAGAGAGCTTGTGAACGTATGTGTGGGGCGGAGCTATCAAAATAGCGCGGCTGCAAGATCCTTTATGGCCGGTAGGGAGTTGAGGTTACTAAACTGTATTTGTTCAGCCGTCGTTTGTTTGGTGATTTCAAATGTCAACATATTGCGACTACCAGAAATCGTTTACCCCCACTGTAACTTTTATAAGAATATCTCTTATGGGTTTTGACGATTTGTATTAAATTTGTCGTTTGCACCTTTGGGGGGTAATCTTATCTAATTCTACGAACGAGCTCCTGTAACACTCCAAAGATGAAAGGGAAAACCTGAAAATACTCATCATATGACCCCTTTAAAAGATTGCAGTTTAAAAGCTTTAAGTACAATTAGATGATACATCATACTTCTCATATACTCTATAAAAAAAATATATTTTCTAGAATGTATTTTGTATGTTTTTGGTTTGCGCTTCAGCACCCAGTTGGTGGCAGATATTACAGTTTAACAGTTTGCGTGCAATTACACAATATTATACTTCTCATATACTCTATGATATACAATTATAATAAATGTCTTATTTTTATTTTACACTGGTCCAAATGATCAGAACAGTATATTATAATACATTTCTAAAATATATTCAATATGTTTTCAGGCTGTGCTTCAGCACTCAGGTGGTGGCAGCACAAAACATACTAGTCACAACAGGTGAGAAAATCATTACTTATGTCAATGGTGTCCAAGTGATCTTGATTGATCTGAGATGTCTTATGTTGTGACCAGTCACTTTCTTCATAGGATTAATGAGACCCCTCCAGTCTGTTCAATACATGTGTCAATTAGAGACTTACAATGGTGTTGCAGTAGATCTCTACAACACATTCTGATCATTTGCAATCAGTCATACAGACATACATTCAATATTAGTTTATGTAATATCAATAAGTGAGACAAAACAGACAGTGACACTGCATTTGTTATGTATTAAATATTTTCATTGTTTACTAATTATACTAAATTCCTTACAAATTTTTGGTACAGGTGTCAGTGGAACACATGCAACTAAAGAGCACTGCCATCACTAATATAGCCTGTTATGTAAGAAAATTGAAATCCATAAGCAATGAGTGCATTACAGCTTTCCACACATAAAATGGTTCCTTGTCCGAGTACTAAGTGATTTCTACACTGGCACACCTTCAAGAAATGAACGTGATATGTCATTGTTTAGGAAGTGCATCAGTAATTGCTGACATAGTGAAATGTAAAATACTGCCAGGAATTAGTGTGGGGGGGTTAGGAGACATATAAAATTAATTAATTCCACCAGCGCCTTATTTATAACTTAATATGATATAGTGGCACATTTTAGAATAGCACTGTATACGCACATTTTGGAGATACTAAAAGACAAATGACTAATTATGCATAAAAAAGAGCCTTTTGTTGATGGAGGCATGTAAAATAAATTACAGATGTAGCTTCTTATAAATTACCAAATGTGGTTTTAAACATTGTTTGGAGAACTGCCATGGTGACCAAAGCTTATCTAATATATTTTTCTGTATGAACAGCTCATTAAACGACACAACAACACTTTTTCAAAGTGCTGAGTGCCAGATTAATATATATTAGGAATTGGTGAGGCAGCCCTCATTGTGCTAAGAAGAATGGAGGAAACTTCTCCTAGGCATTTACATGTGCATTCAAATTGGCTGTCATTATAGAGAGTAACAGCTTAACAAATGCTATACATCAGATTCTCGCTTTCTGACACAGACACAACTTGTAATAATGTGTTTTGTAAAGCAGCCTTTCTTCGGAAGGTACAGGCAACATTGAGCATAGCGAAAGTTTGAATTAATAAAATAAATAAATAAATAAAACACGAATCATACTGATACAAAAAGCAAAGAAATATCACCTGCTATGGTTCCAGGCTAGCCAGTTTTGACGCGATAATAAAAAAGTTTTATCAAATGAACATGCCATCAATGGGTGAATGCCCGGTAATCATAACCCGCCCATTTCACCAGAGGCGCCATACTGTGTCGTGAAGTGGCAGAGCTGTGTGACAGCAATGACCATGTCGTGAATTGACAAGAGCTTCCTACTTGCTTGGGCTCAGGCTTAGGGGGGATTTAAGCTTCTTGAGATCCGTTCTTAAATTGCTGGCAGTTTCCCTTTGTATATTTATTTCTCCTTTTCCCTTCTCTATCTGAAGCTTATATGTACTTTAATCTCAAGTACAAGAAGTGGCTTTGGTAAGAAAACAGACACTTCACCAAAGAATGACTCAAAGAGAAAACTAAAAAAAAACAAAAAAACAGTAGTCAGCTTCTTGGCAGCATGACCATAACTGTAATTATATCAACAACAATGAACGCTTGTTTTAATAGTTTTGTATTGAATTTATGCCTTCTAACTTACAATAGTTATTGTTTTAATGCAATGTAATGTTACTTATTTTTTTGTTTTGCTTTTTATTTTTCCCATCTTGAAGAATATATATATATATATTAATATTATATATATAGACAAAAATACAATCAGTATAATATACTTATAGACAAAAATACAATCAGTATAAGATACTGAAAATACTGTAAAACATTTTAAATGAAAAAAACATCATTAATTTTATTACTGTTGCTTTAAATATACTTTTTTATCTTCTACAATATAAATGATTTTCAGGCGCTTTTATGTAAACATGTTAAAACCTGCCATCATCTAATAGCCTGTAATCGTTGGAACACCATTCTTAAATCTCTTCACACAACTTCTCCACAGATCATGGGTTGCTTTCTCTAAATAGCAGTTGTCTTACATTAGCAGTGCCATGTGTCTTCAGTGCCCTCTGCAGCCAGAAAAGGTGAGTGCATAGCTGCACTAAAAAGAGCTGTTACCCTTGATGTTGCAAAATAAAGTCACTAGACTGCCTATACTCTTGTTTCGTTTTTTTTTTTTTTTTTTTTTTTTTTTTAACTGCCAAAAATGCGACATGAAGATTCAAAATGTAATATTTAAAAAAATATATATTTATTTAAGGTCAAGCCTCTGTAATGTAAGGGTAAATATCTGAGAAACTGAACTTAAAAAGCACTGCTCCGTGTATATTGTGCTAATTGGTGTGGTCGTCTTCTGTTTTAGAAGAACTAATGAGACAACAATGGGTTTTGCTTGCTGTTCACCTCTCGCTGTCCTCTCCTTTTCCACTGGGCCATCTAGCATCATATTATCAGCTATAAACCCACTGACCTGAGCCTTCTGACAGGTGATTCCATATCAGGTCTCGCAAAATCGCTAGCCCGACGTCCCGAGGCTATTGTGTTTTCCAGTCGGGCTACCAAAATGTATCACCACTCTGCCATGACCGAGGACTATCTTAAATAGCTACAGATCTCCCGCGGGTCATTAAAAGCTCCTAAAGGAGTTGCTATAAACTGAAGGACCATTAAAAAAGTTTTAAATCGCTTAAATGCTGATCGGTATAAGAAATGTCTTAATTATAATTCAACGAGGTCAGTTGAGTAAGCGGCGGAAAGACAAGAGTCGCGAAACAACTGGATTAAACTTAAAAAGGCAATAATGGCATTGAATAAATATGAGCGCTGCAAGTTTCAAGTCAAAACGCGGGCGGATGTCTTTATTTGAATGTATCTGCCAAGGAACCGACGGTCACCTCAGAAAGTCGTCGTTGCACATTTTAATTTCATTGTCACCTAATTATTCCTGATAACGCAGCGTTCATGAGGGAGGAGCTGCTTGCTTTGTGTACAGCCCCTGTTCCCAGGGAAACCGCCAATACTTTCAGGGCGCCCCTAAAGCACCACCTCGTGGGCAGAAGGGAATTTGCCATTGCCATAAGCCTTTCTTGCCTCTGTTATGGTCCGGATCCATGCCAAATATGACCCACAAATACTCATGCCTTTTTACGCAGCAAACAAATAGAGTTGTAAATGAGAAAGAAGTTAATGTGCCTTCTAATAATCTAAACAATTAAGACGGTAGCCTAATATTTATACGTTTTATATTAACAATTTATATGCTTAATTTATCCCTTTTCATAAAAATTTGCTCTGAAGGCTGAAATGCGTTTGTATAAGATTTTAGTTTTTGTGAAAACCTGTATCTGAACTGTAAATCATGTAATTTTATGGCTCAATACTGTGTTAACACAGACATTGTCCAACCCCACTCATAACTGTGTGTTCATTTTACATGTGCAGCTCTTAAAATGGGTCATAAACCGCCTTAAATGTATTTTAAAAATTCTGCAGATACCCTGTAAAAAGTGAAATAAAATCCTTTCCTTCATATTTGCTGATATTTGTGTATTAAAAATATTTTAATATTTTTGATTGACATTTAAACTCATATCTATTCATCCTATCTATCTATATATATATACAGTATATAGTACCTACCCGAAGGGCTACCAGGGATTTAGAAATTTGCGGATTGCCCTATGATATGTCTCACAACCTGTTTGTAAAATCCTCATCAAGCAACCCCAATCAGATACCTCACGCAGGGTCTGTGTTTTTGATTATTTTTGAATTCTGTTTTATTTCTTAGTGGTGTGATCTTGAATATCTTCTGTGTTCTTGCTAACAGCCTATGACCCTCAACTATGCATTCTCTTTAGTTACTGTTCGTAATGACGTTGACAGATTTGCATAATACAGTGAAACACTGTGCCTGCATGACATAGAGGTCATAGATAACTTAACCCTACCAACTGACACCAAGGCTTCACAAATATGCATTTTGCTCAGACTCTCAAAATCATTTTTAGAATGAGGCATTTATATTTAGGGTACACAATTTTAAACTTAGGTTAAATAATGAAATTAATGACAAAACCCATAAACAAATAAATAAAATCACAACAGCAAGCCACAGAGATGCCTGCACCAGCACATAGAAACACGAAGAAGACTGTTTGTTGTGAAAGACTCTAATATGGTGGAAAAAACTTTGTGACTGTTTTTCATGAAATGTGGGCTTGAAGAGGAAAGAAGTCAAAGATGTCATTTGCACCTGATTCCCACATCTCCTACTGCGACACATCACTCAAAACGTATTGGTATGCCCAGATCATGACACAGCGGAATCATTGTCCTAATGCAAGGAGACAATCTCCTCTCCCCACTCACACACACACCTATCTCCTCAAGCTATGCATAGTAACTAATATCTAAAGTATGCTTTTACTCCTGTCCTGTGACTGTCATTATATGAGCTATCACTTGTTGAGTTTGCCCATTGTTTGACTTTGGAAAATCGTGGTTATCATGTTTATTCAGTTAATTTATACTGACAGAGAATTACATAGTCAATGCTGAAAATAGTAGTAACTGCTATGTATTGTAAGACTATGATTTTAGATAAACATAGTTAAAAGAACTATAGATAGTAGAACGACAGAATAATAGACAGAATGTTGATAAAACGAACGATAGATAGAACGATAGATCGGTATAGATAGATAGATAGATAGATAGATAGATAGATAGATAGATAGATAGATAGATAGATAGATGATTGTATACTTTTCAGCACATCTGGAGGGGTTTGGCACTTCAAGAGGGGGTAGAGGGTGACATACAGTACAAAGTAGCATCAGATCAGATGAAACAGATGTTGTCACTTTTAATGACATTATAGATTACCCCAGAGCTTAGTTCAATTCTCTCTTTCACTGGGTTTCAGAGGCTAGGCGAAATGCAAGAGGCTCAACTACTGAGTCCTAGCTTGTGGCTCCCCGTAGAGCCCCCACTCTTCAAAACTCCTTCATGAAAGGACTTTCAATGCAATGGCCTTCACTATCCTTTGCCTTTTGCTCTGGTTCTTTTCCCATGCGCCAGACGCTATTCTTCCAATGGAAGACTCTCTCTTCCCAGAAACCTGCATACCAGTGCTAATGACATTACTGAGTGGTCAGCCCAGAGTGGAGGTTGCTGATGTGTCATTAATAGGAATTTTCCCATCTATTATACTTGCTCCATTAGGCACAATTTTGCATACATCTACTCCTCTTATTCAAATCTGCCTGATAATACTGATACTGATGTCATCCTTTGTTACATGCCACTATTCACCCAATGTCCATTTTCTGGGATCTATCCTTGAAGCATTGGTCTATTCACTTCCTTTAGACATGGTAATGCAAGACTGAACATTTTGTGTGGGAAAAAAAATGAATCCATTAAAAATGTCCATAATGCATGGCACAACCAGATGAATATACTGCAGCCTCTTCTTTAGTCAAGGACACGTTTCAATGTGGAAATAAACTTAGCTCTTTTCTGCTGGTATCTGACAGGTGCTGCCAGTGTCCCTGTTCCCCTGCAGGGCCCACAGCTACCCAGGCAAAACAAGCCCCACTAATCTGAGAGGGCCTTGACCTCTGTTCATGATCTTTGTCACTGACTACTCCGGGATGTGGTTATTACAGACATTGATTGTAATTGGTTCTTCTGGTATGTGTGCTGATTATTCTTTTGCCAGGCAGCTGAGTCCCTGGAGCCGTGTCAAGTCATTTGAGCCCTTGGTACAGTGTACACATTCTACCTACACGCTGCCTTCCACTCATCGCCATCTTGCCTCGAGCCAGCTTAGATATCTGGGTTCCGCAAGTCAGGTGGAAATAACCCGGGCACAGGCGTGGCGCATGTGTCTCAAACTCGAACAGCCCACCCTCAGAGCTGCATTGCCTGTGAGAGTTCCCACTGTTTTCAGTCTAATATCCTGTCCCGGATTAGACCATCTGATCACAGCAGAAAGAAGCGCTGGAGAGGTGTGAGATCGCATAGCCAAATTAAGTGTGGTTAGGTTAAAATAAATGACAACAGTGTTGAGGCCCACTTAAAGGACAATATTGGGGAGCATTCACCAAAATAAATTAATTAATTAAAATAAATTCTGAAAATTACAATGATTTTTGAAGGACAATGTGATACTGAAACCTGAAGTAATAGCTGCTGAAAATTAAATTTTGCCATCAAGGAGTACACTTTTTTAAAACCTATTCAAATAGAAAAGAGTTATTTGGAATTTTAATAGTATTTCACAATATTATCCAATTTACTTTTACTATATTTTATATTACCTTATACTGTACTGTTATTTTTATCAAATATTACTGTTTTGTTATTTTGATATAAACTTTCATTTTGAAATAAATGCAGCCTTGGTGAGCATAGCCATAATACATAATTACCGATGTTCAGTTAGACCTAAGACATCGAGAGTCACACAGACCTATAACAACCCGCACCAACACTAATTGAACGAATAACATGCCTTACCTTAACACAGAATCGACTAGAGTCCAGCGTTTATATTTTTTCTACGAATCTTTGAGTTAACGTACTAAACATGAGTTGTCCCCACACCTTGATGCTCATGACAAGCCATAGCATGTATAGTTATCTTTATTGAAGGTGAATAGGTTTAATAGCCGTCATGCCATCGATCGGAATGAGTATTTTTGCAATTTAACAATAACAATCCACGATGATCACATTAATAAAACTGAAATTGCACATGTCAAAATAAACAAATTGCTCAAATTTGTTGAAGACCGCACCAAAATTTCAAAATAACGTTGTCAGGAGACCATTCTATTTAAGGGGAGCCCCCTGAGTCCCTCCCCATAGCCTCCAGTAGTTCTGCCAACAATGGGTCTAGCCCATATTTGAGGAGAAAATGCAGTAAGTAGGGTGATTATAGGTATTAGAGCATAAATTCGCGTCCTCACGTGGCGGGTCGGTGGATTCCAATCATGCCCTCCATCCTACCCCCTCAATTTACCCTTCAAACAACCCCTGCCCTATCCTGCTCAGCTGCCCCAAAGGTTAATATCCGTTTTTTTGTTTCTTTTTTTTTTTTTTTTTTTTTTTTTTTTTTTTTTGTTTTCTATTTTGGTTTTTTTTTTTACTTGTCCTGGAGACCCCTCAGCAACCTAAGAACCAACAGGATCACAGCCATGGTGCTAATACTCACATAGCACTGACCTAACTTTGCCAGGATTTAGTGTTGCTTTTTAGGGGGAGAAAAATCCCTGATCCACTGCCCTAATGCCAGCGATGAAAGTGATCTAATGGTCCTAACTGCTCTGTTTAATCTGAAATAATGCTCATGTTATAAATTTCCCATTATGGGAATGCAGCTCTGCCGATGGGATTAAAGGAGTTGTGCTCTCTCTCTCTCTTATTTTCTCCATTGCAAACGTGCAAACGTGCATGCTTGAACCACCTGGCTGTGCAAGCACTCACATTCCCTATTTGTTTGTTTGAGCATGTGCTTAGTATTTGCTTCCACTGATCTCTCATGACTTGTCCTCATGATTTTGACTTTGACACCATTTGCCTACAGTTCAACCTACGTTTAATTCAACAGATGTTATTTAATATTCACCTGGACTGTATCTATTGTACAATCCGGTTGTTATATAACATTCTCCTTTCAAAACAATCTGCATTATTATTTTCTTTGACAGATTAAATGAAATAGTAACACCACAGATGCACTACTTACACTCTGCATGTTATACTCAAATATCTAACTGTCTCATAACAGTATGAGCAATTAATGATAAATATATGAAATGCAGTGGATTTAACTTCAGTTTACACAGTCAAATCTCAATTTTCCAGTTCATTTCATTACCACCAGGGGGCACTTGTTTCCCCAAACCGGAGTTAAAAGATACAAAAGACACTCATCTTGCCCTAAATTATGCAATGTGACTCTTCATTTGTGCAATTAACATCCATAATTAACACTTTACACTAGACTGTCCATATGGAACATTAAAATAACTACAACAGTCAAAACAATTACACACTGTCAATATAATAAAATAGATATTAAAAATTAACAATGTGCACGCATTACTCAAAATTAATCAAGGTACACTACAATATATTTTTTATATTTCCTTGTTTAGAAGTCACCATCCCAAACTGTTAACACCTCACACCGATCACCTTAATATTTGTAATTTAGACTTAAAGGTAAATATCACAACTCATTTAAAAGAAGGAATAAACAGATGACAACACTCAAGTCATCAAAGTTTGTTTTGGGAACAAGAAAAGAAGAAACCTGACTTAGGCAAGCTGAAGAGCAGTATGCTGTTTCTTCATCGACAGATGCCACAATCCACGCTGCCAGCATGAACATCCACGCAGCATACTCTCTCTCTCTCTCTCTCTCTCTCTCTCTCTCTCTCCTGTGCTCTCCTCTCCTCCGTCTCTCTCTCTCATTAGATACATGTTTCCTCTCATCCATCAGGAGTAATTTTGTGTTGCAAAGGCAAGAGAAAACAAGAATTCCAAATGGTCTGAATTCTCCCCCCAACAAACAATTAGAAAATCCTTCAATGCAACAGACTCTTTTGAGTGCGTACTCAATACATGCAAGCCTGACATGCAATACATATCTCTCTACCCATTAGCAGTTACAGGGAGCCTAAAAGCAGGACAACTAATAAATCCTGCAGCCTTTTGACCAGATCAAAGACATCCCATTTGCATTTGCCGCCCGTGCCAGCTCTGGGGTCTTTTCCATCTCAATTTTACCATCAGGAGTAACAAATACGTCATAATCGCCCTGCTGTGAACATGCCGAAAGAACTAATCACTTACACAAGGCTCTAGTTTTCCCACTGCTCTGCTTACTGGTTGCTGTAGCTGCATCATGTAGTGGCAAACAGATTATAAATACCATATGGGATACAGCTAAAATGACATAAAAATACTAAACCCCCCCAATTTGTAAAAGGAAAGTTCACCCAAATCTTCATCATTTACTCTCTTCAGGACATCTGACTTTTTTCTCATGTAGAAATATATTAATAATCACAAATATACAAAAAATAAATAAATAATAGGATTACATTTTAATGTAACTTAAATTTGAACATTTTATGAGAGCTTAAGCAATCTAGACTTTTCAAAGAAGAGAAATAAAAAGATTAGTGAGTATGTTTTTAAAAAGACAATTCACGCGTAATTCCATGTGTATTCTACTGTAATATTGGAAATGATTAATTTAGCCAATTCTTGGAAGCTTTTTTTTTTTTCCAAAAAAAAACGTTCATAGCAACTTTGAATGTCAAAATACTGAGAAAAGAGGCCTGCCCCAGGCATGATTCAAATAATTGTGAGATATAAATCCAGATCGCAAAAAGTAAAAGTATATGAAACAAAAACCCTCAAAATTGCCTGATGCCACTGCCGAAATGTTAGACTCTCAGAAATGAAGAGTCAGAATGGGAGATTATACAGTAAACTCACAATTACAAGAAACAAAGTCCCAGAGCAGAATGAGAGACATTGAAAAAAATGCAATTACCTTTTTAAATGCTATTTATACATATATATATCATATATATATATGATTAGTATATATATATATATGATAGTATATCTACTATATATATAAATATACACACAATTATCTTCTTTGTCTTATTTCATTCTTTATCGTGTGGAAACAGCCTCCATTCATTTCTGAAAATGTTACCAAACGTTCTCGCTATTTTATCAAACATGGCACACAGGAGTAGTAAATGATGACAGAAATTTTAATTGTTGAAGATTTTTCTACTTTCCATTCAACAAATTTTTTGAAAACTAATAATAAAGAAAAAAAAATATTATGCTACGCCACTACACGATATGACCACCTAACTGAATAGTCAGGGTAATGAACCGCAGTGCGTACTAGTCATAGCCTTGTGCCCAAACGAGTCACCTGACTTAGCAAGAACCATTTAGACAGAAAGCAAGAAGAGGGACATCCTGTCCAGAAGTTCAAAGAACATTGGAGCAGAGCGGAAGAATTCAAAAACAATGCCACGCACATGTTTCAGACGATATTTAAATGGGTCATATGATGCGATTTAATTTTTTTTTTCTCTTTGGAGTGTTACAAGCTGATTTTTTGCATAGATAAGATCCCTGAAGTTGCTGAAGACTAAAGTCTCAAAACCAAAAAGAGATATTCTTTATCAAAGTTAAAAAACTCTGCCACGCCCCCCTAAAACAGCCCGTTCTAACACGCCCCCACATATCTAAATCACTATCTGGGAAGATTTGCATAAATGTCGCCCAAATGTTCACGCAAAGAAAGACAGGGTGTTTTCAGAAACCGCCAGTTAGTGTGAAGCAGCCATGTCAGGAGACGCTGATGCTGTTTCAGCCTGCCAAAAGCAAAGCACTTTATTTGAACTTTCTAGCAAAAAGTAGAGGCATTTGGAATCTTTAGATCACTTAACAACAGCAAACAGCAAGCCATTTTATGGCTACGACCGCTTTAGTGAACCTAGGAGAGGAGGCCGTCATTCTGACTGTGCTATGACATATGGAGGCCTTACTGAATCAGCTACGCTTTTGCTATTAGTTTACGTTTTTTTGCTATTGACTGTTCAAATGCGGAAGTTTGCGCATCGTGTGTGTGTGTGTGCAAACATCACACCCCCCCTATGTCACACACATGAGGTATTCGACCAATCACAATGCACTGGGTCAGCTGGCCAATCAGAGCAGACTGCGCTTGTCGGAAGGAGGGACTTTGTAGAAAACGAAGCGTTTGAGAGAAGCGGGGCATAAAGAACCTACAATAATGTACAGTATTTTAAAAAATAATGTGTTTTTTTGAACATTAAAGCATGTTAACATATTCTGTTACACCAAATACACAAAATAATGATCTTTAAAAAAGCATCATATGACCCCTTTAATGCAGTCCTTGTCAAAGTGCACGTGATCCTCATCAACACCTGTTTTTGATTTGTTCAAATTAAATTGCTTTCAAATTCAAATTTAATTGCTTTATTAGATCAATTCATTCCATACCTCCTCTAAAAGCTGTGGGAATGCACACATAATAGAACATCCTTTTGCATAGAACATGTTCAAAAGTTGAAGCCAGTCGCATCGGTGACTGTCAGAAAGAGCTCTGTGGTCAGGCAACTGTACACGCACTGTTAAAGATTCATAAAACCACAAATGTGCAAAATGTACGCACGAGGATGACAAATTTATGCAAATTCGAATTGCAAACACTGTGGCGTGGAAGACTGTTCAAGCGCAAATATGTCTTTTAAAGACAAGCAGCCCTGCCCTTCAGTTTAAGGTGGTCCTAAAAAGACCCCTCTATCACAAGTTACTCCAAGGACCTATATTTAAACCTTGTACTTTTAGGTTCAAAGAGCAATGCCCTTAGAAACTTGGCACCATGAATTATTTGCGAGGGAAAAGGCATGATGCATCTTTTAACATGTGCAGTCACTTCAGAGTGCAAAGCCTACAAATGTCATGTCCTCTTAAGATCAAAAGTAATTGGTCAGGCTGCACAACAAGGCACAGGGGTAACGAGGCAGTTTACTAGTGTAACAGACTCAAATGACAGAGTAGTGTGCGGGCAGCAATGAGCTAATAGACCTATACAATTGAGGAGACAGGCAGAACGGCCTAGTTTTTCATTGCTATTTTCTCTATTTTTATATGTACATGTTATATATTTCATGATGTTTTATTCAGGTCTAAACATCAGTGCAAGTTCTATAAAAAATGTGTGGTTTAGAAAAAATGAAATCTAAATTTTATGTAAAAGCAAAACAAACCAGATGTTATGCCAGTAAGCTGCCATTGCATTAGAAAACCAAGTAAATTATATAGCTAAATATTATCCACAAATTATTAAATGAGCAATTTACCCAAAATGGTAGCTGTGGAGTAAAGTGTGTCAGAAGATTTTGTGTAAGCTGTTTAAGTAATAGTGATGGAAAGCAGTATATATATATATATAGTGGGTACGGAGAGTATTCAGACCCCTTAAATTTTTCACTCTTTGTTATATTGCGCAATTTGCTAAAATCATTTAAGTTAATTAAATTAAGTTTTTTCCTCATTAATGTACACACACAGCACCCCATATTGACAGAAAAACACAGAATTGTTGACATTTTTGCAAATTTATTAAAAAAGAAAAACTGAAATATCACATGGTCCTAAGTATTCAGACCCTTTGCTGTGACACTCATATATTAAACTCAGGTGCTGTCCATTTCTTCTGAACATCCTTGAGATGGTTCTACACCTTCATTTGAGTCCAGCTGTGTTTGATTATACTGATTGGACTTGATTAGGAAAGCCACACACCTGTCTATATAAGACCTTACAGCTCACAGTGCATGTCAGAGCAAATGAGAATCATGAGGTCAAAGGAACTGCCTGAAGAGCTCAGAGACAGAATTGTGGCAAAGCACAGATCTGGCCAAGGTTACAAAAAATTTCTGCTGCACTTAAGGTTACCAAGAGCACAGTGGCATCCATTTCTTAAATGGAAGACGTTTGGGACGACAAGAACCCTTACTAGAGCTGGCCGTCCGACCAAACTGAGCTATAGGGGGAGAAGAGCATTGGTGAGAGAGGAAAAGAAGAACCCAAAAATCACTGTGGCTGACCTCCAGAGATGCAGTCGGGAGGATTAAGCTTTTTTTTGGTTCTTCAGAGGGCAAAGTTGCTAGACAAACTCACCATCCTGAAGCCTCCACCAGTAGCGGGCCCCTTTAGGCAGCAGTGAGCCCGACGCAGAAAGCCTATCCTCAGATGCAAGACACTGAACAGCCGAATGGAGGTTGTGGAGTGAGTGAGCAAATAAGCATCTCGCCCTTGCATGAGACCACAGAAGCAACTTTTGGCCTATAATTACTAAGCGGTATGTGTGAGAGAGATGACCATAACCAGGCACTGCTTATCACCTGTCTAATACAGTCCCAACAGAGAAGCATGGTGGTGGCAGCATCATGCAGAGGGGGTGTTTTTCAGCTGCAGGGACAGGACGACTGGTTGCAATCGAAGGAAAGATGAATGCGGCCAAGTACAGGGATATCCTGGACGAAAACCTTCTCCAGAGTGCTCAGGACCTCAGACTGGGCCGAAGGTTTTCCTTCCAACAAGACAATGACCCTAAGCACACAGCTAAAATAACAAAGGAGTGGCTACGAGACAACTCTGTGACTGGTTCTTTGAATGGATATCAGCAAGAGACCCTGAACTCTAGAACCCAATTGAGAGCATCTCTGGACAGAGACCTAAAATGCTGTCCACCAACGTTTTTACCATCCACCTGACCAGAAAGTGGAGTAGGATCTGAAAGGAGAATGGACAGAGAGATCCTCAAATCATGACTCGTGAAAAACTGTTGCATCTTTCCCAAAAAGACTCATGGCTGTATTAGATCAAAAGGGTGCTTCTACTAAATACTGAGCAAAGGGTCTGAATACTTAGGACCATGTGATATTTCAGTTTTTCTTTTTTAATAAATCTGCAAAAATGTCAACAATTCTGTGTTTTTCTGTCAATATAATAAGGGTGCTGTGTGTACATTAATGAGGAAAAAACTTAAATGATTTTAGCAAATGACTACAATATAACAAAGAGTGAAAAATTTACCCCCCCAAAGAGGACCAGCGGGGCCGCGTGGGGGTTTTTGTGGTTTTTTTGTTTTTTTCGGCGCGTCTGATTACTTTCCGTACCCACTGTATATATATATAAACACACATATGTGTATGTAAAGTTAAAAGCTAAATTATATTTAAGTTCATTTAAATATTCTGAATATGTATTTATTTTCACGAAAATATACATATATTTAAATTGGAATTGTACATTAATGTTACAACCCTTGGCTTAAAGGGAAGCAACAAAACGAGGGACACACGCAAAAACTTAGGCTCAAAGGAAAAAAGGCTTTATTAATCACAAAATTAACTCTCTATAATAAGATTAAAACACAACAGAAACAATTACGATATTTCTGTAAACATCAGTATCGTCAGTGTGTAATGCGGGGTGCCTGGCTGAATGTGTAATGTACTGTTGTATTGTTGAAAAATGCTCAAAACAATCTCAAACCAAACGCAACACAAAAAATGTCCCTAGTCCACTTTCTGTCTCAATTAGTGAGCTCTTTTGAAGGAGCGCCTAGCGACAGGTGTGCCCAATGGACCGCAGATTGAAATAAGTCGTAGGCAGAGCCACTGATCTCAATGCTCCCAAAATCACACAACGGGGGTTGTCACAATTAATAAAAAGTTGTTTTTCTTGTGATCCTATATCATTAATTTATTTTTTCTTCCTAAATTCAGTTGATATCAGACATCCTACATATAATTAGACTTAATCGTTTAACCTCTTTCCCATTTATCTTTGCCAAAATAGTAGAGGCACAGCTTACCCCACTCTGTTTGAAAAGAAATGGGCATTGCACACACATTGATCTGACGAGAGACAGAGAGGGGGAGAGAAACAGAAATACAGATGGTTCTTGAGGTGTTGGCAGTTGTGTAAGTCAGTGTTCTGGGTCAGGTCAGTGAGGATCTGGAGACCACAGAGCAGGAGATGTGGATTGGGTCAGTGAGCAAGACTGGCTGGTAAGAGAAAAGAAAAGGAGGGGTTTGTGAGGGGGGTTTGTCTGTGATGTCTTTCTGTACCCTGGAAGGAGGTTAGCTGCAGAGGAGCAGGTGTTGCCCTCTCAGTGTCCATAGCCAGCAGCGCTTCAGTGCTTCAGCGCTTCAGCACCGCCCCGAGAACCCAACTGTCATCTCTGATGAGCGAGCGTCTCCACACGTCTTCTCACTTGGTACCACAACTCAGTCCAGCGTAACTTTACAAAATGAACATAATCCTTGCTTATTTCAGGAAGTACAACATGTTCCTGGATCAACATCCTTGTTGATCCTGGAACAACATTTTAATCTTCCAATCAGATTTGAGGGTTGTTTTGGAAGATTTTAGGGAAAAGTATACAGGAAATGTCAGTTTTAGGTTTACAACCATTGTTAGGTGCTTCTACACCCTTGTTATTCAGCTATCATTTCCCTCTGAATGTAGGGATAAATTATGGGTTAGGTTAGGTTTAGTTCTATATTTTTAGAGAGTAATATTGTTCCGGGATCAATAAAAGATGGCAAAATCTTACTTGGCAAAATCATGACGACCATTTAACATAATAGTAGCTAGAACCACACAAAACCTACATATTTTCATGAATTCTACACTGATACACTGAGAAACTATTCAGAATAGATTCAAATGTGGTAAAACTTTAAAGATCAATTGTGTAGGTATAATTTTCAAGTAACTAATAGCACCAATCAGAAAAGCACAAGTAATGGAAAGCTTCATATGTCCCCCAGTTTTCCACTGATCAAAAAACAGGTTGTCTTGTCTCAGATTTGAACCATTGGTTGAGCCAATGTTGTTATGTCCAGCCCCACAAACGGCTTGAAAATCAGTTTGGTACCACTGGAAATCACCCACATCGATATTAAAAGTTAAGTTAAGTAATATTTCAGTTTTACATTTTATTAAGATACCATTTACAGGCCCATAGCATCTGTATTATACAATACTATGTCATTTCAAATTGTGTGGAAATCATCCTGCAGGCACCATGGAGGCCTAATGATGGTTTAAATTAGGAAATTGAAAAAGTAAATCCAAAAGTAAATATTTACATTTAATTTCATAAATATTATTTAAGTAGCTGTGTTTGGAACACATAACCAAAAACAGCATGAGTCAAAACTAGCAAAAGTTAGCCTTCACAAAAAATTTAATTTATTATGATCAAGGATGTAATCAACACATTTGTTGTGGGTGGGGGATCAATCATCTGCAGAAGGTAAGACTTGATTCTAATGTGAATGCATGATTTCTGCAAAGCATAATTTAAACAAACACTTTTTAACCCACAATAAGTAAATAATCAAATAATCAACTTCCAAAATATAGTATAGTATACAGTATATACTTACATATTCAGTTTCAAAATGGCCATGAAGTTGCTGACTGTGATAATATGTTCATATTACATACGAATTTGCATCCACATCCACAATAATAAGAAAGACAAGCAAAATAATCCCCAAATAACTGAAAGAAAGTTACAAGAAGATATGTAACTGAGTGATGCTACCATTACATTCAGGGTGAAATGGGGTTATTTTGTTTAACGTCCTATTCTGACCGCATCCATTATAGCAATAAAACAGAGCAGTGTCTTCTGACGTAAACCTCAGAGCAGAGGGAGCAAAAATAGTATGACTGAGGTCAGACATCTCCAGTCACAGACACATTAAGCAATGTGGTGCAAGCTGTGCTGAGAAACATTCTGCCTTCTCAAAGATTAGTGTAAAGAAAAAAGATATATATATATTTTGCTTATTCCATGTAAACAAAAGCTAGGGCACATGAGGATGGTGTTGTCACGCAAAGCAACAGGCAAAGAATACCCAGAGTCCACCAATTAGAGACAACATGCATTGTTTTAAATTTTTTAAAATTGTTTGTGCAGAGGATATTAAATGGTAAATACATAAAAACATGTAATTGTAAGTAGTGTGTGTGGTTGTGTGTGTGTGTGTTGTTGTGTGTGTGGGTGTGAGCGCGTGCGTTTTGGTGACAAATGAGGACATACATTTGTATAATGACAAAGCTATGACATAGGTATTACAAGGAGAAGGTGACTTTTCAGGACATTACCCCATGTCCCCACTTTTCAAATCGCTTATAAATCACACAGAATGGAGTGTATTGAAATCTGAAATAGCACAAAGTTTCCTGTAAGGGGTAAGTTTACGTGTAGGGTTGGTGTAGGGCAATAGAAAATAAGGTCTGTACAGTAGAAAAACCATTACGCCAATGGGATGTCCCACTTTTCACAACAACAAACCTAGTGTGTGTGTGGTGTGTGTGTGTGTTGTGGGTGTGTGTGTTGTTGTGTGTGTGTGTGTGTGTGTGTGTGTGTGTGCATTGCAGGAGCAGGGCAGCTGTCAGGCTCTCGTCAGCTCAGAAGTGGGTTACAGGAGCTTACATGACCCAGACATGCGAGTCACCCCCAGGGTCAGGGGCCAGTCAGGCATGGCAAGCCAGCACCAACCCCATTCCGCCAATCTACTGAAAGGATTTGTAGAGGGCCCTAAAGTGCCCCAAAGGGCCTGTATAACACATCTTGGAGGATACATACATACATGGTGAGAATTACTCCCTATTTCCTTCTTCGTACACTGTGGTCATATGTATAAAGGCAAATTCACACTTACAGGACTGTCAAAATATTAGATTTTCACTGCATCGTCATCTTTTTTTCCATTTTATGAGGTATGTCAACCAGTTACTGGTGCTGGATTATTTGCAATGTCATTTACATTAATATTATTTATAATCTTATTTATACAATACAACGTTGAAGGCTGTAATTTGTTTTTAGTAAAACGGTTAAATATATTTAGTAAAAATTAACTGAAGTTCACTTACAATTCTGCTCATGTCTGCAGGGATTAAAGTAGGTACATTTCCAGACGTTTAATGAGACTCAGAGGTAGGATGAGTGCAATTAAATGCATAAATACATGTGTAGATTAATGTTTTAAATATACAATTTTGAATACAGAAATATGATTTAAATAACTGAAATTATGCGCTAAAAATTTAACTAAATCTGCCAGCAGGTGACGGCAAGTCACTGATTTTATCACTGAATCATTCATTCAATTAATTCGTTCAAACGGCTGAATCATTCAGGAATGAAGCAAGTGACTGTCTTTATGAACTGATGGAAATCCGTTGTAGCGACGGAACTTTAATCCCTGTGTATGAAACATCTGACAACTGTGTTCTCAGACAACTTTCCTGTTGATTGCAGAGCACTCTATTCTGATCCATAATGGCTCAGACCAAATGCCCCATAGCTCTGAAAATAACTTTAATTACTGTGCTCGCTGTTCAATTAACTATGCAATAGAGATCACTGCCAGAGCCGCTGTTGATAACAACTATCAGTCATTTGGCATTTATAGAAATTCATTAAAAATGCCGACACCTGAGCAGATTTCCAAATGAACCCCCTGGGACAAACTCATTTCCTCTCCCTTCTCTGGGGTCTGCCCCCCCCTCCCCCCCCCCCCCCCCCCTCATAGCAGCACTACGTCTTAATCTTCTCACACACACGCATTTAATTCACAGAGGTTGTACATGGAAACTTCAAAAGCAAATAATAGATGTTGTTTTATTCATCCTGTACACAAAGAGGTTCACCAGTTTATAACTGCATCATTACCGTCTCACATTTGGGTTCGTAAAATCAAAAGTATCCCTTAATGGTTTATTGAACACAGTCTCTGACCATTCAGATTCAGCTGCTAGCGAAACTTCCAGTAGCCCCTCACTGCAAAACAAAGATCCAGGGGGTGGGGTTGGATCCACATCTAGAGGTGGAGATGGGTGGGTTTAGGGATAAGGGGGTGGAGATGGGTAGGTTTAGGTATACAGGTATGTAAGGTGGGAGGAGTTGGATCTGGATCCAACCTCGCCCCCTGGATCTTGTGTACTGCAGTGAGGGCCATCTCGAAACTTCAGCTATCCTGTAAGTTTTATCCATTTTGATGGCTTCACTGAGGCAATAACAGGAATTCCTGTATATTCTTTGTGGCATTTTTGTTTCCATGGATACGGAGGACAGCAATTATTGAGGAAGAGAGAGTGGAATTCACCCCTTTGTCAAGATTTCATAACAGATGTAATAACACTGGTCGCCACGCTAATGTGAAACTCCTGAATGAATCTGCCTCACATGTATCTGCTCTGCCTCTCTGAGGACAATATACTCTCTCAGGTGTCAAATCAATGTCTATTATATTTTTTCTGTGTTAAAATGTGCTTCCTATAAAAAAGACGTGTAGGTATGCTTTCTGGTTGTCTCAGCCTGTGTTTGTGATGTTATGTACAAACAGAGCACATCCAATTGCTCAGAAAAGAGAACAGCTTGAGGTATATCCTATCTGATCCCATCAAATCAAATGTGTATCCAAACTTAAATAAATTAGGTAAATAATCTCTCATCTCCCTCAGGACAGTAATCCCACCTACCCATACAAAATTCTCTCTGACTGTCCATTTTTGGGGAAGAGATGGACATCTATGTTATGCATTAATGTTTGAACTCTGGAACTGTTAACAAATTATTCTTAATAAATGTTAACAGACATAACTTGAATGCTTACATGAAAATTAACAAGATGCCTAACAGGATGAAAATAAAGAACATAAGTAGCCTATGCAAGGGTGTCAAAATACATAAAATATACATTAATATCCTAATATACAGTGGGTATGAAAAGTATTCAGACCCCCTTAAATTTTTCACTCTTTGTTTTGCAGCCATTTGCTGAAATCATTTAAGTTATTTTTTTTTTCTCATTTATTTACACACAGCACCCCATATTGACCGAAAAACACAGAATTGTTGACATTTTTTTGCAGATTTATTAAAAAAGAAAAACTTAAATATCACATGGTCTTAAGTATTCAGACCCTTTCTTTGCTCAGTATTTAGTAGAAGCACATTTTGATCTAATACAGCCATGAGTTTTTTTTTGGGAAAGATGCAACAAGTTTTTCACAAGAACCTTGGATTGGGGATCCTTCTGCCCATTCTTTCCTTGCAGATCCTCTCCAGTTCTGTCAGGTTGGATGGTAAGCTTTGGTGGACAGCCATTTTTAGGTCTCCCCAGAGATGTTCAATTGGGTTTAAGTCAGGGCTCTGGCTGGGCCATTCAAGAACAGTCACAGAGTTGTTGTGACGCCACTCCTTCGTTATTTTAGCTGTGTGCTGTGGGGGGGGGGCGGGTCATTGTTTTGTTGGAAGGTAAACCTTCGGCCCAGTCTGAGGTCCGAGCACTCTGGAGAAGTTTTTCGTGCAGGATATCCCTGTACTTGGCCGCATTCATCTTTCCCTCGATTGCAACCAGTCGTCCTGTCTCTGCAGCTGAAAAACACCCCCACCGCATGATGCTGCCACCACCATGCTTAACTGTTGGGACTGTATTGGACAGGTGATGAGCAGTGCCTGTTTTTCTCCACACATACCGCTTAGAATTAAGGCCAAAACGTTCTATCTTGGTCTCATCAACAGAGAATCTTAGTTCTCACCATCTTGGAGTCCTTCAGGTGTTTTTTAGCAAACTCCATGCGGGCTTTCATGTGTTTTGCATTGAGGAGAGGCTTCCGTCGGGCCACTCTGCCATAAAGCCCGACTGGGTGTAGGTCTGCAGTGATGGTTGACTTTCTACAACTTCTCCCATCTCCCGACTGCATCTCTGAAGCTCAGCCACAGTGATCTTTGGGCTCTTCTTTACCTCTCTCACCAAGGCTCTTCTCGTCCGATAGCTCAGTTTGGCCGGACGGCTTGCTCTAGGAAGGGTTCTGGTCGTCCCAAACGTCTTCCATTTAAGGATTATGGAGGCCACTGTGCTCTTAGGAACCTTAAGTGCAGCAGAAATTTTTTTGAAAACCTTGGCCAGATCTGTGCCTTGCCAATTCTGTCTCTGAGCTCTTCAGGCGGTTCCTTTGACCTCATGATTCTCATTTGCTCTGACATGCACTGTGAGCTGTAAGTCTTATATAGACAGGTGTGTGGCTTTCTTAATCAAGTCCAATCAGTATAATCAATCACAGCTGGACTCAAATGAAGGTGTATCTCAAGGATGATCAGAAGAAATGGCCAGCACCTGAGTGAAAATAAATGAGTGTCACAGCAAAGGGTCTGAATACTTAGGACGATGTGATATTTCAGTTTTTCTTTTTTATAAATCTGCAAAAATGTCAACAATTCTGTGTTTTTCTGTCAATATGGGGTGCTGTGTGTACATTAATGAGGAAAAAAAATTAACTTAAATGATTTAACAAATGGCTGCAATATAAACAAAGAGTGAAAAATTTAAGGGGGACTGAATACTTTCCATACCCACTGTATTTGATTTATGAAACAGAGAACCCCCCCCATAAAATAAATGATATATTATTATGGAAAAATACCACAACATCAATAGATATATATCTATATATATATATATATATATATATATCTATATAGATATAGATATATAACATATATAGATATATATATAATAATACCCAATAGCACTGTATATGACTATAGGTGCTTTTCTTATTCATTGCACTATAGGCTTTCACGTCCTGCAGCTCTTTTGAAGACCACACCTGAATACCGTGAACCCTACCTCAGAGTGACAGTCGCATTAAAATGCCATTAAAGTGTGAAATAGGAACAAGGCGTGAAGGAAGGTTTAACCCCAAGGTACTTCTGAGCACCCTTGGATTATAGAGATAAGAACATCAGCTTTTCTGTTGTTGCTTTTCTTTCTCTTCTACTTTTTACCGGTTCCCTTTGTTCAGTTTGCACAAGGCCAATGGAAAAAATGTGTGTATTTGGGGTGGATTGCGTGGGGGCTGATGAAAGAATGGCAGGGTTAGGGTGTGAGTGCATTAAACGGGCATGCCTACCTTTATTCTGCAATCACTCTATTTTCTATGTGTCTTTTAGCAAGCTCACCTCTCACTCCGCACTTGCATGTCTAAGCAATAGGGGATGACACTGCCGAGCACCTGAGTGCGCTGTAAAAAAACATTATGTGCATATGTGCCGCCGTCTACAAAAGCGCTCGAACAAAGACGGTGATATCTGGGATTGTTCCGTGATCACGGCAACAACAAAAGAGATCAGTCACGCAAGTGACAACAAAATTCCCTATGTTTAGTCTGCCATATCTTGTGAATATTTTCTAAAAAACATACTGTATATATATATTGATTTGATTGCATTTCAGCAATAAAAAGCACTGTTGGTTTTGCTAAGGGGTCTCAAGCTGTGCTCTTTCAGGAGGGAACGATGCAGTGAATTGGACTGAGACCCCCTGCTTGTGTCAAGTCAATGATCACTTGAACTCACATTAAAACTGATGAGAGTATACTTAACAGGTTTAGGGCTTGCTGTCTGGATGCACTAATCAATCATACATCTGCACGAATATCAAAAACAAATTTGACAGCATTAGCTTTTATTTTAATAGTAAAAATAATAAAATGATAAATATATATTTATTGTGTGTGGGTGTGTGTGTGTTGTGTGTGTGTGTGTATATTATATATATACTATATATATATATAGATAAATATATATATATATATGATTATGATTATATATATGATTCATATACTTCATATATTGCCTCCATAAATGTACATAGGGGTTATGTGTGCACATATATATATATATATAAATATCTTATATATATATAGATATAGATATATATATATATATATACACACAAATACATACATACATATACAGTTATATAAACAAGTTCACACACACCAACATATTAGAAAGGTATATATATATATATATTATGTATATATTATATACAGTATTATACACACATATATATATAGATATGTGCCATATCATTTAATAGTAATTGCTTGTTTAGTAAATTATGATTTTTTTAATAGTTTTTATATTTGCAGTACCTTTGAATAGATACAAAACACATGCAGGAGACATAATTTAAAATTAGTTTAACTTTTTTCTATTTGCTTGAGATAGATTAGGATTAAGAAGTTTTCCTGATGCTTTCTTTTAAACATTTGCATTTAAAGCAGAGTGAAAGCTGATATCAAACCATTTAAACATCCTTCTTCCCACCTCAACCACCCAACTATGAAAGTATGTCTATGGGGGGATATAAGAATTCTTTCCTAATTAATTCCTCTGCCCCATGTAACCCTCAGACTATTCGTAATCCAGAAGGGAACATCTTTATTGATCTTGGGAATGCTTGAGTAGACTCCCAATGCTTATCTCAGCATAAAAAGCATCTCTTGTGACGAGCCACAATTTAATTAGATGACAATCACTGTTAACAATGCACTGCCGACATCCCAAAATTTGCACATTGGCGCTGGCAGTGATAAATTTCAGCTGCTTGGACAGGGACAATTCATATCCTTGAATTAACTCTTTCCATATGAGCAGAAATTTCAAAGGAGCACTGCAGATATTGTTAAAAGCACACACAATCATGTTCCATACCCAATCTGTCAAAGCTGGAGCAGCAATTAAAGTTTACCCAGCTGTAGATAACAGACTAAACTCTCACTGCTTCATTAATGCAAGCAGCAAATGTTGATGGTGGATGGTGAGGTTTGTCTGTTATATCACAAAAAGTAGAAAATGGCCAATTTATTTATGCTGTTTGCAGTTTGATCGCTTATCCACAAGAGGGCAGTGCATGTGATTTGCTAACATGGGGGAAAAAGTACTTTACAAAGAAAAGATTACACGTTCATTCATATATGAGCACTGTTATTACTGCTCTGAATGTAATTATTGTCTCCTTTCATTTATCTTTATGATCTTTATTTACTTGAAAAACTTGTCAAAGTGTAAGGGAAAAGACTACTAAACAAGGGCCGTTTTAAGCTGTTTATGTATTGTGCATTATGTATTATAAAAAATAATAAAACGAAATTAAATTTAGGGAATAATAACATTTTTTTAAACATCCTCATCATACTAGTTTAGATCAAGAACTGCAATCATTTCAACACCATTTAAAATAGTTATATTCTCTTTTATAATTTTTTAGTACCCTGAACCCAACATATGATACTGTCAAACACAGAAATCTAAAAAAAAATCTGTCACATACAGGGATGCCTACTAAATATGATTCATAATGAGAATAGTTAGGCTACATCAAGAAATGATGTGCTAGATGATGGCCACCTCGGTTGTCATAAACACCTCCCAACACTTTATATTTATAAACTCATTAAAATGTGTGCACACAATCTTTCATCCGTAGCGACGGGACATTTTGGCAAAAGCTTTCTCTGGTAAAGTGACTCACAGTCTGACCACACATTACAAATACTCTATGCACTAACCACGCCACTGTCAAAAAAAATAAAAAAGAAAGAAAATTGTCGAGCCACGGTACAGTATTTTTTGTAAAGCGGGGCATAGGTGAAGGCCAGGGGCTAATAGCAATGAGGGATTTGTCAGTCATCCTAACATTTAATAATCCCTGGCTCTCCATTTTCTGCTGTTTGTTTATATTAACCTCTGGTTGAACCCACTTTAGAGGCAGCCTCTGTGCCAGAAAGTTCACTGAACATTCAGCATGGAAGCAGAGAACATGTCATCTCGAATCTATTCGCCCACAGGGGAGATTGCAGCAGTCCACGCACCACACACACACACACACACAACTCGCATACACTCTAGGTAAACTGCAAACCCTCACATTTTCTGTACTGATGGCGCCTGTAACTGAGATTATTGCATGCAATGACCTGATTCTGACCTCCCTTTTCGCTCATGCTGAATAATCCTATTAAACAATGCAGTACATCTAAAAGTTACTGCTTTCTACCGCATTTGGTGCAGTTTTCTTGTGCCATCACTATGAATGGGTTTAACAGCCCTGCTTTCACTGCATTTGTGGATTTAACAAATTAATAAGATCTCATATGGCTATCAGTATATAAGCAATATCTTTCGAGTTGCAGCTGGAAAGAAACGCTTGGATCTTGAAGCTGGAAAAACTTAATTAGTGTCTTCCTCTGAATTCCTTTCATTATTTTGAGATGTATTTCTAAGATTTAAAGTAGTTTGTTCTCATCAACACTGGTAACTGTACATTTTTTAGAGAATATATGACTGTATGTAGTGAGAACATAGTGCAGCAGACAGTGTCTTGTAGGTTTGCATACTCACCATTGGGTGGTAATAAAGAGAAGACACTTCGAAAATATATTCTAACATCCTCAAGGTGGGATATTCACTGATCCAAGGTAAGTATGAGAGTTGAGGTGGTTTTAACAGATTATAGAACAAACACCATACTGTCAGTACAAAAGTATGTTTTTTTTTACCTGCATCTCGACCGGAAAGTCTTGTACACCATTTAATCCCAACAAATTATCCCGTGTCACCTTAAAACTATGTAAATATATTTGTGCACTTGTCTGAATGGATGTTTATCAGTAACATAGTGATACATACTTCAATGTAAGACTTGCATACAAAGGCTTCAGAGGCTTCTGTTCATTTGTGATGGATACCTTTACAGAAAGTGGTGGGCATGAGTACAATTACAAACATAGTCTGTTTGTTACGTAAAGAACGAAACAATGCAGCTAAATGAATATACTTTTGTGCTGTAAACAAGTGGGAACATAATAACAAACCTTTGACAGAGCTCTGTGGAAAGTTCTTTGGCGTTTTCTAGGGGTCAGAAACGCCTCTGAAGAGCACAACAGATTTCCAGATTCATCTAGGAAGAACTAACCAACGAGTTCGGCTGCATGAATGCTGATTGGCTGTGAGTCAGAAACTGACCAATCAAAACAATGTATTTGCAGTGCTGCTGACCTAATCTCATCTCATATGCATGTTTTTTGAGAGGATTCGGTCCATAAAAATATTCAATATTTTGTATCTAAATGTGTATTATCTAAATGAAATATGTACTTATTTACAATATTAGTTAGATTTATATATATATACTGTATATATATACATACATACATGCATATATATATATAATTTTTTTTTTTTTTTTTTGGACAGAGGTTAGCTTTTTTAACTCCAACCTTCATTTCCTTATTTTTATATATTATTGTTTTCTGTACTGTTATCTGATATCTAATGGGAGGGATAGTGCCTGAAAGAACTGTAAATCAAAGCCACAAATTGCCACATATAAATGAACAATGGGCATGGCCTGCAAACAACCCCAGTCACATATTGCATGGAGGGCGTGTCCTGCTGCATAGTGAGAAGTCTCTCTAAAAGGTTATGTAATGTTTGTTTATTTATGTAGTGTATTTTAAACATTGCTAGATATTGTTGATGCGTCCTCATAAAGTTATTTTGATTTTGGCAAACAGTAAATTTATGTCATTTTTTTTAAACCAAAATATCACCTAAACAGCAGACGAGTCAGAAATGTTAGACATGTGTTTACGATAGTCTTCTTTGTGTGGGTCCCACAACAAAAAAAGCTAGCGACTAATGCTTTTTCTAGCTTAGATCTTTTTGTCGTTGTTTCCCTCCAAAATATCTAAAAATTCTTACATCAGAAGGATTTTTGTTTAGAAGAAAAAATATCTGCCAATGGGGTAAGAAAAATAATCTTGTTTAGCCTTTGAATTAATATTATTTTTTCTTACCCCATTGGCAGATTATTTTCCTTGTTTCAAGCAAAAACTCACTTAATTTTGACTTGATTTTTCTGAAAACAAGACAATAATTTTTACTTGTCTAGAAAATCCTTCTTGATTTAAGAATTTTTAGATATTTTGACTGGAAACAAGACAAAAGATCTAAGCTAGAAAAGCATTTTTTGCAGCGTGTGTGTGTGTGTGTGTGTGTGTGTGTGTGTGTGTGTGTGTGAAATTCACGATTGCAACGAGATAAACAACATAATGTACTCGCATTTACTCTCCAGAAACCAAGATGACACATGTTGAAGTAAAATCACTAGATGTAATTCTTGACAACGAGCAGAGAGATGGTTACTGCTCTGGTGAAGTAGTGTCTGGACATATTTCTCTCAAACTCTCGGAAGCCACCACAGTCAAAACCATAAAAGTTTTACTGAAGGGTTATGCTCAGGTGAGTTGGATGCATAAACGATCCCGCTGTTCCGAAGAGAGGAAATGTCTCTTTTTATCCAAGACACATGTTGTGACAACAGGTAGGCCTGCAATATATGCTGAACATCTTTTACACGTGAATATTTGTGATGATTGAAGTGTGACAGGTTGAATTGACTTCGAATCAATTCATGTAGTACAGTTTGATTTATCAGGTACCCAAGACCTCATCTTCTTTGATAGTGGTACATATGAGATTCCTTTTGATCTGCAACTACCTCAAAGGTAAGTGCAAATGTTTGATTTTTAGCATGTTAAGCAGGGCCATCTCAAGCATTGAACGGGGCCCAGTTCGAGAATGCAGGGCCCACTTGGTCAATTCAGATTAGCTTTCTGAGGGCTTACAGCCCTAGTGTTAACAATACACACACATGTAAACAACCATATATATTGTGTTATGAATTTATATTGTGTTTAGACCTAACATCAAGGTTGTAAAGAGTATTCGGGAGAAATATACATTTCTGTTGTATTAATTGTGGTTCTCACTCTCAATATAAACTCTTTTGTGTTCCTCCTATTCAGAGCACTGACAATTTGTTATTGTCTCCTAGTCCTTTGGTTTCCTCTTTCTCTGGAAAGCATGGCCGTGTTTACTACATGGTGCAGGCAGTTTTAAAAAGGTCATTCCATGAGAGTCAACGTGTTAACAGAGAACTTTGCATCATCAGTCATATTGATGTCAATGTGCCAACATTAATCGTGAGTATGTCAAAAATGCCTTCTCTTTTCCCATATGTAATCATTTCCACATATTTTGTTTCTGGAGGCGATCTTTTTGAACTCTGCTTCTTTAAAATGCTTACTTCCCTATATATAGTAAGCAAAAAACAATATATTAAATGAGTAGTATGTCTGAATTCCTGGTATTCATAAAAAAGTGTGAATCCACAATTTACTATGCCGTGAACGGCAGTAAAGCAACACAACTGATGCTGTAAGTCACTTGACCAAGCCAGGATTTTGGATGTAGAATGTTCAGACTTCATTCATACTATACACATATTGACTATACTCTATAAAAACATTTTTTGACTAGTTTTAAGTTATTTCCTCATAGATTCAGACTGTGTGTGACCTGTAATGATAGGATGTGATGGTAAGTGGGACTAGTAATCATGAACTCTCAAGAGGTTGCATAGAGAAGGTCATACCTTGACAGGAAGCTGCATTGAAAAAGCTATTTTCATTTACACATGAATTTGAATACATTACACCACTGACATCAAATAGAAGTACTATTTTCTGACTGAATGTACAATTGTTCTGAACTGGAATCAGTGGCAGTAGGGAAAAACAATGCTAATATGCAACTAATCATATAATTGTGTAGTAAAAAGGGCAAAATAATTAGGCTAATTATTTTGACTACTTGATGTCCAATGTAAAGCAAAGAAGAAGCAAAGAAGCACTGCATTAGAGAACATCCTCCTGACCTCTGACTCAGAGTTGCTATTACAGTCTCCAGTGTCACAAACCTGTAAGAAGATGATTGGCTGCTGGATCTTTACTTCTGGTCCCATCTCACTGACTGCCAGCATTGACCGACAAGGTTATTGCAATGGTAAGGGAACATAATGATGTTTTTATGAGCTTTCTGGGTGTGTCAGGATGATGGTATTTGAATATTGAGATTTTTGTTAACCTAAAATACCCTTCAAAAGTTAAAACTTAAACTTAAAATTGTATTACAGAAAGAAATTAATACTTTTATTTAGCAAGGATGCATAAAAAGTGACATGACAGTAAAGACTTCTACTTTGTTACAAAAAATGTGTAGTTCAATAAGTGCTGTTCTTTTTAACTGGAAACAATTTTTTTTATCACAGTTTTCTCAAAAAATGAAGCAGCATTGATTTCCGAAGTATGATGTGACACTTAGACGGAGACGTATATGCGTCGTTCTGAAACTTATTACTGTGCCATCACATTAATACAATCTATATATTCTGATATATCCTGCTATTCCCCACTTACTTTATTGTGTGTTTCCATTAACCATTTAGCATTTATTTTCTTACTACATTATTATACCCAATTATGCAGCGTGGCTATGCATAAGAGTACTGTTCAAACAGGGCATGTTTTCAAAACATTAAAAAAATCTTACCAAACCCAACTTTTATCAGTGCGTCTTTTAATTCTGGACTAAACTGTTGTGATTCAATTTCATTCTGCTTGTCAGTAAATCATTTAGTACTTGATTTGAAATCACTAGCCTTTTTGTCTTGTGACACACTATTTTGCATCTCTTCTCCAGGAGAATCAATCCCAATCTATGCTCTGATTGAAAACTGCTCATCTCGTCTAGTTGTGCCAAAAGCAGTGATATACCAGATACAGACTTATACATGCAAGGGTAAAACAAAAAGCATCAAACAGGTGGTTGCCAGTGCTAGAGGAAATGAAGTGCCATCTGACACTTCCAGCAGGTGGAATGGAAACCCATTGAAGATTCCTCCAGTTTCTCCCTCTATTCTGAATTCAGACATCCTGAGACTGGAATACTTGCTTGCAGTGAGTAAAAATGTTATGCTGATTATTTGAAGGATTCTTTTTTTGCTCTCCATAATGCCACAATGCCTTTTTTGTGTACGGTGTCTGTTAACATAGGCAGGGGGTTGGGTTTAGAAATGGTGATTTACTGCGTTGCATTTACAGAGCGCCGAGTTAAGGCTTGTCTTGCGGTGCTGAGAACCACATCAAATGCTAATCTTTTTTGTAACATCTACTAGCTAGCAAGCTACATATAAATAAACTCCCTTATATGAATGGTTGTATCTTTGTTGTTTGTTTCTTTGCTCAAGGTTATTGTTCAGATACCAGGTGCCAAAAATCTAGAAGTGCAACTTCCAGTGGTGATCGGTACCAGTGGTCATGGCATGAGCAGTCGTTCCATTGTGAACATGAGCTTGCTATACCCCACATTTACCCTTCCAGACGTAACTGAAGGTATGGTGCAAAGTTAATAATGCAGTGAATTCCACTTTTATGTCAAATCATTAATAAGGGGTTGATTGCTGCATGCAGTGTATATGTTATACTTGGTATATGCTTATTTTCATCTTTGATTTTAATGGTAATATTTCCTGACAGCCCCTCCCAGCTATGCAGAGGTTGTGTCAGAGGAACAGTTTGAGGAGCACAGAACTTCAACATGCCAATCACGACCAGACTGGCTGCTAGATGGCTCAGCATTCGCTTGCATTCAGCAGTTCCACCTCCAGCCTCCTCCTCCTTATTCAGAGGTGGGACGTTTCTTCATCCTTCCTTTCTTCCTGTTACACCTTTAATAGTTTGTCATATTATGGTGCCTTTTTTACATTGCAGATTTGCCCAAGTGAACAGTAAGCTTTTAGCCAAGGTTCTTTTGTGGAGGAGACCAAATAACCACCTTGTGCCTTAATTACATTGTACTTTTTTATTTTATTTTTACATTATGGATTGCAGGTGAAATGTTTGTTTTGATCATGAGCTTGTGTCAAAGTTCTGAACGCGGTAGTCAAACACACCCAGACTATTGACAAGATTTATCCACTTTGCAACTTGTTTTTTTTTTGCTGTTTTTCCTGTACTTTTCCATCTGTGATTATGATATCAACTATTTAAAGCAGTCTATAAACTGCACATAAAAACAAAACTCTAACTCACACCGACAGGACAGACTGCCTAACTGGTTGATTACTGGCCAGAATAAACTGCAATGTTGACCGGACTTCTAAAGACTGCCCGAAGGGTGGAATACACTGCACAGTTTTTGTCCCTATTTTTGTCCCTATTTGTCCCTAATTTGTTATCATAATGTCTAAATACTGTGGTTGTTTATTTATTTAACACTGATGCACTGAACTCTTTATATTATAAGGGGTTGCTTTGGGTCTACTTCTTACTAGTTTTAGTGTGAGTATAATATAATAAGCAGAAACTCCCAGCCATTAAAAAAAACAAAAATAAAATTTTGCGGTAGCACAGATGTTCTCACCTGTCACAGAGGCCTTTCCTTTGTATGGGAAAGTTTAGAGTGGCATAACTAGATTGTTCCTTATTCAGTGTCAGAGGTACACACACTTTATATGATACTGATGTTAAAATTAACATCAGCAATGAGTTTCAGAAAAAGTACACAACTGTAAAGAACACTTTTCACAATCATAAACTATTTGGTTTTATTGAATGATTATATAATTACACTTTTCACAGTTGCATTTATTATGTGTATTCAATGACTTTTCTGATATTCAAAGACACAATTTCTATGTTACTGTACTGCTGCATTCTGTTGTGCATTTTTCAAAGAATGAACTATGAATTAACCAAAAAAAAATAAAAAATGTTTCGCCAGATATACAAGTTAACAAATTTTGCAACAGAAATGTTACCGTCATACATTAAATAAGCAAAGCTAATCATTGTTGCTCATGATCTGTTCTGCACATCGCATCAGTTCACAAAATGTCATACTACTCTTTCCACTTGGAAGCAAATGAAAACATAAGCGTCAACCAGTCTAAAAAGATGTACTTCTACATTTTCATTAAACTTACATCCACATACAGTACTGCACCCAAATGAGCATAAATAAGATGAAGACCTACCTCACAATAGTGCACTCACAATATGTGTATTTAACTTGCTGTGTCTCAGTAGTCCCATAAAGTGTATTATTGGACTGGCGGAGCCGCCTGAACTCTGAGTGCCCTGAAAAACACTACCGAAGCCAGAGACTGTAGGCCACTGCCAGCGCACGAGCATCAAAGTAGCCTAGGAGAGAGAACACTTAAATTATCTACTTGATACACAAGGCAGGGTTGTTTTTCCCCCCCTTTTTAAAAAAAAAATTTGATACCAAGGAGCACCCACAATGATAATAATGCCCTTTTGAAGGACCTCATAATATGAAAGCAGCTACACATTTTTATGCATAAAGACCCATTTTACAGTACCTTTCAAAAGTTTGGAGTCAGTAAGATATATAGATATAAAGCTTACTACTTCAAATTAAATTATATACTTTTGAACATTCCATTCATCTAAGAATCCGGAAAAATTATAATTTATTTATTAATAAGAAATTACAATAATAAGAAATGTTTCTAAAGCAGCAAATCAGCATATTAGTATGATTTCTGAAGATCACGTGGACACTGAAGACTGGGAGTAAGATGCCAAAATTCAGTTTTACCATCAAAGCGTAAATTACATTTTTAAATTACTTTTTAAAATAGAAAACTGTTATTTTAAATGCTAATAATATTTCGCTATATCACTGTTTTTATTTTTTATCAAATAAATGCAGCTTTTTTTGAACATAAGAGACGTCTTTCAAAAAAATCTCACTGACCCCAAACCTTTGAACAGTAGCTTATATAGCCTATATAGGGAGAAAAATAATATAAGTGTGATTTTACAAAAACATGTTATTATTTCAAATAAATAATGGATTTATGCAACTGTACTAAAACAGAAAAAAATATTAAAATAGTATCTTTAAAATAGAATAACACAGTTGTGATTAATCTTAATGATATTTGACCAGTCTTTAAAAGTACATTCTGTAAGTCAGTAAAATTCAGTAAGTTTTAATACATGTAAAGATAAAATTTGTACTTTTTTGAATGTGCAAACATCACTGTTACAATGCTAGGATGATGTTCATGAAGGTTCATGCCCATAATACAAACATGCGAGTCGAGTTATGTGCTTAAGTGAATATTTGAGGTTATGGACTTGCCAAAATCCATAACCCACAGTATGAGCAATACTGCATACGGTCATGAAGGTTCTCCTGAAATTTCTCACTCAGTATCTTCTCTCACCTTTGCCGCCCATGGCATGCAGCAGTTTCAGATGATCCACAGTCATCTGAAGAATCTCTGCCTTTTCCAGTTTAGAGGAGCCCTGACCAAGTGGAAAGAAGGAACTGGTTTTAGTTTTAAATTTGCGATTGTCCGCTCAGCTGATTTGAATATACGATATAAAGCATCAAACTAAGCCTGTGGCATCTTACCTGCTTCTCGAAGGCACTGGGTACGAGTCTCCTGAGCTCCGATAGACTGTGGTTGATCCTGTCCCTGCGTCTCTTCTCAATTATCTGTGGAATCCAGCGGAATCAATTTAAACACAGAACAACGATTTAAAGTGGAAAGCATTTGCTAACTGGATTATTTTTGTGGCCGAGGCCTAGTTGCAGCATTCTTATGAACAGATTTTTGGAAAAAATACTAGGAAAGTCAACTAGGAAAACACAAATCAAAGTCAGACAAGAGGGCTTAAACTGTAAAAATGCATGTTGCTGCAGAGGGTCATGTTGCAGGGAGTTTTGTAAAAGACCAGCGTTCACAGAAGAGACCTTGTACCGAGATCATATAAGAATTATAGGTTTGGTCTGTTCTCGAACAAGCAGGGGAAAAACAGAGCTAGATTGACGTAAACTCACCCCTCTTCTCTTCTTGCGCGCCAGGATCTGTGAGGTACTGCCTGGAGACATGGACCCAGTGACAGGGCTGAGCAAGAGAAAGAGCGAGCGGGGAAGGGGACAGATTAAAGCTTTGATGTCAATGCATATTGTTGTCATTACTGTACTTAATACAACGCAGAAACGCTGTTGCACATCATCAAACCCAATCTAATTTGTCTTGGGGAACAGCTAGACACGGGAGCGCCGGGGTAAACAGAAAACAAGATTATTTTGGTTTAACGCGTTTTTGGACATTATTGTCAGATGGCTAATATGTTATGATTTTTGCATCGTACGAAAGCATTTTCTTTTTAAGCTCAAAAGACATGATGATTACATATCCGCAGGGCAGGCTGAAAGAGTGGCGTTTGCATGCACTTTGAGCACATCAATACTTGGTATTATCCTTCAATGTGGATCTGGTTTGCATGGCACTTTCTGCGCTCTGCCAGCAGAATGACACTGTTTGTTTTGCTTTTACTTCGACGTCCACGCAGAACTATTATTTTTATATCGTATTGTAGTTCCTTTTAACATTAAGAGGCTTAATGCACAAACATTTGGTTTGTTTAGATGGAAAGAGTCTAGTCCAAAAAGAAAATTAGTTACAGGAATAAACTGTTGTATAGAGTTTTTGCGTCCTGGTTAAGAGTTGCAATAAAATGAGAAAACATTGGTCATCGTAAGGCGCAATTCAAAAGGACCAAACGGCGGTTACATGTGTCTTTAGTCTGCTCTTGATTTGTGTCACAGCTTTACTGAAATACTGTATCAAAAAGACTAAATGACTGAGAGAAAAATTCAAAACAGACAGAGAAGGAAAAAGCATGCTGAGCTTAATTCTCGTCAGTGGCACAGCAATAGGAAGATACGCCTTTCAAGACTAAGTCAAATAAGATCATTATGGGCCTCCATCAGCCGCCCACTTGACATTGGCCCTGTGCGTGATTTTGACAACGTGTGTCCACTCGCATAAACTCCTGTGTCACAGTACTCAACTATCAGGAGTAGTGTTGATATCAGTGACATGCGCTACTTAGGGAGAGAAAACAACAGGACATTTTCTGCTGAATCTAGGTTGTAATATTAACAATCTGATGATTTGTCAATTTTGGGCATGTGTCTTCACCGTCCCCTCTGCTCCTCATTAAAACCTGACTGAATACTGATGCATCATAAAAAAATCAACAAGCAAAGCACAATAAAAATAGCAATAAATGAAAAATTGTGGTCATAATTTATTTTAATGTACCTCTGCTACAGTGTAATTACAAGCACTGAGTTATATTAATTAACAACATGCACTTACTATAGATTTAGCTAGGGTTGCTTGTAATTATACATAATTTAATACCATAGTTAATACATGAACCAAGGAATTTTTGTTACCAAAAATGTGTTACCAAATTACATGTTACCAAAATTGCTTACCTTGGAAAATGCCAAAAATCTTTATAACGACATATAGCATTTATATATCTTAATTTGTGAATGTTAAACATTTTATGAATTATTATAAACAGCACAATGCATCATCAACCCTGAAGGCCCATGTAGAGTCGACCATGCAGTTCTAAAAAAAAAAAAGTTGCTATTTTTGCACTAAAAAGTACATTTGTAAATTTCAATTAATACTTAATTTAACTTAAGAGAATTTATATTAGAGTTTCTGAGTTGTAGTGTGAGCTCTACATGAACAGTAGAGCGACTGACAGCCATATATCATCCCCGCTGAGCACATTATACAATGTACACTCAAAGTCCTCACCAGTAGCTGTCCTCCTGTCCGACATCGATCAGTTCGTCCGTGTCCGAGTCTGGGGAACTGTAATCATGAGGTCTCTTCATTGTCACAGGGTCCTCGTTCCTCCTCTATCCCGGCGAGGGACTGCTGAATCGATGGAGCGATGGAGCCGTGCGAGATGATCTCAGATGATGGATTCCTCCTCTGTCCTTGCAACTGTAAGGAAAGCAGCCACCTTCTAATGCGAACACGCCCCTCCCTATTTCCTCTTTTTCCTCTCCACCTTCTTCGCCTCTATTTCTCCCTCTATCCTCCGACCACAATACAAGCACGCTTGCTTGGGAGTCTTTATTAGACCTCTGTTGCTGACTGAGTCTGGTACTTGTTTCTTCTTCTATGTGTAGTCGTGTTTTGACATCTCCAGACCCCCTGGACTTGAAGCCAGAGAATGACAGTCCTTCTTCTTCTGCGTTCTCTCACTTTTCCTGCTTTTTCTGGCCCTTCCTACCTTTCGGTCACCCTGGCTACACTCGTCCTCCCGCTTTCTGCTGTTGCAGCACAAGTGACTGAACTTGGGCACTTTGGCAAAGTTGCCAGTTTTGGCTCCCTCTTCCTTACCCTCCCACACGCCCTCCCTCCCTTCATCCCGGCCCCTCATCAGCCCTCCCTTCTTTCTCTCTCTGTCATTTCTCTCATTTCAAATAGCCTGTTCTCTCCACTGTCTCATCTCGCTCTATCTTTACCCCCCTCTGTCCCTCCCTCCTTCCCTCTGTCTCTGTTTCTCTGTCTCCTCTGTTCCACTCTTTTTAATTAGTTTCTCTCCCTCTCTCCCAGGACAATAGGAAGAACGCTGTGGGAACAGTGCCTCAGATTTGGACCCACATGCACACATACAGTGGCCCCGAAAAAGTACATGGACACTTGCTTTGTAATGAATGTATGAAGTTCACACAGGTGTCCTGATATGTTTTGTCAGCATATCTATTACTTCAATACTCTGAAACTATAATACTCTAAATGTATTGCTTGAAAAGTGAGCTTCCACTGTCTTCATTGTTAAAAAAAAAATTATTTGGACACTTTTTGCCTCAAAATTCCCCACAAATATATGAAATATGTGTTTTATTCCTGTGATGGCAAAGCTGAATTTTCAGCATCATTACCCAGTCTTCAGTGTCACATGATCCTTCCGAAATTATTATCATATTTGCTGCTCAAGAAACATTTATTACTATTATCAATGTGAAAACAGTTGTGCTTTAAACTTTGTTCTTGTTTCTTCTTAGTTCAAAAGAGCAGCATTTTTTTGAAATAGAAAACTTCTGTAACATCATAAATGCCTTTACTGTCACTTTAAATAAATTTAATGGATACTTGTCGTGAAATTAACAGTATTCTTTCTTTAAAAAAATATGATCCCAAACTTTTGAACTGTAGGTGATATATTGTTCAAATTAAAAGAACCACTTTGGAAACTCTTTGGTTCAAAAAAATATGCTGCATTTTAATTGGATTGAACTACACATTTGGTTCGGCAGTAACCCAAACCATTTGAGGCTAGGCTTATCTGTTTGTTCAACCGTGCCAGGACAGGGGGGAGTGTTGTGGAAATGTTCGGGAAAAAACTGTATTTATAGGGTAGTGATAAAATTCTGTCATTAATTTTTTAAAAAAACTCAGCCTATGTTGTTTCAAACCGGTAAGACCCTTCGTCATCTGGAACCACATTAAGAATATTTAGATGAATCCAAGAGATTCTGACCCCGCCTAGCCAGCCACTCAAATGCCGTTCCGGCCCGCAGCTCGTAAGGACATCGTTTCAAATAGTCCCTGTGCCCTCCGTGGTTCAACCTTCATTTTCGGAAAAATACGAGACTCGTTTTGTGTGATCGAACACGCACGTAATGACTTTATCAAACCATTCTTCTCTTACAGTGTCAGCGGTTGTGGCTAGAAGGGATACAGCTACGGCCAAAAGTAATGCAAAATCTAGCAATAAAATTCTGTTTGCAAGTGCTAGTGATAGATTTTACACACTTCAACTAAACTCTCAGAAAAAAAGGTACCAAAGCTATCACTGGGGTGGTACCCTTTCANGTTCCCCTTCAGGATCTCGAGCTGCGTCGAGAATCACTTTGGGAACCCCCCTGCGTGACCGCGTTCTGAAGCAAATGTAAAATCAGTCCAATGGAGCAGCGAAACGTCACGAGCAGGGTGACGTAAGCCCCAGAAAGCATAAAAGCACATCCGGCAGAGCGCAAACCAGCTTCAGCTCTTCAGTAGCACTCTGTGTATGTGTCTGTCTATTTACTGTTATCTGTCCGCACAAGCACTCATATATAAAACAATGAGAAGTCTATGGCGAGTGAACGGCATTACAAACGCTGTTTTTCTCCCTGCCCACGATATCTGGCGGCGTGGGATACACACGATTTGTGTGTCGTTTGTTTGGGAGCGGAGCATGCACGGTCAGCTTTTGAGGGAGCTGATTGTCATCACTGCGAGTTGTTCTCGCTGCGTATGCTCCGCTCTCGCTTGACTGTGTTTTATGAGAGCGGCCAGGCTCGCGATCCCTCTGGCAGCGGTCCCGCTGTTGCCTAGGCACGGCGTAGACTGTTGTCGTGGTGATCGCGGGTGGATTTAGCGGAGGGAACCGAGATGGGCTTGTCCTTTTCTCGGTCCTCACCCGCTAGATCCGTGGCTCTCTCTCAGTGTTCGGAAGCCCGCGATGCGGTTTCTTCCCACCCCCCCAGAGCGAGAGAGCCAGACGCTTCATCTATCGCCTCCTATTGAGGTGGATGTATGATGTCAACAGAGGAACGTTGAACTCGCCACCACAGTCCCTCGCCATTAGAGTGTTATTCGCGATTATGGTGTGTGTTTGGCACAATCGCCAAAATAAAATATCGTTTTGTGCCAGCCTAGAAAACCGGATGCTACGTCCTAAAAAATAATTAGAACAAGCGTTTCTGAATCCATATCCCCAGCCTTCACTACGGGGGCCTTCCCTTTTTTTCCCCGATCTCCTGCTGAGTGTCAATATCGGGGAGGAAACCTACTCATCCCGTATTTACGCCCCACCGTCTCGAATTATCAAAAGAACATCGTGGCGAAGGATAAGGGATATAGCGATGCCAGTGTTGTAGCAACGCTTGCAAGCTATCTCTTCCCCCATCCTCAACATTGTCCCTAATGCCCGAAGCTCCCCCAGGGCCCGTTAGACTTCATCGTTCTGGTGGGAAAGCTTAACTACGGCAGTTCGAGGGCTGGCGCATGTTTGCACATCATGTCGTGTTACAAGCATACCAGGCTGAACCTGCTCAGGGTTTGTGGCTTGGCTGATGCGTAGCACCCACCATCCAAGGTCCAAGCCATCAATAACCCCTCCTCAGAAAGATCGGGGGTCGGGGCGATGTTCTCAGTTGGGGTCTTATAGACCGAAAATGGATCTGCGGACTGTTATTTTTCTAAGAGGACCTCGGCGAAATGGTCTTAACATTGTCAGGTCCCTGAGGGCAGCCCACCTGGGGAGGAAAGGATAACACCTCAGTATACGGTGCCCAATCCTCCTCAGTGCCCTCACAGAGGTTTATTGATACCCCTGCCACCCTCGGTGCTTCAGGGCTCAGTGAGCTCCGACGAGCGAAATTCCCAGCTGCCGCCCGGTGACGGTACGGCACAGGAGAGCTCGCCCTTTCAAGTGAGGGTGCTACAGCAGTCAGTTCGGTTGTTCCTTCAGTGCCCTCACGGCCCCTGCCACCTCGGTGCTTCAGGGCTCAGTGAGGTCCAACGAGCGAAATTCCCAGCTGCCATCCGGCAACGGTACTGAACGGGAGAGCTCGCCCCCTCAAGTGAGGGTGCTACAGCAGTCAGGTCGGTTGTTCCCTGCCGGTCATCCGCTGCCGGGCACCTCGAGAGGCTGGTTCCCTTAGTAGATTTTCTGGTAGCGTGGAAACTTCTACCAAATAACTCAAAATGGGTCCTGCAGATTGTAGAAAAAGGTTACAGAATACAGTTCGGTTCTCGTCCGCCTCGTTTCAACGGGGTCATTCCCACACTGGTGGGCCCCGAGCAGGCTCTGGTAATGGAACAAGAAGTAGATACTCTCTTGAGGAAGGGGGCCATAGAACGTGTTCTGCCTCTCTCAAGAGTGTCCGGGTTCTACAGCCGTTACTTCATCGTTCAGAAGAAGGATGGGGGGCTTGCGTCCGATCTTAGATCTCCATCTTCTGAACCACGCTATCAAACGACTTTGAGATGCTCACTATCAAGCAGATAGTATCTCAAATCCAGTCCGAGGACTGGTTTGTTACGATAGATCGCAGAGACGCTTATTTCCATGTTTCCATCCTCCCTCACCACTGGAAGTTCCTAAGGTTTTGCTTTCGGGGGCGAAGCACACCAATATAGAGTTCTTCCCTTCGGCCTGTCACTCTCACCCCGTACTTTCAAGAAGTGTGTGGATGCTGCTCTGGCTCCTCTGCGACTCCAGGGCATCCGCATACTCAATGACATCGACGCTTGGTTAATATTAGCTCAATCGGAGCAGATGGCGGCTTGGCATCGAGATGTAGTCCTCGCCTATATGAGAGAGCTGGGTTTAAGACTAAACGCCAAGAAGAGTGTATTTTCTTCACTACAGAGAACCACTTATTTAGGCTTGGTGTGGGACTCAACCTCGATGCAGGAACGTCTGTCTCCTGCTCGAATCGAGTCAATCCTCACGACAGTCACGAGAGTAAGAGAAGGCCAGTCACTCACTGTCAAACAGTTTCAGAGGCTGTTGGGCCTGATGGCAGCGGCGTCCAATGTGATACCTTTTGGCCTGCTGTACATGAGACCCTTGCAGTGGTGGCTCAGAACCAAGGGATTTTCCGCTTTGCATGATCAAGGTCACGCGTCGATGCTTACGTGCCTTAGACATGTGTAAGAAACGTTGGTTCCTGGTTCAAGGGCTGATGTTAGGGGCTCCTTGTTGTCGCGTACGCTAACGACGGATGCCTCTCTCACGGGCTGAGGAGCGGTCATGAGTGGCCGCTCTGCCCAGGGTCTGTGGGAAGGCCATTATCTCTTTTGGCACATCAACTGGCTGGAATTGCTGGCCGTGTTTCGAGCTCTGACACACTTCCTTCCAGACCTAAGGGGGCATCATGTGCTTGTCCGCAGACAACACATCGTTGGTCTCCTCCAGGGTTCTGCATTCGCTCCCCTTGTACAAGCTGCGCGCCAGATCCTTCTGTGGCTCAGGAGAGCTCTCTCTCTAAGAGCATTTTATATCCCTGGGTATCTAAATCAGGGAGCAGACATCCTGTCGAGACAGTGGCTGAGGCCCGGGGGATGGAGGCTCCACCCCGGGGTGGTGGAGCTCATTTGGAGGGAATTTGGCCATGCGGAAGTGGATTTATTTGCGTCGCAGGAAACGACACACTGTCCTCTCTGGTTCTCCCTCACGCATCCAGCTCCACTGGGGCTGGATGCCATGGTGCAGACGTGGCCGAGGCTTCGTCTGTAGGCTTTTCCCTCGATCGCTCTGTTCCCGGGAGTTCTGGCGAGGGTACGTCGGGATGGGGTCCGTCTGTTGCTAGTAGCCCGTTCTGGCCGGCCCGAGTATGGTTTTCGGACTTGGTGTCCCTCCTCGATGGCTCTCTGCTGGAGATTCCGATCAGGAAGGACCTCCTCGATCAGGCGGGGGGCGCCATTCTTCACTCCCGCCCGGAGTTATGGAAGCTGTGGGCATGGCCCCTGAGGGGGCACAGCTCCTAGCATCTGGTCTCTCAACTGAGGTTGTTGAGACTATACTCCAGTCCAGAGCTTCAGCCATTAGGAAACAGTACGCCTTAAAGTGGAAAATTTTCGCTTCTTGGTGCGGACAGCGACTGCAGGACCCCGTCAACTGCCCAATTGGTACAGTTCTGGAGTTTCTGCAGGAGCGATTTTCCGCAGGGTTATCTCCCTCCACTCTAAAGGTTTACGTGGTGGCCTTAGCTGCTTACCATGTCCTTCTGGGTGGTCAATCATTGGGAAAACACCCACTTATCACTCGTTTCCTCCGTGGCACCCTGAGGCTGAGGCCGGTACAGCGCACCAAGGTGCCCTCATGGGACCTGGCTGTGGTTCTGGATTGCTTATGCAATGCCCCCTTTGACCCCATAGAAGAAGTTTCGGTCAAGTTGCTCATGCTCAAGACCATCTTTCTCCTCGCTATTTCCTCACTAATAAGGATCGGGGATCTTCAGTCACTTTCTGTTTTGTGCCTGGAATTTGTTCCAGGCATGGTTAGGGAATTCCTTTACCCAAGGGTCTGGTATGTCCCTAAGGTGCCCATTTCTTCGCCAGGGCCTATAGTACTTTAGGCATTCTGTCCTCCTCCGTACCAGGAAGTAGGCCAAGAAAGGCTTAATCTGCTCTGTCCAGTTCGAGCACTGGACGCTTACACACACAGAGCTGCCCCGTGGCGTAAGGCAGATCAGCTATTTGTTTGTTTTGGTCCGCCAAAGAAAGGATCTCCGGCGACCAAGCAGACCATGAGTAGGTGGGTGGTCGAGGTCATCTCACTAGCCTACGAGTCCTCTGGCCTCCCGTCACCTATGGGGGTCAGAGCGCACTCGACCAGGAGTATGGCGGCCTCCAAGGCTTTCAGCTTGGGTTTGGCCTTGCAGGACATTTGTGCTGCGGAGGGCTGGTCCTTTCCGCACACTTTTGTCCATTTTTACAACCTAGACCTGGCATGTACCCCAGGTTCCCAAGTTCTCTCTTCGTGATGTGCTCGCAAGATACTCTCACAGGCAGGGACTTGGTAGTATGGCGCAGTGGGTATTCTCGTTCCCAAAGCAACTTAGACGCAGCTCGAGTTCCTGAAGAAGAACATCTCAGGTTACGTATGTAACCTTTATGTTCCCATTTTTGTGGAAGCCTCCGGCCGGGAGACTAGCAGTTCTGTCTGGGGTTTAAGAGTGAACACTCTCCACAGACTTCTAGTATCAGGACAAAACTCTTATCATCACTGAATTGGCCTGTGGAATGCATGACAAAGTATATGCATGTGTGGAAACATTGCTCATAACCACACAACAAAAAAAAGAACACAGAATCTGTCTGCATAGTCAGCAAGGGATTTTACCACCACACACAGAGCATTATTGAATGAGTCTATGAATGATATGCACATTGTAGTATGTGTATAGTTTGAACTGGCGCTGAATTTATAGGACGAAATGATCCTATTCCATCTCATCTCCTTCAAGCCATTTCTCCTGCCGTTGTACCTGCACTCACTCACATCGTTAACACATCCCTTCACACTGGTGTTTTTCAACTCTACCTCTCATTCCATCCTGGTGATCCGACGATAGCTGCTCGCATTTCAGCATGTCTAACAGACATTTCTTGTTGGATGACGGACCATCACCTTCAACTCAACCTGGCTAAGACAGAACTGCTTGTGGTTTCAACAAACCCATAACTTTATCAGAATTTCACCATACAGTTTAGCTCATCAACCATAACTCCTTCAAAAACAGCTAGAAACCTTGGAGTTGTGATTGATGATAAGTTAAGCTTCACAGACCATATTGCTACAGCATCCCGGCCTTGCAGATTTGCTTTATACAACATTAGGAGGATCAGACCCTTTCTTTCAGAACATGCAACAACTCCTTGTTCAAGCTCTTGTTCTGTCCAGGCTAGACTATTGCAATGCTCTCTTGGCAGGTCATCCAGCCACTTCTATCAAACCTCTACAATTAATCCAAAATGCCGCTGCAAGATTAATCTTTAATGAGCCGAAAAGAACACATGTCACACCTCTGTTCATCAATTTGCACTGGCTACCAGTAGCTGCTCGCATTAAATTCAAGGCATTAATGTTTGCCTACAAAACCACCACTGGCTCTTCTCCCATTTACCTAAATTCATTACTTCAAAGTTATGTGCCCTCTAGAAGCTTGAGTTCTGCTAGTGAACGGCGTATTATTGTGCCATCACAAAGAGGCACAAAATCACTCTCACTAACCTTTTCCTGGACTGTTCCCAGCTGGTGGAATACCTACCCAAATCAAGTCCGAGGAGCTGAGTCCTACCGCATCTTCAAGAAACGACTAAAAACACATCTGTTCCACCTTTATTTGACCCTCTAACTCTAACACTTTTTATTCTATTATAATTCTACTTTATCTATATTTATCTTTTTCATTTTTTTGTTCTTATTTCAAAAAAACCAACAACACAAAAAACAAACACTAGCTTTCTATTTTTTTTTCTATTCTATCTATTGTTTTTCTTTGTTTTGGTGTGTGAAGTATATTTGTGATGTGGTATAATATATATGTATATGAAATAATATATATATATATAATACACCTTGCTACGTGTACTGCGTTTTAGGCTAACCGAGACTTGTCATTTACACTTACAGGTGCATCTCAATAAATTAGAATGTTGTGGAAAAGTTCATTTATTTCAGTAATTCAACTCAAATTGTGAAACTCGTGTATTAAATAAATTCTATGCACACAGACTGAAGTATGTTAAGTCTTTGGTTCTTTTAATTGGGACGATTTTGGCTCACATTTAACAAAACCCACCAATTCAATATCTCAACAAATTAGAATATTTCATAAGACCAATAAAAAACATTTTAGTGAATTGTTGGCCTTCTGGAAAGTAGTTAATTTACTGTACATGTACTCCATACTTGGTTGGGCCTCCTTTTGCATGAATTACTGCATCAGTGCGGCGTGGCATGGAGACAGTAAGCCTGTGGCACTGCTGAGGTGGTATGGAAGCCCAGGTTGCTTTGATAGCGGCCTTCGGGTCATCTGCATTGTTGGGTCTGGTGTCTCTCATCTTCCTCTTGACAATACCCCATAGAATCTATATGGGATTCAGGTCTGGTGAGTTTGCAGGTCAATCAAGCACAGTAACACCATTGGTCATTGAACCAGCTTTTGGTGCTTTTGGCGGTGTGGGCAGGTGCCAAGTTCTGCTGGAAAATGAAATCAGCATCGCCATAAAGCTTGTCAGCAGAAGGAAGAATGAAGTGCTCCAAAATTTCCGGTAGATGGCTGCGTTGACTGTGAACTTCAGAAAACACAGTGAAGTAGCGCTGGCAGTGGATGGCAGGGAGTAGGCAAGAGACCCGCTCTCCTTCCCTCAGGAAACCATGGTTTATTTACATTTATATTTACATTTAGTCATTTCGCAGACGCTTTTATCCAAAGCGACTTACAAATTAGGACAATAAAAGCAGTCAAAACTAACAAAATAGCAACAATATTACAGGTGCCATCTCAATAAATTAGAATGTCGTGAAAATTTCATTTATTCTCAGTAAATTCAACTCATAATTGTGAAATTCGTGATTAAGAATTCACTGCCACAGACAGAATTAGTTTAAGTCTTTGGTTTCTTTTAAGTGATGATTTTGGCTCACATTTCGGCAAACCCACCCAATTCACTATTGGTTTGCATTCTGCCGGATGCGCTTTTACCTTTCTGGTGGCTTACGTCCCCCCCTCGTGACGTCTTGCACCTCCCGATGGACTTATTGACACGTGCTTCAGAAGGCGGTCACGCAGGGGCGTTCCCAAAGCGACTTCGAAGCAGCTCTCGTTCCCGTCTGGGAACCATGGTTACATACGTAACCTAGAGACGTTCCCATATTTGAACCGAGGACTCCTATATCGAGATCCCAAATTTCATAGTATAATAATATAAAAAATTATAATACTAAGAGTAATAATATAAACTAAATACAGGAATGATGATGATGATGATGATTATTATTAATGTATTTGATGGACTGATGGACTCTGACTCTTTGAATGGCTCACTTATTTTGTCATTACCTCACCTATCAATTTCTATTGCTCTTCAGTAAGTGAAGGTGATTGGGGGATGTACTGCAACTCTGTGGAACACCAGTGCCTTTATACTGTAAGTTAACATATCAATGTAATTAATCAAGAGATGTGTTACAGTGTTTCTTGAAATGGCTTTTAAGGTGGCATGTCATCCTCATTACCCTGTGAAAGGTACATTTGCATACATAAATGTATTATGTGTTGACTATGATGTCTTTATTTGTTCATTTAAAATTATTTCAGAACATAATAAGGTCTAATAAAAGGCATGTTTAACAAAGAAACAGCATCAAGTAAACCATAAATATGGTTAGAATTGGAGAGACACTGGAGAAACTAACCCATCTACATTCCACCATTTAAAAAAAACAGTACAAGTGCATGATTAATGATCTTACCTCTCTTTATTTCTCTTGAACCATGCAGAAGAACAGGTCCACCTTGACCGCTCTATTAAATCGAAGAGCCAAAGTTATCAATCGAGATGTGGATGGAAGGAGAGTTAGTCTTTTCGCAGCGCCACGGCTCCTCTCGGCCCTAATGGCTCTCAATACATGGCAAAGCCAGCGAGAGAGATGTTGCGTCTACATTTTTTACTTATTATGCATTTTTTCTTCTCCGCTCTCTCTCTCTCCTTAAGCTATTCATAGAAGATAGATTCATCATTCCAATTTGTCAAGACAGCAAAGTTTTCAATTAATTATGTTGCTGGAGAAGAAGCAGTGTGTGTATTAGGGCTCCCTGTCAGGACTCGTCTGAGGCCCCATTTACAGGACTCAAAATAAAGAGGTATCAGAGAGGTGGTTGAGCGCAGCAGTAATTAATTTGATGAATGCCTTAGCGGTGAAAATAGTGGCAGCTGCGTGTCTCTTCATCAGCCGGCATTGCGGCAGTCACCCTGCTCAGTGCTAATTTGAGAGGGTCCGTCTCATCCGTGTAGCGTACGTCCTCACGAGCAGATCTATTCTTCATGTCTGGGCCGCATGTGGGGGCCTTATGTTTCCTGTCAGCTTTGTCCTTGGTGCCAAGCAACTTGCTCCACTTAATGCCCAGTTCTTCGACTTTGTGGCCTGAACTGGGTAATCGGGAGCCGGCGGGATTTATGGGGCCCGGGGGTGCCGCGTCCTTTGCCGGCTCCTGTTGTCTTTCTCCCCAAAGACAGATTAGTAAGACGGGCGGTCTCAGTCTGGCAGGTGGAACCGATGAGGAGGGGGAACCTATGCGCCCCTATGCCAGAGATGATGGCAAAATGCACCAAGCATCTTTAACACAGCGGTGATGAAGAAATATGGTGCTGTTTGCAGTGAGCAACGATAGAGTCTGCAGCTCTGCGTTGATGTAAGCGAGAGAAGAGAGGTGGGTCTGTTCTAACATGATGGATCATATGTTTGTGGTTAGGCAAAAGCTGGGCAGGCAGCTGTTTGAGAATGCAAACCATCAATGTCAACAGCCACCAAAACCTCATAGAGAAATAATTGGGCTTGTGCCACATAATTCAGGTTCAGATTTTCACAAGTGAGGGGACCTCATTATAAATCAGGTCAGGCTCTGATGCAACACCATAAATCAAAGACAGACATGGCTCAAACAATTAGATAATTACCACAGCCCCATGTCACCACTGTTTTAGCAAACCACTTTGGAGGTACAGGAGCGGGGCGGTAAAACTGCTCCATAAACCCCAGGATAATTAGTCAGGAGCAAATTGGAGAGAGAGGCAAGGAGAAAGGGAGGTGAGACAAGAGTAATAGAGGGAATTCATATTAGCTTGCCAGATATATGATTGAAATAATGTTGCTTAATGCTTCAGAATGACATTTAGAACAATAAACTGTAGTATAGACCAGTTGTTCCCAACCCTGGTCCTGGAGGCACCGCAACACTGCACGCTTTGCATGTCTCCTTAATCAAACACACCTGATTCAGGTCATCAGCTCGTTAGTAGAGACTCCATGACCTGAAATTGGTGTGTCAGAGAAAGGAGACATGCAAAATGTGCAGTGTTGGGGTGCCTCCAGGACCAGGGTTGGGAACCACTGGTGTAGATTGTGTTGCATTTATGATAAGACAAATGATTATGCTGATGATCAAATTTTGTATACTTTTTATGTAAGTTATCAAGAGCTATAATATATACTAGAGATATAATACACACTTCAAATGTCTTTTAGACAAGTAGTAAATGTATATAGTTTATGATGAAAAATTTAGCGATTGCACTAATTCTAAAATAATTCCACCAATTCTACTCGGTAAAAAAAAAATACTTGAATTTTCATATCAGCAATGTAACTTAAAGGGGTCCTATTATGATTTTTTCACTTTTTCAAACTTTAGTTAGTCTGTAATGTTGCTGTTTGAGCATAAAAATCACCCAAAGTTACAAAGCCAAGTTCCACAGTTCAAAAGAAGATATTTTAATTTAACAATCCTTCAAACGACAATTACAACTCTTTTTTACTACATTTGGACGAAATTGGGACCTGGTCTAGCTGCACTAGAGAAGGCAACGAGTGTTATCATTGTGTCGGAGACACGCTAGCTTTCCCCAGGCAGACGATTATAGTGGTTACAATCATCCGGGTTTAAATCGCGCTCAAATTGATTTGATTTTGACGCAATATTTACACTGAAGCTCGTGGGCGGCTATGGTAAGGGGCATGACATTTCCCGACCAGGCACCGAGTGGTGCCAATCACAACACACACTGGTCCAGCTAACCAATCACAGCACATTTCGTATTTCAGAAGGCGGGCCTTCATTTGATACAGGAACTATTCAAGCTGTTCATGCCAGACTGGGGAGAGAGGTGTTGTTGTAATGTAAAATATGTGAAAAATAATGTGTTTTTCGAACAACCTAGTATGAGAGCCTGTTCTAGTACACCCCCAAAACAAAATTAAGACTTTGTAAAAGAGCATAATAGGACCCCTTTAAGACTGATTTTAAAAGAGTGCCAGATGACATCAAAGGTAATCTACTGTATATGTAAAAAATTGTAAAATAAAAAAAATTTATTGTATGGACAATTAAATAACCAATATCGACTAATAGTTTACAGATACTTGCATCCTTAATAAACATCATAGTGACTATGGTAAAAATGATGAAGATGACAGCTAAAATTGTGATGATAATAATATTAAATATGTTGTTTTATGGCTGGATGTGAGGCAGTAGGAACTTGTTTTAACATAATTCATCTTTTCCCCACATATCTATCCACTGTGATCCACACTGCATCAGTAGACCTAAATATGTAGGAGCTTACAGTCAGGTTTACACAAACTTGGAATGGTTTTGTGGACTTTCACTGACCCCTACTGTTCCACAGCCCTCTCCTATGTCCACTGCCTGGGCTGACTCTTCCTCCAGAAAGCCAATTATTTCCTCATCCTGAGATTACCCTTCGTCATGGCTGCCATCTCAGATCCAGAGGCAGGGGTCCAATTGACCCCAATTGAAAGTGTCATTTTTCAGCACTGCCAAACTGCAGAGATGTTCATCCCACCCTAGACAGGGGGGCAGAGAAAGCAGCACTTTCCAGCACCAACTGCACAGCTTTACAGGCAGCTCCCTGTCCATAAACACACACACACACACACTCTCATGTTTGCTAAGGTGGGGTGGCATTGAGAAGGGCGGTCCTCTGCTTGAGTGTAAGGAGCCTCTCAACAGCAGTCCAGAAATCGAAGTCACAGCACTGCAGTGAACCAAGCGGAACAGATTGTTGCAGAACCTCTAGGCTTTTGCAGACACGTGTTGATCCCGGCGCAGTGTGCCCTGCTTTTTTAGATCACCCTTTCCCCCTTTCTCTCTTTCACACACACATACACACACTTCACGTTTCCTCAGTCAACTCCCTTGGCTCCGGCTTTATAGAATATGAGAAAAATCTAAACTCTTCAACCGTGGCAGTGCCCCTTAAATATCTGCTCTACAAGCACTCAACACTGCCCTCCCTGGAGGCCGCAAGAAGGATCTGCCAAAGAATATTGTATGCTAGCTCTTAGTCTACATCATCAGTCTTATATGCTACCTTTTAAAACACTCGCTCCATTAATGTCTGTGATGCTCAGAGCTTGCTGAAAGCTAAAGATGCCACTCATTCCCATGACAAATGTATATGGTATAGAAGGCACACTTGAACTCTGAGGTCGTATAGTTTTTGTTTTTTTTCTGTATGCTTGTAAAAGTATTCAGACCCTTAACCCTATAATGTTTTCCTTCATTTAACGGAATTACTAATCCTTCATTAATATTGAATTCTCTGTGACATTTTTCTGATAACCAAACTCAAAATGTGGTCATTTTCCACAAGTGGGAAAAATGTATCCAAAATGGGGCCAATATTCGTGTTATGTAAGATATACATTAAATCCTACATAACAAATAAAAATATGCAGGATGGATGGATGGATGGATAAATAAATAAACTAAAATTAATAAATAAATAAAATATTATAAATGATGTGACACTGTACGACTTTTGTTAATGGTTGCTGAAAAAATTTCATTTTTGCCACCATAAAAAAAACGGAATAAATAACAGTTTAAACATTTCTCAAAATATAAAACACTAATTTGTGAATTGTACAATATTTCAATATTATTGGTTTTTATTGTAATTTTGAATCTAAAATGCAGACGTGGTAAGCATAAGATTAATACTTCTCAAACAAACAACAAAAACAACGAACTAAAGCAGTACTTTTTTAAATTATCAAACATAGTCAAATTTATCATATAAGTTTAGTACCTTAGGGTGTTATGAAAAAAAAAAAAATATATATATATAATATCTATATTATAATATATTTTATAGTGCTCCGAAGGAACACAGGAACTGGATGCTTATGCAAACTATATATTTTTCTGTTTTTCTGAAAACAATTGTTTTCTGTTATGTAGGATATTTGCTAACATGAAACATTGTCACAATATACAAAATTAATTTTTCCAGTATTTCAAGTTCTTGGCAGGTGTGACTTTCCTGCTCCTAATCAATCCACATTTTCTGGATTAAGCTACATCAGCACAGCTGTCACTTTGGCTCGGGTCAGGGCTTTGTCAAGCCTAGGTTGCACAAGTGTTTGTCTCACTAGATCTTTATTGTCAGTAAAACACTCTTTAAATAGGTACTTTTTTTTTTTTTAATTTAATTATAATTAAGGCCTTCTACATAAGACCCATCTGTCGTGGTCATAGCTGTACAGTAGATTGGCGATGTTTAGAGGCACAATTGATCTTTTAATAATGTCATGACCATCTCATGACCTGTCGAAGGGGCTATATTTGTCATCACAGAGAAAAGGGGACCGTCCAGGTCTTGTGAAAATGTGGCAAGCAGTCAGGTGATGCAAGATGGACACAAGTTCTCCTCTTTCTTCTCTTATTTACCTTTCAAAAAGTTATTATATGTGATATCACTTGTGGCATTCTGTCATTATTGTCATTTTGCATGAGTGCCATAGTGGTGAGTTGTGAATGCTGTGACAGCAGATTGACCCAGGCTGCTGTTCACTTGATTGATATCTGTGCAGACAATGAACGTTCTGAGCTTTTTAATCCCCCCCTTGTGATGTGCTAGTTGGTCGGAGAGGGAATTGTGGGTAGGGGGAGGGCAGATATGGGGGAAAATGTCACACCAGGAAAGTCAGCGAGGCGTAAACCCCTGCATGGGCAAGCGAGGGTCAGTGGCTTCTTTTTGCCCTCTCTGTGCCCTAGGTAAAATGATCTAAGTGGTTCTGGAGCTCTGCCACCGAGCCGCTGAGCGAGAGTCAGGCATAGTGTGAGGCCGAACGCATGGAGAGAGAGACAGAGATTAGCATGAATAACAAACAATGACCTTTAAATATTCAGGGTTCAATGCAAGTTAAGCTCAATCGACAGCACTTGTGGTGTGGTTGATTGCCACAAAAATAATTTCCTCTTGGTTAAAAAAAAAGAAGAAGTAAAATCTGTGTTACAGTGAAAGGGTCACACTATGAAAGTAGACAGAAAAACAGAAAATGTATTGAGCCAATCTGTAAACATTAAATTTGACATGCAATAAAAATCAGTTTTGTAAATGCATGTTATAGATCTTATTATGAATGATTCGTCCATACAAGTTCTATTTTTATGTTGATCAGTGCGCACATTTGGAGAAATATTCATTTTCAGTGATTTCCACAATCTGATGAGCATTAGCTGTTTCCAGGGCTGTCTGCCTGTGTTTTCTCTTCCGCGATCGCAGTTGGATTTGAGGAACTCATGCATCTCATCTGTCACTCATATTACGCGTTCATAACCAGCCCTGTATCTTCTGATGAAAAGACGTCCATTACACTTCTGTGTTCTGTTCTATACATAAGACACCCAGAAAAATGTTTCTACACATGAAACATGAAGCTAATAAGCACACAATTTCAATAGTATATGATTTGTATGTGATTTTCATGAGATTTCTGGCTATTTTTCATTACAATACAGGATGTTTACATGAGAAATGCTAAGCAGGTGTAGCAATTAGTTTGATATAAAAGGCTACAAATAACATATTTCATAAATTATTACTGAACTGTTAAATAGTAATGTTTATTACTATAAAGTATTTTACATGAGGATGGTCTGCATATGTTTAGAATATAATGTTTTAACAGAAAAAATGTAAGTGCTCTTAAAAAATGATCTTCAAATGATCTCTTCAAATTATAAAATTATCTTCACATTTCTGGTTTTAAATTTACTTCCATTTGTAAGTGCTAAACATCACTCTGCAACAAAAAAAGCAACTCTACAGATCCGGGCATTTTATTGTATTTAATAAGACACAACCGAAGAAGCTGGTGTTTGTCACGCGCGCGGGATGTCCGGTTTATTAACCGGCAGATATTTCTTCGATATAGTGTCAACATAAAATGGTGAAATATACCCATAGCACATGTTAAAGTGCCTGGTATGCACATACGAAATGCTCAAACAGCTTTCAGATGATTTGACATCAATAAGAGATCAGCTCACACACTCTCGCTGTGCACGCACATGTTGGATATTCAGAGGAAGATGTGCTTTTTAAGAGAACCTTCGGCTTTTGTGGTCCCTGCCATAAAAGACACAGATGTGTGTCTCATTTCCAGTGAATTACTTAAAGTCCCTGTGAGAGCAGGGGGAAAGTTAAAATTACATTGTTCTGGGAAGTACACTTCGGAGAAAGGGCTGCTGAGCCAATCGTATCTATCGAGAGGATGGAGTCAAATGCCGCTGGAGGGGGTTAATACAGTTGCCAAATGTGGGTTCTTGCCTGGCTGCTGGAAAATGCTTTTGGGCTGCCTGTTTTGCAATGCTTGCGTCGAGGGGAAAGCATGCGTTATTAACGTGCTATATGCCCGGATGTGAGGGTCTGGTGTGGTTTTCTCCTCTCCTTTCATGCTCACGGTTTTAATGGCTTGGTTCTGTTCCGGTCTTCTCCCTCCTTTTTCTCAGTCTGCTCTTGAGGCTTTCTAACATGTCAATCTGTACGGGCTTTTGATTTGGCAGTATTTAATTATGAATTGTTATTGTTGAAGGCGCTTGGAGGGGAGATGGAAACAAACGAAACCAAAACAAAGAAGGAGGTGTGGGGACGACGAGTGAAGCAATTACTGTGCCTGGCTCGTCACAGTGCAGGGAAGGTCACTGGCGCAAACAACCCCAGGCTGCCCATTCGACAGGTGATGTGTGGAGCAGAAGCACACACACAAACACACACACACCCCACACACACAACCCACACACTACCAAACATCGGGACCCAGCCTATATGCTGCAAGAACCAACCCATCGGTCAATTGCCGAAAACCTGAATACCGTTTCAGTCACTGACATCAGTAGCTGTGACGGTGCGTGGGTGCGAATGCTTTCCCCTCTCACCGCACCCCGTGCCTCTCCACCCACCCTGCAGCACCCCCCCATGGCCCTCGACTCACCACACAATAATTACGCTCACTCCTGCCCTCTCTAGCAGCATGGCCAAAAAAACGGATCTCCACTTGACCCATCCATTTTGCATTACTAGACAAATAGAACGAGTCAGAATGGTATTTATAACGCTTGCGACATACCCTAGGACATTTAATTTACAGAAACGGGTCGGTGTAGAAAGAATCCTAGGCGTCTATTCTCCAATTGAATTGTGGAATACAGTACTTTTTTTTTTTACTGAACATTCTGGTGTCATAAGGGGAGTCTTACAGATATATATATATAATGTAAATAGTAGTATATAATATAATAAAATTAATAGATTCAGAAGGTTGTGGTGTTTATTAGTAAATATAATAGTGTAATGATATTTTATTTATATGAGAATCCTAGTACAATTTGCTCCTCATAGGTCAAAAGCAAAAGAAAGTAGATAATACGATACTGTGGAGGTGCGGCTATAATGGTTGTGTTCTATTAGGCTAGGAATCATATTTATGTGTGCGAAAAGATTATTATTAATTGTATGTTATAATTAACTTTGAAACTAATATTGATTTAAAAATTGCAAACAAAAAAAACAATTATTATATATGATTAACTATATTAGTTTAAAACCAAGATGCAGAACTTGAAGAAGCTTGAGCTAGTGTATCTCCATCATGTATTATCAAGTATAATTTCCGCAGCTACATTTGTCTTGAGTTTAACTCCTAAGCTGATCACTTTCAGGAAGAGAATGTATGGGACCTTTGATGTTATTTATAAAGGGAAGTTGATTGCCTTTCCACAAACTCTGTTTTATGTCTCTGAGCCATGACAAACCTCATGCTCTGATGTAATGTGACTACCACCTACTGGTGGAAAAACAAGTCCCCAATGTCACTGTGCCCATTTCCTTATGCCTCTGTGACCTGTGGCACTAATTGTCTGAGACACAATGATCACAGTTGGCTCTTAAAGTGACTAGTTTTGTTTGTTTGTTTGTTTGTTTTCACACTACCCTAAGCAAAGTTGAAAGCAGCTAGCATGAACTCTTATCATACCACCCTGTTATGATATCAAGTGCCAACATGCTGTGCCGTTCCTTTCTGGTTAATTACAAAAGCCAATCAAGCTCACCTCAGTGGCCCGACCCACCCAATGGTCTTTAGATTAAAGGATTTCATATGTAAAAATATAAAGTCAAAAGCGTTCTCGATCTGCGGCAGTACTTTTAGTGTAATTTTCTATGACATACAGGGCCAACGGGGGCTTGGGCTCGTTAGTAGTGGACTGACGCGCATGTTACGTCATCATGAGGGAGGGGAGCTCGTCACGCACTTTTCGCGGGAAGCTACAACAACCCCCAAGCTATAGTAACTGCCTGAGGAGTGGATGAACTGGCGGCTGGAGGGAAAAGGGACTGCTTGTATTTCACAGTATGAGAGTTTACCTCGGTCTACTTCCACTGTTGTAGACAAAGGCAAGTTTGCCTTGGGGATTTTTAAACGTGGTCCAATGACTCGCAAAGTAACAAGTGCTTCTGCTGTAGCCTGCTTAGGCACTTGGAAAGCAGTGAATGCAAGAGGTGAAATAGATGAGTATGCCAGCTTATCGCAGCCCTGTGATTTTTAGCGTGGAGGTCCCGGTCTTGATAAGAGGGCGCTGAACTCAAACATGGCCGAGGACTTGATTCTTGACTCGGGAGTTTCTCCGTCTGAGCCATGCGCAATTGCATTGCCTCACCAGCCTGACAGAGATCTCACAGCCATGGTCAGCAGGCTTGACCACATATTAACCCTCATTATGTGTTTCAACATAGAGGAAGGTGAATTCAACGGGAAACTATGTTCAGAATGAAGTTATCTGAACTGAATGCTGGCTACATGTTAAGGGTAAATATTAGTCTTTTAAGAGTGACGTTTGTTCTATTTTGTATATTGTTTGATACTAAAAATATCATACATTATAGACAATTGCAAAACATGCAAGCTATATGCAAGACTCTGGTCGAATTGTTTTTTCTGAATTGTAATAAAGTGCCAAGACAAACATAATAATAATTTCAAGCAAGCTGCAGCCAGGTGTCACCGGACCAAGTGTGTTGTACACGTCGCCATGTAAACAAATAGGAAGTGAGCCAAACAAAAAAAAAATATATAAAAAAGTCAACTAAAGACACTTCAAACATTCTTTCCAACACCGGGAATGTTTGCTAATCTTTTAGGGAGTTCTTATCACCCTGGATGTATTTTCAGTGTTTGTTTTTGCAATGGTAGTTTATTGTACTTGTTATTTTGATGCTATAAAAATTTGTGTGATATGTGTTTCCAGTTGAGTCTATGGGAGTTTGTGTGGGACCTTGATATTGCGGTTCCACCTCCCGATCACTACGGGTGAGAACCTGGCTCCAAAATGAACATCCACTGCAAAACATGACATGGCGCGATATTGTGGTGGTTCTATTTTGCTGTCATTTTCGCACTGTAAAAGATAGATATCGTCGTGCTGCGTTGTTTACAGTCTAGGTCCAGACTCAGGGAGATGCACTTGTCATGGGTTTTCCAAAAACAACACAGAATCACAGAAACGTACTAGGGGGGGGGGGGGAAGGTTCAACCATCACTTATAGCTTATTATACTTTTTTGAAGACGATGGCTCGTTTCTGTTTATTGTACAGGAACAAGAGATTTTGGGATTCAATGCAATCCTGGCGCTTGCCGGCCCAGAGAGGCGAATCACTCTCTAATGCGCTCGTATTCTTCAGACGTCCATATAAATGATTCCTTTAAAAAGAACGATCATCAACGGACCGCCTTTACGACTTTATTTTCTTCTTGACGCACATCCAAAGATATTGGTAACCACCGTTTGGTTACAGACTTCGAGTCAGGGACAAAAAAACGCCCAGAAACATTGACAAACTCTACTTTCTTGTCATGGCATAGTCTGTAATACTGCAGAATGTTTAGTTTTGGGGAATAGCCCTTGAACATAGCCAAAAAGGGGTGGGTTGGTAATGCAGTCGAATCCCACACGCGGAACGTTTATAGATGTGTTATTCTGACCACGGTGTTTCTTTGATGAGATTCTTGCCTACGGGGGTTTGTTTTTGTAATCTTCCCTTGCTATGAACTACCTTATAGATCCGCTTCTACTCTGATGGCCTGAACATCACTGAGAAGCAACAGGGGGCGAGGATTTATACACTATCGACCCACCACCATGTCAAGACGACATTTATTCCCTTTGCATCTAGCGTGCGTCCACCATCCGACCTTGCATCAACGCACCGCCAAATCCCGACGAGTCAGGCCACAAGGTGCAACATATGGTTCTCGATATATCTCTATTAGGCGACGCCCGGGAGAGACGCCCCAGAAAGATTACGACAAAATTAATACTATCGTTTTCATTTAGGCCAATAATGCATGATGGGCTTGGATGTGGTTACAGGCTATCCGAACCATGAGAAATACCTAGTTTCAGCTATGAAGGAGATTTCCCTTTTGTCCCCCACTATCCTCCTGGGTAAAGAATTGGTTTCAAGTCATGCGGGCTAGATAGAGGAGATCACTCTCTTTGAGTCTGGGTCAGACCAATTTACCACCTGGAGAGGAGGGTAGGTTTGGGGGTGTCCGTTTTTAATTGGGGGGCTCACTTTGTACCGCAATGCCACATCCTTTGGGCACTATGTCTGTCTTTGTGCTGGGCTCCAGCCACAGGAAATCCCTCACCTCATTAAGGGAGAAGAAAGATTAATTGACCAGTTCACTAACTTCCAGCCCCAGGACTTGATCAACTTTGTAAAGGAACTCACCAATTAGACCTCAGCTCAGCGTGATGCCTTCTTTAGACCAGGAGTAATCCTTTTTATTATCATTATTTTGGGCAATCATCTAAGGGGATAAAGATTTGTTTTCCCTTATTTGCAGACACTACAGATACCTTGAATTACAGCCAAGTTTTATATTTATTTTTTTATAATGTCAAAGAATATCACCCTAAAATGAAATATATACACTGGGGAAACCAATCACATTAGCAAAAACAAGTTGATGCAATAAATTCAAAATAGAAAGCAATACGGACCACCAACCTCTTTGAAGGGCCACCATCCAAAACACGGCTGGTACAGAGACTTTTATTTTGACCTGGAAACGTGAACAAACTGAAGGGCAAGATGTGCAAGCAACTTCATACAGGAGAGTTGTTATCGCACCCCAGGAGGCCTGAAATATGAATTTAATACAAGTTGTGAAGGTGGCTGGGTCCTGTCTACACCACAGACAGTTATATATCAGACCAGACCAGGTCAGCAGCACAGTAAGTCCATTACAAATTTAACAACCCAGTGTCTATAGAAAAACCCCATGTGGTGATCTCTGCCATTTCTCAACAAAAGGCCAGGCCAATTTCCTCTGGTAAACTGCTAGATTGATGTGACACTTTTGGCTCCAATTAACCTTAAAAGTGAACGTTCTTCTCCAGCCTCCCTTGCTTTAGAAATTTGCTTTATTTATTTATTTACTTCTCAAGGCATCCTCCATTCACAGGATAACAAAAAAAGTATAGAGCAATCAATTTTTTTTAAAGTCCAGCCGACCTAAAACACCAGCATGAAAAACATTGATTACAGTATAGTAATAGCAATAGCAATACATTATAGTGTTACTGCTGTTGACACTATAATGCTTTCTATGGTTAAGCAAAAATATAAGTACAAGAGTGTTGTTATTCCAAATATCTACAGCCACACGTGTAATAATGCTTTTATACAAAGAAAAATACTACATTGATTGGTTTAATAACAAATAATAACGAATTGGACTATAGAAGGGAGGTTTCTACACTGTTCGAATGGAGTTGTACTCATAATTTGAAGTTGAATGTCCTAAAAACAAAGGAAATGGTGTTTGATTTCAGAAGGAGGATAAATGCTGTTTTGCCATTGACTATTAATGGTCAGGACATTAAAATTTTCAATGTTTTAAGTTTCTCGGGACTATCTCCTGCACGTTAAGGTGGACGAGCACTTACGAGAAACCAATAAAAGGTGGTTGGAAATAAAAATTTCTTAGACACGTGCGTGGGTGAAAGTTTGGCGTATCTGAAGTTGGTATGTTCAATTTTTATAGAGCTGTCATTGAAAGCGTGCTGACTTTCTCACTTATAGTGTGGTTTGGTAGCTCCACAGCTCAGCAGAGAAGTCTAAAAAGATAGTAAGGCTGTGAACAAAAAATAAAAAAACGGTTGCTTCGAAAATTATTGTTGTATCTCCACTATGATCTTCCGCACGCCGAAAAAAGTTTAACAATCCTGAAAGATCCCTTACATCCAGCCAGACACCTCTTTACACCTCTTCCTTCCAATGTTTGTTATTATTGTTGATGAGCTCACCAAGCAAAATTCCAAACAACTAGGGTGTTTGGCAATAAATAAATAAAACGTTTTTATCAATTGTTATGAATAAATGCACAGTTATGCACATGTCCAGTATGTTATAAAAATACACTACACACAACAGTCTGCAGCGAGGACCCTTTTGTTTTGATCCTGAATTAATCAAGTTTTTAAATGAATCGTTTAAGTGAATAATTCAGTGACTTGGCCATAAGTGGCTGCATCTGAATATGCATACAGTACTTCCCTACTATATAGCAGACAAAAACATTATGTGAAAAAAGTGTTATGTCCAAATTCACAGTATTCATAAAACAGTAAGCAAACTGGGTGATTTACTACTTCTGATAAGATTCTGAAGTATGCATCCAATGGACACTTTACTACCCCATGAGGTAATGATAGAGGAGTTCATTCGTATTATATAGAACATACATTTTTAATGTTTGAAAAGTAATTACTTTTTCAAAAGAAGTACTTTTTAGAGATTGTTATTTTGGATGCAGTCAGTCACTTGTTTCGTGCCTGAATTAATTAGTGTTTTTGAAAGTATCCGTTGCATGAATGATTCAATGACTCCCTCATAAATGCAGAGGCTCGATTCCAAATAGTATACACACTACACTTTCTATTCATGCCATATAAAGATAGGTATGCTATTCGGAAATCCTTATGTCACTTGTTTCATTCCTGAATAAAATAAATCATACTATCAACAATCATGGGACGTATGGCCCGCTCACTTGTTGCCCGGGGAGCTACTGGAGCAACTATGTAACCTGCAGAAAGAGTCACTGAAAAATCTCCACCACGGGATCGTAATGATGTCCATGAAACCTCGTCAATCAATTGTGATAATGGATAATTTCTAAATTTGTGACTGGATATGCTGTAATCAAAGCTGTTTATAGTCGACATACACCTTTGCTGAGTTCTGTAATAATCCACAGTTGCTATGTTTCTTGGCCTCCATTTTTAAATTATGAATAAATGCAACTATTTATCTTTTATTTCATTGTTGTTTATATAATTTTATAAAATTAATAAGCTACTTGTCACATGACAGTGATTTTACCACAGTTAATGGGGGTTTAGCATCAAGCATAATAACAAAATCATGCGTAACATGCTAAAATCACTTAATCAAAAGTTACTGATCTGTTTACTACCACAATTCTTCCTCAGCCCTCAGCCATGCTATGTGCTGTGGTAAAGAGACCTCAGTCATTTAGCAATGTGCGATGGCTTTTTAACTCAAGGCGATAGAGATGTCTCGGTTGTGAGGTGCCCGGAATATAATAAAATTGACTTGCCACACCTGTCATTACTCGAGCGAAAGGAATGTGTCGGAATAGCAACTCTGCTTCTAATAGACTGCATCTGCAACACAAAAAGGGACACTCACATGTGTGTATGTTCTTGACACTAGAATCACAACCCCCACACACACACCACACACACCCATGTGCTAATTTAAAGGAAACTATAAAATGCTATGTCTCCTCCCTTACTTCAGAGTCATTATAAAAACGCCCTGAGGGGTTGTGTCCAAGTACAGTGGTAATCTCATCATGCCTCTTTCTCTTATCATTTTGGAAGGTCCATATGGGTCAACTAAATGGTTGATATTTCTGGTTGCAATTAACCTTCAAATTGACTTCCAGTAAGTATTTTGGACTGTTAATTTAAAGTGAAAGTAATTTCTTATAAATTATTTTGAAATAACTGTATGCAGGCCATTGCGATGTTACTTCGAGTGTGATTTTAGTATTATTAATATACTATTACATATTTTTATATTTTAAATTACGTATTAACAAAAATTGGTTTAAGATTTGACAGTTTTAGTACTTATCTATGTACTTTGTCATTTTTAGTTTAGTTATAATCATCACTAATTCTAGGCATACTACATTATTACACTGAACAAAATTATAAATGCAACACTTTTGTTTTTGCCCCTTTTTTTCATGAGCTGAACTCAAAGATCTAAGTCTTTTTTTATGTACACAAAAGGCCTATTTCTCTCCAATAGTGTTCACAAATCTGTCTAAATCTGTGTTTAGTGAGCACTTCTCCTTTGCCGAGATAATCCATCCACCTCACATGTGTGGCATATCAAGATGCGGATTAGACAGCATGATTATTGCACAGGTGTGCCTTAGGCTGGCCACACTAAAAGGCCACTCTAAAATGTGCAGTTTATCACACAGCACAATGCCACAGATGTCGCAAGTTTTTTTTTTTGAAGGGAGCGGCAATTGGCATGCTGACTGCAGGAATGTTCACCAGAGATGTTGCCTGTGAATTGAATGTTCATTTATCTACCATAATCCGTCTCCAAAGGCGTTTCAGAGAATTTGGCAATACATTCAACCGGCCTCTCAACCGCAGACCACGTGTAACCACACTAGCCCAGGGCCTCCACATCCAGCATCTTCCCCTCCAAGATCGTCTGAGACCAGCCAACCGAACAGCTGCTGCAACAATCGGTTTGCATAACTAAAGAATTTCTGCACAAACTGTCAGAACCGTCTCAGGGAAGCTCATCTGCAAGCTCGTCGTCCTCATCGGGGTCTCGAACTGACTGCAGTTCGTCGTCGTAACCGACTTTAGTGGGCAAATGCTCACATTCTATGGCGTCGGCACTTTGGAGAGGTTTCTCTTCACGGATGAATCCCGGTTTTCACTGTAAAGGGCAGATGGCAGACAGCGTTTATGGCGTTGTGTGGGTGAGCGGTTTGTTGGTGTCAACGTTGTGGATCGAGTGGCCCTTGGTGGCGGTGGGGTTATAGTTTGGGCAGGCGTATGTTATGGACAACGAACGCAGGTGCATTTTATTGATGGTATTTTGAATGCACAGAGATACCGTGAAGAGATCCTGAGGACCATTGTTGTGCCATTCTTCCACGACCATCACCTCATGTTGCAGCGTGATAATGCACTGCCCCATGTTGCAAGGATCTGTACACCATTCCTGGAAGCTGAAAACATCCCAGTCTTGCCTAGCTAGCATACTCACGCGACTTTCGACCTAAGATGAGGGGGAGAAAAAATTAACCCTATGAGCAGGTTGGGATGCTCTGGGATCGCGCGTATACACAGGTGTATCCAATATCCTGCCAATATCCAGCCCCTCATCCTCGCACCGCCTTGAGAGGTTTGACCAACATTCCACGGCAACAATCAACATACCTGATCACTCTATGCTAAGGAGATGGTTGCACCTGCGGAGCAAGGTGGTCACACCAGCTACTGACTGTTTGCGGACCCCCAGGACCCCCCAAACAGTAAACTGCACATTTTAGGCTATATATATCATTTATTGTGGCCAGCCTATAGGCACACGCTGGGCGAGGAATCTGCGTACTAATCAGTATGGTCGTGATTCCAACGGGGAAAAGGAAAAACCTGTGAGGTGGATGTATTTTCTCGGCAAAGGAGAAGTGCTCACTAATATAGATTTAGACAGATTTGTGAACAATAGTTGAGAGAAACAGGCCTTTTGTGTACATACAAACCACTCTACACGTTTTAGATCTTTGAGTTCAGCTCATGGAAAATGGGGGCAAAAACAAGTGTTGCGAATTAATACTAATTGGTATGAATAAATACAGCATGGTGTAGGTATAATGAGTGATAGAGTATCTAGAGAGGAGAGAGGATGGTACGAGAGCGAGATCCTAAAAGTTATTTTAAGGAACTATGGTTAGAGGCTTTGGAATCTGCGGGGCTCTCAACCTCACTACTCACTCCCCTTATGGAGAAATTGAAAACCAAGATTGTATAGCTTAGACACTCGCCTTGAAGAAGTTGCCACAACACAAAGCTGAACTTCTATATCTTAGCAGGACCAAGCCACACATATGGACTAATTATACACAAGACCATTACTGAACTGTGATAAAAACAGAACATAGAACATGTTTGTTAGACGACATGTGCGCCATTTGGGGCACTTCGCCATCCGAATTCGAGTCTCGCTCATGGACCTTTTCCTAGATCCCCTCCCCCAAATACAACTCTCTCCACGCCGCTTCTGTCCTGGTATGTGTGTCCTCTTGAAATAAAGGCATAAAATGTCAAAAATAAAATATAAAAAGGACAAATTACAATGCGGCTGAGATACTGAGCTTTGGAAAATAATCAAAATTATGCATCAAGTTCGGGCGACGCTAGAAGCAGAATGTGAAAAAGTGAAATGACTGTACTGTTGTGAAGAAGTGAACTTGACACAAATGAGATCGCTCTAGATATAAGTATATAGACATATCCGACAGTACTTCAGCCCAGTACTCTTGCAGGGACTTGCAACAGATTCCGGTGCTCTTTGACAATCTGCATAATGAACTGCGTTTGTTCTTTAGTCTTTGAGAGGAATCCGTTGCACTCATGGATAAGCGCAACACCTCTTTCTTGCATTTGTATTGTTTGCACAGGTACCAGGATCTTCATTTAGGAAGTCCTGACAGAGATCAAGAATAACAAAGATATACACACACTGTGGAGATCAAAAAACAACCTACAATTTCCTAAATTTCAAAGTCACTGCTTAGTCAAAAAGGAGAAAAAACACAACACCAGAAGCGGAGTACCCACCACAAAAGCCGAAAAGGGAAAAAAGAAACTAACAGTACACCCCAAAAAAGGGACAAAAAAAAAAAAAAGGCAACAGGGAAAAAAAAACAAAAAAAACAAAGAAAAAAAAAAAAAAAAAAAAAAAAAACGGGGGGGGGGGGGAAAAAGGAAAAAAGGAAGGGGGGAAAAAAAAAAAAAAAAAAAAAAAAAAAAAAAAGAAGAAAAAGGGGGGGGAAAAAAAAAAAAAAAAAAAAAAAAAAAAGAAAAAAGAAAAGAAAGAAAAAAAAAAAAAAAAAAAAAAAAAAAAAACCATAAAAAAAAAAAAAAAAAAAAAAAAAAAAAAAAAAAAAAAAAAAAAAGACAAAAAAAAAAAAAAAAACAAAAAAAAAAAAAAAAAAGGGAGAAAAAGAAAAGAAAGAAAAGAAAAAAAAAAGAAAAAACAACAAAACACAAAAAACAAAACGGGGGGGGAAAAAACCCCCCACCTACGAAAAAACAATACCAAAGGGGGAACAAAAACCACAACCAAACAACACAAAACATAAAGGGGCCAAAGGGGGAGGCCCCAAGAAAAAGAACAAAAAAAAAGGAAAAAAACAAAGAAACAAAAAAAAGGGGGAAAAAAAAAGAAAAAGGAAAAAGTGGAAAAAAAAAAAAAGAAAAAAAAAAAATGGAAAGGGAGTCCCATTTGAACTTATCCTAAACGTAGTGGTAGGCGATTTTAAGCACTTAATTGTATTCTGGCCAGTATATTAAAACACTTGACGAGATACTTGAACAGACTCTGATCACAATAGAGAACCATTACAGATCCTACCTCCATTATATTGTGTTAATCTTGGCACCTGTGCTAATTTCCTAATTATTGACACTCCTATACTGGAAACCTTCCTCTAATGTCACTGAGATTGCAGTGGAGCGCCTAAGTTAGCTGACCCGCAACAGCGGTTGTCCAATGAGCCAAAGGGATGACCCTTTCAGCATTGCAAGAGAAGCTGGTCATTCCAAATATGTGATTTCTAGAATGTTGCAGCTTTACAATGACACTAATTCATGTCCCCCAAAAAGGCTGGTCGTCCATGTAAGACAAATGCAGGAGAAGACAGGATAATGCGGAGACTCTCAATGGGGAATCGGTTCAACACAGCAGCTGGAATTGCTCGCCAGTTCAGCAATGAACAGGGTAAGGATCTGTCTCGGCACATTTAAATATGAAATAATGAATAGCTGCCCATAGTCCGTGATCTGGTGACAAGTTAGGTAGAAACCCATCAGTTACGAACTATGGAGAGTGGAAGAAGAATGGACCTGAGATCACCCACGGGAGAACACACAACACACAGACAAGCAGGCAACACAGCAGGGCACGACCCAGCCAGATGCATGTTGAAACCTGGGGGCAACGGTGTATCAAAACTATGACGAGGTGGGAACAGGCAAAAAAAAAAAAAATACAAGGGGGGACAAGGGCCACCGAACACGGAGAATGTCCGCGGGGTAAGGTGTGCCCCGAAGAGACCTCCACCAACTTCACACTCCTATTGTATCCTCTGTAACACCCTCCCAAAATTTGAAAAAGTAAGAACGAATAATGGGTGGGGAGGTCGGGGAAACGAGAATAATCTAGAATTTGTAAAAATGCTAGCAAAAAGAAAAAATGTTAGGGGGGGGCGGGGAAAAAAAACAAAATTACAGAATAAGAAGTATCAAAGAGGCCTAAAAAAAAAAAAAAGACCCCGCGACCACACAAAGAACACATAACAAGAAAAACCACAAAAGATAATGGAAGTGTTCCCGCAACCAACTGACGTTTACCCCATTAATCACCGAGGAGCCCATCACAAGCTGAGTTTAATAGTAGGTGGCGCCACAGAGTCATAATCACTAGCCTGCCGAGTGTAGTCCAGAAATTCCTCTGGATTATTTTGGTAAAACATGCTAGTAGACATACGGCACGCCGGTTCCCACTATACCGAAGGGTGGGGGGGGATATAAGCGCAAAACTTGTGGTCGAATTTTAAAATGTTGAAAAAAAGTAGTGCGAAATGACGGCCATTTCATTAAACCAAGGTTAGTTAATGAGCCTCACAGTACCTTGCCTCTCGCGAATAAGTCAGGCCAATGGATTTTGGATGGGGATTTTGCGGCTATATGTTACTCCAGGAGGCTTATGCGTAATCTTTAACAAAAGCAATCCAAGAGAGCCAGCTTCAGAAAACGTGCGTTGGCCTGTGGAATAAACATAGACTGGATAAAACATAAACGCAAGCATTGAAAATTGACCACAATCAGAGCTTCAGATATACAAAAAACCCGGGATCAGCCAGCATGGGGCGTGACACCGGCATAAGCTTGTTCATGTAAAAAACTAATAATCTAAAGGATGTACTGGTAATAAAAATAGAAAGCACCCTTATCTGGAGACGCGGCCACTTGCAGTTTGTGCTTGTCAGGTTATAGACACAACTTGAAGACTAAAGAAAAAAGGAAAAATGCAATATTACCAAGGGGTTTTTAAAGCCATAATGTCCAAAATGTGGCTGGAAAGCCTGTAAATGCAGCCCACGAGTGGGGGGCCGTTTCCAACTAATATCAGTTGGGGGGGGGGAGAGGGAAAAACTTAAGAACTCAGTGGAGATGTATATATATGTGCAGATCATTTGACGACGTGAAACGGTGACCGTCAGAAAAAGGGGAAGGAAAGGGAAGGAGAAAAACAGAGAAAGGAAAAGAAGGATGGGGGAAGCATAAAAGAAAAGAGAGTGGAAAGGGAGAGGGGGAACAGAGGGGGTAAATAAAAAAAGGAAAAGAGAACACGGGGGGAAACAAAGAGGGAGAACAATAGGGTCAGCGCAAAAAAGGAAAAAAGGGTAAAAATCAACCATCCAGGCTTGATCGCAAAACTTTTTTGCGATATATGGGCTTTTTGCGAAATTGACATGTTTCCATAAGGCATATTTTCAATTTGCAATTTCAATTTGCACAATTTGAAGGGTAATTGAAACGCACCTACTGAAGATCCACAGCTAATAATATTCCATGAATTTTTGAGTTGATGAACAATAACAATAAGTCGAACAAACCCTCTAGTTTTACAGATTGCTCCCATAATTTTTGATCTACTAGAAAAAAAAAAAACATTGTGTGTGTGTGTGTTTACGTATACACACGTACACACAACGAAAAAAAAAAAACAAAAAAGAAGAAAAAGGTATATATATATATATATAGTATATTATATATATAGATAAAATATACAGTGGGGCAAATAAGTATTTGATACACTGCCGATTTTTTTCAAGTTTTCCCACTTACAAAGAATGGTGAGATCTGTAATTTTCATCGTAGGTAGACCTCAACTGTGAGAGACAGAATCAAATAAAAAAATTCAGAAAATCACATTGTATGACAGAAAAAAAAGTTTTTAAACATATTCAGATTTCCATTTTATATTGACATGAAATAACAGTATATTGAACTCACCTACCCAACCAAGCAACGATTCTAGCTCGTCACGACCTGTTATTTCTGGGTCTTTAAGAAGCCCTCCTAATCCTCGACACATCTTACCTGTATTAAATTGGCACACCTGCGGTTTGACATTGTTACCCCCTGTTAATAAGAGGGGCCACCGGGTGAAGCCACTAGCCGTCCAATCAATCACCGTCCAACCTCTCCAATAGGGTGTGCACGGACCAAAGCGCTGTCTAGGACGACGCACGGACACATTGGTAGAGCACTAGTCACAAGGCTGGATGGGCGTGTGCAGGGGGAGAAAATAGCAAACAGCTTGTTGAGAAGGGCAACAATATGTTGGCCCATATTAGAAATGGAAGAAATTTCAAGATACTGTCAGCGGCTCAGCACCGTCGGAAACTAGGGCTCCATTGCAAGATCTTGACCTCGTGGAGTATCAATAATCCTAGACAAGGTGGGAGGTGATCAGCGCTAGAACTGGGACAACGGAGGACCCTTAGTCATTACCTGAAGAGAGCTGGGGACCACAGTCCTCAATGCGTTTAAAGAACCAATATAGGTAACACAGAAAGCACTACAACAGCCGTTCCATGGATTAACAATTCCTGCAGCGTTGGGCAAGGCCCCTTGACACCCACCTGCTCAATCCACATATGTCCCGGCCCATCTGAAGTTTGCCAGAGACCATCTGGATGATCCAGAGGAGGTATGGGAGAAGGTCATGTGGTCAGAGGAGACCGAAATATAAGTTTTTGGTATAAACTCCTCTCGACGTGTTTGGAGGAAGAAGAATGAGTATAATCCTAAGAACACCATCCCAACCGTGAAGCATTGGGGTGGAAACGTCATTCTTTGGGGGTGCTTTTCTGCAAAGGGTACAGGACGACTGCACCGTACATTGAAGAGGGGAGGATGGATTGGGCCATGTATTGCGAGATTTTGGGGATTTTTTTGTTAGGAGGGGGATGGGGTGTGCGCGACCAGAACAACACGAGACTTACGCAAAGGGAAGAACGCGAAAAGCAAAAAAAAAGCGAAAGCAAAAAAAGGGATAAAGGGAAAAAAAAACAAAGAAGGAAAATGGCAACGAGGCGGATCTAATATCACTGCGCAACACACGGGATCCGAGACGAAACTACGTAAACAAGTCAGTAAATACAATGCGTACAATGCAAGGCGCACAAGAGAGTGCGATAGACAAAGAGACAAGAAACTAAACAAAAAAGGAAGGAGATCCAGCTGGAAGCGAAACGAGAAAAAAATAGAAATAAAAAACATAAAACAAATAGCAGGAACAATGGAGTGGACAATGTTCGAAGAACAGCAAAGAATCACATCGGGACGGTTATAGTAACACAGCAAACTGAGAGAGTGTAAACATGGTGCAGAGTGTAGTAGGCGGTGTCGTCATGCTGGTTTGTCCTTGTTCGCAGCTGAACAATGACACCCAAACACACAGCCATTCACACCTAAGTACGCTCCGTAAGAATCAAATTTCAACGTCCATGCAGTATAAGCCTCGCGAACAGGAATAGCCATGTGCGTTCACCTATCCACACTGACTCTAACCAATAAGACGAACCGCCGGTCTATGGGAATCTGAAACGCTCCATGGGGTTGCCCAGCGACGCACCCCAACCCCTGAGACCTCTGAGAGAACACCTTGTATGAGGAGTGGTCCAAATCCCTGCTGCATGTGTGCAACACGGTTCAAGGACTACAGGAAGCGTCTGACCTCTTACTTGATACACCCAGTTTCTGTACCCAAATATTAATTTCTTTTTTCTATTGTACAAATACTAATTCTGCAATAAAATGAATTAATTCTTAAAACATCATACAATGTTATTTGCTGGATTTTTTTTTTTTTGATCTCAAGTCTCATCACAGGTTTAGTGTCCTACGCTTAATACAGATTCATCCATTCTTTGTAGGGTGGCAAACTTGAAAAATCGCAGTGATACAATCAAACGAATTCTGATTATTGGTTGAAGGCCCCACCTGTGTATATACAGTGGGGAAAAAAGTATTTAGCGGTCATCACTGAAAATCAAGCCACACAATTGTTCAAGTTCCTCTCCCCACTTAAAAAAGAAAAAGAATGAGAGAGGCCTGTCATGTTGCACAAAACAGGAAACTCATAGTATAAGCAACTCAAGCTAGGGTGGAGGGGTGAAAAGGTGGGGGTGGAAAATAAAGGGCATGCAGAGGAGGTGGGGGAACCGGAAAGAAAAGAGACAAAATGAGGAAAAATCCAAAAATCACATTGTAGGAATTTTTAAAGAATTTATTTGCAAATTTTGGTGGAAAATAAGTATTTGGTCAATAATAAAATTTAATCTCAATACTTTGTTATTTACCCTTTGTTGGCAATGACAGAGGTCTAAAACGTTTTTTGTAAGTCTTCACAAGGTTTTCACACATTGTTGCTGGTATTTTGGTCCATTCCTCCATGCAGATTTCCTCTAGAGCAGTAATGTTTTGGGGTTGTCGCTGGGCAACACGGATTTTCAATTCCCTCCAAAGATTTTTTTATGGGGTTGAGATCTGGAGACTGGCTTGGCCACTCCAGGACCTTGAAATGTTTCTTACGAAGCCACTCCTTCGTTGCCCTGGTGGTGTGTTTGGGATCATTGTCATTCTGAAAGACCCAGCCACGTTTCATCTCAATGCCCTTGCTGATGGAAGGAGGGTTTTACTCAAAATCTCACAATACATGGAAGCCCATTCCTTCTTCGTTTACCACTGATCAGTCGTCCCCTGTTGTCCCTAATAAATGCAGAAAAAAAAACAAAATACCCCAAAGGCATGATGTCTTTCCACCGACCCGAATGCTTCCACGGGTAGGTAGTTAAAAAAAAAAACAAAAAATAAGTTTTCTTTGGATGCAACTTAGCATTCTTTCTCCTCCAAACACGACCAGTTGAGTTTTTACCAAAAAGTTCTATTTTGGTTTCATCTGACATATGACATTCTCCCAATCCTCTCTGGGGGATCAAAATACCAAAGGATGCTCTCTAGCAAAACTTCACGACGGTCCATGGACTGTACTATGGGGGGCTTAAGCAGGGAGACACCGTCTTGCAAACGCAGTAATGATTTGAGTGCCCTGCGGTGCTCAAGTTGTGATTACTGATGTTCAGCCTTTGGATGAAGTACTAAAAAAAAAGGGGGGGGTTGGAAAAAAATACCCGGGCTCTCTGCAGGTCATTCAACTATTGATCCCCCCGAAAAAGTTAGGTATCTGGGAATAATTTTTGCTCCAGTTCTTGTGATCGGAGATTTTGACCCACGGGAATAAGATCTTGGGCGTGGAGCCCCCAGTATAAAACAGAAAATAACTGATGGGATTATGCATGGTTGCTTGTAAGTCTTCCATATAAAAAATTCTAATAACCAATAATTTTCTCCCAACAGTTGATTTCTTCACACCAGCTCTACCTATTGCAGATTCAGTCTTCCAAGCCTGGTGCAGGTCTACAATTTTGTATCTGGTGTCCTTTTTGGTCTTGGCCATGGTGGAGTTTTGGAGTGTGACTGTTTGAGGTTTTGGCCGGAAGATCCTTTAAAAAATAACTGGGATAACGATTCAACAGATGCCTTAATACAGGTAACCAGTGAGGACATAGGATCTCTGAAAAGAGCAAGTGATCACAGGTCATTTGCGAGCCACTCTGCTTGTTTGTAAGGTAACCAAATACGATATTTTATTTACCGAGATTTTACAATTAATTCTTTAAATCCTACAATTATTTTCTGGATTTTTTTTCCATTTTGGCTCTCTCCTAGTTGTAGGTTACCTATATGAAAATTAGGCCCTCTCCATCTTTTTACACAGGTGGGAGAACACTTGTCACAAGGTGGTGGCTGACTAATACTTAACGAAATTTTTGGCCCCAACTGTATAGTGCAATAAAAAAAATTAATGAGAAAAAATGCGTGTGTGATTTCAGCTTTTTTTAAGTTAACGAGATAACAGCAATCATGGGTCCTCAGTTCTGGGTCACGATTGTATTTGAGCCAATCATTTGAATCAGACATGCCATGTGACTACTAACTCTGAAGTGGCAGATGTACTGCCATGAAGCCAAACTCTGATTGGCTGATTTACAGTCGCAAATTAGTGACTGTCCTTGTCTGTTCTGTGAAAAACAGCAGATTTAGATTTTTTCAGCAGATTAATGTCTGGGGAGTTTTATGTCTTTAAGCAGAAACTGTATATTTCTAAAACTTGTAAATACAATGTGACTGTAAGAATCTGCTGTGAATGTTTTTAAAAATCAAATTGGATAAAAGTCACAATGCTGTAGTAGGGCACGCAGCACAATTATGCAGGAATGATGAATACCATGTTGCTCCGAAAGCGCCAGATGTATTACCAGTCACTGCGGTAGTTGAGATTATTTGACTTCTTATACATTGTTTTTCCAATCCATTTTAGTCACGTAATGATGAGATGATTTACCTTGACTTTAGGCTTTTTGTCAGATTTAATGTGAGAATTAAAGATGTTTCACTGTGGATTACAAGGATTGCAATAATCTATTCCAAGGCAACATCCTCCTGTTTCATCGCTCCCTCCCATTTTCCACTGGTTCATTCAAAGGGCACCCATGCCGAGTGTCTTCATGCAAGAATTTTCCTAATTTCAACTGATTCGGACAATCCAGGGCTCTGGGCACTTTCTCTCTCTCTCTCTCTCTCTCTCTCTCCTGCGCTCCTCTCCTCCCTCTCTCTCTCTCCATCCTCTCTCTCGCTTATGTCCCTCTCCCCACAAATCACCTGACCATTCTTTCATCCTTCCCTGAACAGTGTGAAAGGTCTTCTATCCATTACCTGCACTTTCATTTGAGGCTGTGCTAAAAGAGGAATGACAGATGCTCAGGGTAGAGGTTTATTTTGGGGAAGAGCAGAGGTGGCCAAAATTAGTGAAAATATTTTGCTACAAAAATGCCGGCTAAACATGAAGAATGATGCCCCAAGTGCAGGGTTTATTTTTAAACTGATTATATTTGTGTGAACGAATAAGACCGAGATTAAAAAAGAGCCATCAATAAAGGCAAATGCTTTGGGAAGCTATTATCTTATGACCCGCTACAATACACAAAATTAACATGAAGTGAATTTTTTTAGAATAAAAACATTGGAGACACAGGACACATTTCCTTGTATTGTAAGGTTACAGCTCACCATGGATTATAGCTTCACATTATTATGTACATTATCCTATTTGTATAGTTAGCAATTCACAGATGCATTGACACAGAATGTGAAATACGACCAAAAAGGTTGTTCGTTAGTGTAAAAGTTGGCTGATGTTGTCGTATACAGCAGTGACCGAATAAGGACCTGTAGAGACGAGATTAATATTTTAAGGTATATGTTTTTCTTTGGTCTAAACTATAATGTACAGTTAGAAGTGCTGAGGTTATGTGGTGGTTAAACTGAGGCAGGAGCCTTCACTGTGTGATTGGTATACATTATTAAAATCCCCAGGTCAGAGCAAACTCTCATCCTGTCAGATGAAGGAAGCCAGTGATGCCTGTGACTCTGGTTTGAACTCTCACAGAGGGTACAAACCATTACAGGTTCAATAGTTCTCACCTTTGTGTTCTCCGTCATCAATTTTTCTCTTGCGATTGTATGTTACAAGCAGCCTTTAAACTGCAACTCTTGAGTTGGCCTGAACTCTGTGTGAATTAGTGCATTCAGAATGAAGGAGAGAAGTCACCTCGTCATACATAATTCTCTCTGTTTCATAATTAATCGCCTTAACAAACACGGAGGGTTGAAACTGAGCACATTACTCCACTCTTAGGCGTTTGTATGTCTTATTCATAAATGCAATCTAAAATTCAAACCTTACCACTGATGGCATCTACTGCCCAAATGCATATATTTGACACGTAAGGCAGTGATGAAGTTAACGAGTGCAACACCGAGTCTATCAAAGGTGAAAGAACCATTCAAAAGATTGGTGTTGGGGTTTTTGAAGTCTCTTATGTTCACCAAGGCTACACTTAATTTGATCAAAAATACAGTTAAAACAGTGATATTCTGAGATATTCTCACAATTTAAAATAAAAGTTTTCTATCCATATAAGTTTTTAATTATTTTAAAATGTTATTCAGTCCTGTGACTGGAAAGCCATTACTCCAGTCTTCAGTGTCACATTATCATTCAGAAATCATTATAATATGCTGAATTGGGTTCTAATATGTAGATTTTTGTAATAGTCTAAATGTATTTACTGCCATTTTGATCAATTTAATTCTTCCTTGTTGAATAAATGCATTTATTTATTTCAAAATGACTGACCCCAAATTTGTATGTATGTGAATCTATTTGACGTCATATTCAAAATGAATATTTTAAAAAGAATTCAAACAAAATTGGTAACACTTTACTTAAAGCCTTTATATATAATGCATTATAAAGGTGTCTTTATGTATAATGCATTATAATTATTCATAATGTGTGTTGTAATACATTATATTTTGTCGTAAATAATTATAACTGAATTTGAAATGCATAGTGTAACAATGATTTGATAAGTGTTATAATGTATTAACTGATAATCAATTAAAAAAAAATAACAAAAAAATTGGTAAAACTTTACTTAAAGTCTTTATGTATAACGCATTATAAAGGGTTATTAAATGGTATAATGCATTATAATTATTCATAATGTGCATTGTAATACATTATATCTTGTCGTAAATAATTGTAACCAAATTTAAAATGCATAGTGTATCAATGAATTGATAAGTGTTATAATGTTTTAACTGTGGTTACAATTATTCTTGAGATCATACAATGCATTATAAGGTGCATGACAAGCTATTATGCATTAAAAAAATACTTTTTTAATGCTTACACATAAAGGCTTAGTGAAGTACAATGTTACCAGATTTTTTTTATTCACCCTTGAAGGGGTCGTTTACCACACTCAAAAATGAAATTCGTCCATTTTATTCCAGCCTCAATGTCATTCCAAACCTGTGCGAGTTATTTCTTCTGTATAAACGAAGAAGAAGATTTTGAAGAATGTCTCAGCGTTTCTGTCCATACAATGAGGTCTAAATGGGGTCCAAATTTGTTCAAACCTCAATGTTTTTCAAAATATCTTCGTTTGTGTTCTTAAAATCACTTAAATTAGTGATTCTCATTAAAACGTGCAATACTATAAGAAGTTGTTTGAGCTGTCAGTAAAGGAATGCATTATTTACGCTTTTGCTAGCAATTTACATGAACAGTGATATGAGATCTCATGGGCTATATGTCAAGTTCCCCATGTGAAATCAAGCTCCAGGCTCGCTTTTAATTATGTTTTACTAGTCTCATGACATCTAACCACATATAGTCAATTTATATTGTGCTTATATCCTAGAATTTAACAACGATATCAACAAATTTGAATAATGGCAGTCTTTTTTGTTGTCCAACAACATGCTGTAAATTATGTTTGTTTATACACTAAAAGGTCCTCTAGCTACAGTATGTCAGAACACAATAAAACACATGGTGTGTCAATCCTTCTTTATACTTCTTAGCGCACTGCCTGTCAGTATACCTTTTGTGCAAGCAAGATCAGTGTCACATCAGAGCTTTAAACCTATTGAGAGTCCCTATTTTAATTAGAGAATTTACTTCAGGGCATGAACTTCGCAATCTACAGAAACACGTTGGCAGTGTGCTGTAAAAGCAGAAGGAATCCCCACAGGAAAGTGGAAAGAGGAAGTCAGGGCATGTAGCATATTAAAAGCATGCTCTTAGTGCACTGTCAGCCCGGTGCACCCAGCAAAGCACACACCATTAACTAGAGAAGTTCATGTTCATGATATCATTTTTGTGTGCAGTGTGGGTCACTGCACATTTTAATGGCAGACAGACTTAGATATCATTGGAAATGACGTTTTTCCTCTCCCTGCTGTCATCCATGTTTAATTCACCTCTGCTTTGTGTTACCAAGTCACCCCACTTGTTTAGATTTTATTTTCAAGTTTAGAATGGGACCATGGGAGGTCTTGATTTGTGATCTTCTTAAAAATTATTCATATGTATTAAATAATTTTTCATTAATGACCTTCGTGTTGTTTCAAACCCGTATGCTTTTTTTATGTAGAACACAAAATGTAATAAAATAAATAAATAAAATACAAAAATAATTGTCACACCTTTTACATGCACTGTTTGTTGTTCATGTTAGTTTAAACACAAAAAGGACAAAACAAGCTATATAAAATCTCCATAAAGTAGCCCAGATGACTGTTTTCCAAGTTCTGAAGTCATGCTTTGTTTAATGAGCAGGCTAAAATTGAAATCAATTTTCACACAATTGCTCTCAAATCCAACATGGCACTTGTGACACAGGTTGGACATCAGTCAAACTTCACTGGTTCTCTTTTACAATATCATTTAAAAGTTTGGGGTTGGTAAGATTTTTTTTATGTTTTTGAAAGAAGTCTCTTATGCTCACCAAGGCTACATTTATTTGATCCAAAACACAGTGAAACAGTAACACATTGTGAAATATTATTACAATTTAAAATAACAGTTTTCTATTTTAACATATTTTAAAATGTAATTATTCCTGTGATGACAAGCGAATTATTCACATCCGCTGTACTCCAGTGTGTCGTGTCACATGATACTTCAAACAGCATTCTAATATGCCGATTTGCTGCTCAAGAAACTCTTTTTTCATGTTATCGTGTTGAATGCGCTGCTTAATATTTTTGTGGAGTCCATGATATATTTCTTTCAAGATTCTTTGATTAATAGAAAATTAAAAAGAACAACATTCATTTGAAACAGAAATATTTGTAACAATTTAAATGTCTTTACTGTCAGTTTTGATCCATTGATGTATCCTCACTGAATAAAAGTAGTAATGCCTTTCCCCAGATAGATAGATAGATAGATAGATAGATAATAGATAGATAGATAGATAGATAGATAGATAGATAGATAGTACAATGTATTCTTATAAAAGCTAGCATTATATTTTTGCATGGTAAGAGGCTGTCAAAAGGGGCCAAAATACATGCTACAAAAAAAGTAGAACAGCAAACAAAGAACTAAAACTGGAAAGTGAAACATCGAGAAACATGCCAGACTCTAAAATCTCCAAATCCTCTGAATCAGATGTGATGTCAACTCACATTTCACTTCAGCAGCAGCGGGGGGGAAAAAATCACATAAACAAAGCAAACTTTAAAAAAATAAATAAATAAAATCATCAGACAACAAAAATAATATTGCTACGCTCATGTGATATGGTAATGTGCATGCCCCAAAAACCAAAATCAAAGCGGGCATTTGTAATTCTTATAACACGACAGAAGCGCTCGCCCTTGTCTAGGAGTAGGATGCAGCTGAGGATGCCCTGCTTCCAATGTCCTCAGCCTGGTGAACAGTCAAAGCGAGGTTATATAGCGCCGCTAAACCCTCAGAGCCTGAGTGGCGGGTCAACGTCAATCAGTCTAATATCAGCTGACACACTGGTGAGGGTGGTGACAGGGCAAGGTTATGTGTCACCCAGCACTCCGAGCTACTGCAGAGTCCAGTATGGCCTGTGAACCTACCCCTAGGGTAAAGAGACCGTCCAACTGGGGCTCCATGGGTGCTGTGAGGCCAAATACGACTTTGTGATCCCTTGTGGCACATCCTCAGGGTGGCTGGAGTCACTGGATAACTTCCCACAACCCTGAGGACGCCCATGCTGCCGACAGCTCTGCTCCACATGTTCAACAGGGACCAAATGCAGAGAGTTTAATTTGACAAAGAGAGCGTGATCTTCAGAACTCTCATTCTAGCCCTTAACCCATTGAACAGTTTCGATGTCAACACCATTAACCTTGGGCCTTGAAGTACACTTGTCAATCAAATTCGCTTATGATGGCGCGTACCCACCTTTCTCAAGGGAGTCGGAGGCTGTCTGTAGGATTCTGACATTAACACTCCTGTTGTGTTGGGGTCAATTTGGCAAACACTTGATTTTGAGCAAACTGCTTGAAATACTGGTTAACAACGTTTTTATTTCTTCATGCAATTTTGTAAATATTTATGATTTAGGGTCATGAATGTGGTCATGCAAAGTTTCAACGCAAAGATGTCTTTTGGAAAGGCTGTACAAACCTCCATTGGTTTTTTATGCAATTTGCCAAAAGTCAACAATTTGAAAAACACTAAAGAGTCAGGTAAAAAACAGAAAACCTTTACTGTAGTTGGTCAAACACAAAAATACGAACTGCAGGAGAACGTAAGAAATGCACGCAATTGAGACTCGTCTTTCGAAACATCCAAGGGAATGTAACTGTTTCTTTACTGTACTTGAGATGTACAGTCAAAAATCTGTCATTTATTTATTATTTTTTTATTGTTTGTTTTTTGGATCTCAATTACTAGACTGTTGTAGCATTGGAAAAAAAACATGAGAAACCCATTTTTAAACTTGACGAGGGTTTGAGAAACACGTAAAAAAGCAGAGGAAGTAGCCTACAAATACAATAACAGCAACTTTATGTACAAATAACGTTAGCTACTATTTATACTTGTAGGTATTTGCACTTCAGTGTGCAAATAGTCACTATACAAGTAGTCATAACAAAAAAAAAATTGTGTCAGTTTTATTTTGTGTCTGAGCAGCAAAATTTCAAACACAAAAAATATGTCTCAAATTGACCGCTAGCACAACAGAAAATAACAATTCATTTGATGGGAATTATTACATTTCTTACATTTTATATATTTTTTAGTTTTTGACAAGCTACAATAGAGGTCTTCTTTTTACATGAAACTTTAGTGTTTATCATGGTGTCGATTTTTGGCAGATTGCATGGAAACCAATGTGGGTCAATTTAACCCCCAACACAAAAGTTGTACCTAGTTTTTGAACATAACAGGAGGTTTAAAGACTTGAGTTTTGAAGTCTGGAACAGACGGATGGACGAACGAACGGACGGACGGACGGATGGCAGAACTTTCATCCCTCCTGAAACTGTTTAGGCTGTCATACGGCCTTTAATCTTCCTTTGGTTATCATGTGATGGATCGTGCGCAGGGGCCTCCTCAGAGTTACGAATCACATTCACCTCGGTAGCTGACATTTAATCAATAAACTCCTGACCTGTTGCCATAACCTAGAGCCACGAGGATTAATTTTGTTTCCCGACACTGCCTTCGCTGACCCCCCGCAGACATAACGACTGGCCTCACGCTGATCGGCAAATCACCAGTGCCAGAAACATGGACACGGACATGCAGCAAGCATAAACAAACAACAACAACTTTTTTTTAAAGTGTTTCTTTAATCAGCTGAAGTCTCTATTTGATGTTCTGTAAGGTCTGTTAAAATGAGGTTTATGAAGCTTTAAGTTCAGTAGAAATAAGGTTGTTGATCAAATTTATAAAGACATGAATATTTGCAATATGTATTACACAAAATAATGGATTTGTTTTGTTTTGGGTTTTTCTTTTTTTAATCTTTAAACTTTTTGTTTATAGTACTTTGGAAAAATGTCTAACAACAGCTGGTCTACAATAGCTTTAAAATACAAAGGACTATGCTGCCGTCTAGAGGTGGATACAGATCAGATGAAAATTTAAGAACATACACTTAAATACATCTTATATTGAATAATAAGCTGAGGATATCATTCAAATTGTTGTGGTCTGTCACGTATTTGAACCTTAATGGCTTTATATTTGCTCTGGGATAAAAATTAATGGGATTTTATAATGGTATATTTACAATTACAATTATTTATGTCTATTTATATTATATTATATTGTATATTTTCTTAATTACCTTAAACTGGATACTTGAATCAAATTAAACCAATTTAAAAATCAATGGTAATACAATAGATAACCATCTACCTAACCTAATATATACTTATGGTAAGCAATGGTAATTATTTGTGTATAATATAGCCTAATACTTATAACAACAATTTTCAATCATCTTTAATTTAAAAATTATCTAATAAATAATATACTTTCAATGCCAATGACACTTCAATACAATTCATATATTTGATATCGTCATTTAAAGTATAAGTGGCATTTAAGTTTTGTAATATGATCATAATGTTTATTATTTTATTATTAATAAACTATTGTTTTTATTATTATTCATATATTTGTGTGCCTGTGTAGGTAGTTAGATAAATAGAAACAATTTTTATATATCATGATTGCAATTATGCTGCTCTTCTTCTGCACTATCCGCAAATTATTCACTGTTACATTGCATCTGACCTTCCCCTCTCTCTCTCTGTGTCTCTCTCCATCTTTTTGTTCTCTCTCTGTCAGTTTGACATGCTGCTCAGTGGCCCAGAAACACAGCATGTTATGCCACTCTGTTGCACCTTGTTCAAAGTTGCACCCTGCATCTGAATGTGATGTAAATGATATGATGTGCAGCTTCGTGCTAATTTTTGTTTTGTCACAATTGCTCCAGCTCCCGCTTCAGGGAGGTTTTTTCCTTGGATGGTGTTGTCAGCTGCTATATATTGCCTTGAATCAGTGACTATTTAAACCGAATCTAAACATCAATTGCTAAGCATCTACTTGAAGTAAAACATACTTGTATGTAAGCAAATGTTTTTCAGGTCAGAAGGAAGTGTTGAAATTCTCACTGCGCATTTTTGTAAAAATAGGTCAGCTGTAGTTAAGTGCTGTGCTTACAGTTTATTTGAGGTACCATATGAGGTCAACTGAAGGGTCAGTTGATTGCCCTTTTCAGAAGGGCATTTGGTTTTAAGTGTGCATAGATGGTAAAATGTAAAATACATCTGACATATAAAAATAATTGTACTTATTTTGTAAAGTGGCTTACAAGAGCTATATATAAATCATGGGGTCAGTTAAATGTCAACAGTTCATAGAAGTGGAAAGCACTGAAATATGCAACGCTTCAATTAGCTCAGGCTCCACTGCAGTCGTCCCTCCATTAGCGTGCTACACACTTCAAAACACATGCTAAACATACATGCTAACTTATCGAAATGGCAAAGAAAAATTGGTGACAGTCTGCTTTTGCCAAAAAGCGAAGGTCAATAAACTCCGTGGAGAGGAACAATACAGATATGATGGATGTTTCAGGGAGTGAAATTGGAGACTAGCGCTGACCCAGATAACAGCTTGTATGCTCATCAGATCATGTCGTCTGTGTAATCTGCAACTGAGAATGCACATATGCCCAGTTCTTAGAAGGATTGTACTGGGAAGGTTAACTATACTGCCGTGCATGAATGGCATATTCGCCTGTCATTGACTTTCAGCAGTGAGCAATTCGATATTTACTAAAAGACCTGGCGATATTTAAATAGTTTCCTATTTTATTTTTGCCGGGAGAATCAAAAGGATGTGAAGTTTACGTGTGCTCCCAGGAGCCTCTCACATGAAATTAATGCTTTCAGTGTTCAGGATGTCAATGTGTAATGCAAAATTAAATAAATAAAAATAAAAAAGAATTCAAACTATAGCCTCACATTGCCAGAACTATAGATGCATCTCATTAAATTAGAATGTCGTGGAAAAGTTAATTTATTTCAGTAATACAACTCAAATTGTGAAACTTGTGTATTAAATAAATTCAATGCACACAGACTGAAGTAGTTTAAGTCTTTGGTTCTTTTAATTGTGATGATTTTGGCTCACATTTAACAAAAACCCACCAATTCACTATCTCACAAATTAGAATATGGTGACATGCCAATCAGCTAATCAACTCAAAACACCTGCAAAGGTTTCCTGAGCCTTCAAAATGGTCTCTCAGTTTGGTTTACTAGGCTACACCATCATGGGGAAGACTGCTGATCTGACAGTTGTCAAAGACAATCATTGACACCCTTCACAAGGAGGTAACATTCATTGCCAAAAAGCTGGCTGTTCACAGAGTGCTGTATACAAGCATGTTAACAGAAAGTTGAGTGGAAGGAAAAAGTGTGGAAGAAAAAGATGCACAACCAACCGAGAGAACCGCAGCCTTATGAGGATTGTCAAGCAAAATCGATTAAAGAATTTGAGTGAACTTCACAAGGAATGGACTGAGGCTGGGGTCAAGGCATCAAGAGACACCACACACATACGTGTCAAGGAATATGGCTACAGTTTTCGTATTCATTTTGTTAAGCCACTCCTGAACCACAGACAGTGTCAGAGTTGTCTTACCTGGGCTAAGGAGAAGAATAACTGGAATGTTGCCCAGTGGTCCAAATTCCTCTTTTCATATGAGAGCAAGTTTTGTATTTCATTTCAAGGTCCTAGAGTCTGGAGGAAGGTGGAGAAGCTCATAGCCCAAGTTGCCTGAAGTCCAGTGTTAAGTTTCCACAGTCTGTGATGATTTGGGGTGCAATGTCATCTGCTGGTGTTGGTCCATTGTGTTTTTTGAAAACCAACATCACTGCACCCGTTTACCAATAAATTTGGGAGCACTTCATGCTTCCTTCTGCTGACCATCTTTTTGATGATGCTGATTTCATTTTCCAGCAGGATTTGGCACCTTCCCACACTGCCAAAAGCACAAAAGTTGGTTAAATGACCATGGTGCTGGTGTGCTTGACTGGCCAACAAACTCACAAGACCTGAACCCCATAGAGAATATATGGGGTATTGTCAAGAAAGGGAAATTAACAAGAGCCAAACATGAGATGACTAAGTCCACTGTCCAAAAACGTCTCCAGGTTACGTATGTAACCATGGTTCCCCGAAGGGAACGAGACGCTGCGTCGAAACGCTACGGGAATGCCTCCAGCGTGACCACGCTCTGAATCATATGTGTAATCAGTCCAATGGATGGGCGAGACGTCACGGGCGGGGTGATGTAGCGACCAGGAAGTATAAAAGCACGTGTGTTGAAACCGGCGTCAGCTTCTAGGAGTGAATCAAGCGCTGGCAGGGATGCCGGAAGTTTGGCCCTGAGACGCAGCGTCTCGTTCCTTCGGTAACCATGGTTATCTACGTAACCTGGAGACGTTTCCCTTCAGGAACTCGAGCTGCGTCTAAACGCTATGGGAACGAGAATGCCCACGCCGCCAGACTTGCAAATCCCTGCCTAGTGTGGAAGAGCACAACTAAGGCGAGAGAAAAGGGAGCCAGGAATGGCTAAAGTAGGCGGGGCCCGCCGTCCCGAAGGCCAACTTCTGGAGGAGTGATTCTTGACCCCCAAAGGAGAGGGGAGATCACAGGACTCGGGGTTATGTAATAGCATCCTGATCCACCACTTAGCTTAAGCTTCTCTGGCCTCGGCCTCAGCACACCGCGGAGGAAACTTTTAAGAAGAGGGTGTCTTCCCACTGAATTGCCACCGAGAGGGGCGTGGTAGGCCGCACTGGCCGCCACAAAAGATCTCTAGGGGTGCGGGTCAACTGCGTATAAATGGGCCTGCGGAACTCCATAATGTACCAACGTAGTTCGGCTTTTCAGCTGGGCGGCTCCGCACCAAGTATACGTTCCTCATATAGGGAGCTCTAGGAATGAAGGATGTCTCAACACCTCGGTTGAGAGACCGAGAATCTATGAGTTGTGCCTCCCTCAGCCATCAAACCCACAAGCTTCGGCGGGGGGCCGAGCGCGTCCGCCTGTGAGAGAGATCGCTCCTGACAGGGAATCCCTCCCTGTAGTGCCGTCGAGTAGAGGAATCATCGATAACGGGCTACTGCTATCGATTGACCTCGTTCCACCAGCGCATCTCTCTCCAAACTCCCTTGAGTAGAACATCGGAGACAAGGTGTACAGAACGAAGCCGTCAGGCACGTTGTAGCCATGGGCATCTCATCCTCAGTGGACTGGATAATCAGAGAGAGAACCAGAGGGGACGTGCAATATCATCTGATTCGCAAACAGGTCCACCTGAGCCTGGCAAAATACTCTCCATGTCTGCTTCACCACCTCGAGGTGAAGCATCCATTCCCTGTGCCTCGGCCCCTGCCTCGACAGGATGTTTGCCCCCACATATATAAAAGACCACTACTGTGTTGTCGGTGCGCACCAACACATAGCGATCTCTTAGGCCTGGGAGGAAGTATTTCAAAGCTAGAAACACGGCCATCATCTCCAGTCAACTTATGCGCCACGTGAGATGGCGGCCGCTCCACAGACCGCGGGCCGAGCGGCCACTCATGACCGCTCCCAACCGGTGAAAGATGCATCTGTCGCTAGCCTATGCGGCGACCAGGAGCTCCCAGCACTAGGCCCTGACATAAGAACCAAGGTTTCCTTCACATGTCTAAGGCACATAGGCACCGCCGCGTGACCTTGAGCATGCAAAGCGGGTTTCCCCTCGGGGAGAACCCCTTGGTCTTAAGCCACCACTGTAGGGGTCTCATGTACAGCAGGCCAAAAGTAACCACGTTGGACGCGGCTGCCATCAGACCCAGCACTCTGGAACTGCTTGACAGTGAGTGACCGGCCTTCTCTCACTCTCGCGACTGTGGTGAGGATCGACTCGATCCGAGCAGGAGACATACGTGCCTACATCGTGGTCGAATCTCACACCACGCCCAGATAAGTGGTTCTCTGTACTGCAGAAAGCACACTTTCCTTGGCGTTAAGTCTTAAAATCAGCTTTTTCGTGTGAGCGAGAACGACATCTCGATGTCGAACTGCCATCCACTCTGATTGAGCTAATATCAACCAATCGTCGATGTGGTTGAGTCGTGAAAGTGTGGGTGAGAGTGCAAGGCCAAAGGAAGAACTCGGTGTTGGTAAGCTTTTGCCCCCAAAAGCAAACCTCAAGAACTTCCTGTGATGAGGAAGGATGGAGACATGTGCATCTTTTAGATTGATTGTGCCAAACCAGTCCTCTGACTTGATCTGAGACATGACTTGTTTGAGTGCGAGCGTGCTGAACTTCAGTTGCCTGACTGAGCGGTTCAAATGACACAGATCTAAAATAGGACACCACCCTCCATCCTTCCTCAGAACGGTGAAGTACCGACTGTAGAACCCGGACTCTGCTACGTGAGGAGGGACCACCTCGATGGCCTCCTTCCTCAAAAGAGTAACTACTTCTGTTCCATGACCAGAGCCTGCTTGGGACCCACCATAGTGGGGATGACCCCGTTTAAACTGAGGCGGAGGAGAACTGGATTCTATAGCCTCAACTCTACAGTGTGCAGGACCCACCGAGACACATTAGTCTACTAAGGGAATCAGTCTCTCGAGACTGACCTCTGGTGTAATCAGAGCGGCTAGCTGGGTGCCCTGAAGCGGCGAACCGGCAGGGGACGGCCCTACTAGCTGCTCTAGAGACCTCCGTGGAGGTCGCGAGCCTCTTAGCACCGCTACGTTTCCGGGCGGTAACTGAGAGAAGCGCTCGCCGGAGACCGCTGCGCCCTGGAACACCGGCAGGGTTGGCAGACCGATCTCCTGAGGGCACTGAGGAGAGACGGGCACTGTGTAATGCGGTGTACACCGCTCTTCTCCAGAGGGAGCTGACCCTCAGAAGTCCTATAGGCCTTAGGCATCAGGATGTTTTAGACAGAGACTATTCAGCGAGAATGACGGTCCGCAGAACCACCTTCCACTAGAAGCCTTCAGCCTGGGAGCGCCACTCTGACTCTAGACTCTGCTGAGTACGAGAAGTGCGGCCCCCAGAATGAGGGGCTGGAACACGGTAGGTTGGGACTTCTCCCGCCCAGCAGCCCCTGCTGACCGCCTCAACCTCCTCGGAGGAAGAGAGGTAAACACGTGCTCTTACTCAAGACATTTTTATCCCAAGAGCCCCTGTATATCTAACTTCTCATAATTAGATAAATACTTCATTTTATTCCTCAAAATCAAATGCAATCAAACAACCAGACAAGTAAACACGGTCTGGTGTAATAAGCTTCATATCAAAAATTATATATCTAACTTCTCATAGTCAGATAAATACTTTATTTTATTCCTCAGAATCAAATGCAAACAAACAACCAAACAAGTAAACACAGTCTGGTGTGATAAGATTCATTTCAAAAATCGAAAATTATATATCTAACTTCTCATAGTCAGATAAATACGGTCTGGTGTGGTAAGATTCACATCAAAAACTGAAAATGATGTAATACACGCGTTGCCTCGGCATTGCGCGAGCCACTTGGTCACACAAACAATATCAATCTCCTCTGAGAAAAATAGCCGCAGCAGCAAGCTCTCGCTCAGAGGGGGAAGAAACCGCAGCGCGGGATTCCGAGCCTCGAGAAAGAGCACTGGATCTAGGGAGTGCACGCGGAGAAAGGGCGAGCCGTCTCCAACACATCCACTAGATCCACATGCGATCCCCTCGATCTGAATCGCCGCCGTGCCTCAGTAATAGCGGGACCGAACCGCGAGCTTGCAAGCACGGACACACTCCTCGGAGCGTGCCTGGCGGGAGCAGAGCGTTCAGCGGGGAGAAGCACAATCAGCCCCTTATTTCCGAGAGCTGACTGCGCCAGTCTTTTCTTTTTATAATAGTATTGACATAATGCTTGTGCAACTGTAAAACACCTCCACTCCACAGTAAAGCTGCTCATAATATTAGGCATAATATGCTTGTGTAACTGATGCTTGTGCAACTGGCGAGCTCATCCTTGGAGGAAGACAGGCGGAGCATCGAGCCCTCTCACAGGGGGGAAAGAACCGCAGCGCGTGCTTCCAAACCCCGATAGCGGGCGCTGGATCTGGTGGCCGAGGAAGAAGATAGTGACTTGCCCGTCTACATTCCCTCCACTGGATCCATATGCGAAACCCACGAGCACAGCCGCCGCTCCGCCTCGGCGAAAGCGGGGCCGGCACCGCGAGAAACGCCGGTGAAGACTCCCTCCTCAAAGAGAGCCCTCTGAGACAACATACCAGTGACAAACGCTCGCAAGAGAGCTGACTCTGCGTGTTTTGCTCCCAAGCAGACAACACACAAACTGTTTGTATCCCCACCCGAAATGTAGCGCGGGCAGGGAAGAACACAAAGCCTGAGATGCTGCCCGCTCTCGCCATATGTTTGTCTACACTCCTATTGGTAAAATAAAGAATGATAATGTACAGACAACACCAAATAAGACTGACACACAAAGAGCGCTTGCTGAATTAAGAAAACTGACGCCGGTTTTTTAAACGCGGCCGTGCTTTTATACTTCCCTGGTCTCTCCGTCACCACCACCCCGCCCTTGACGTTCATCGCCATCCATTGGAACTGATTACACATATGATTCCGAGTGTTGTCACTCGGAGGTGTTCCCGTGCGTTCGCGCAGCTCCAGTTCCTGAAGGGGACCTGGGCTTCCACACCACCTGAGCAGTGCCACAAACTGTTCACCTCCATGCCATGCCGAATTGAGTCAGTAATTAAAGCAAAAGGAGCCCTTACCAATTATTGAGTACATGTACAGTAATTGAACATACTTTCCCGAAGGCCAACAATTCACTAAAAATATTTTTTTATTGGTCTTATTAAGTATTCTAATTTGTTGAGAATTGGTAGGTTTTTGTTAAATGTGATCCAAAATCATCACAATTAAAATAACCAAAAACTTAAACTAATTCAGTCTGTGTGCATTGAATTTATTTAATACACGAGTTTTTCATCACAATTTTGAAGTGAATAGCTGACACAAATTTGACTTTTCCCACGCCAAGTCTAAGTTTGAGATGCACCTGTATATAGAACTATACAATTCCTAGAAAGCAGGAACCCTGCAGAGTTTTGTTCCACCCCTCTCCAACACACATACCATGTAGTTTTCAAAAAAGCCTGAAGGACTTGATATTTGGATACGGTTGTTTAATTTAGAGTTGAAACAAAACTCTGCAGGGCTCCGGCCCTCCAGGAACTGAGTTTTAGGCCATGTCCACAAGTTAACATAGTTTTATAAACAGATATATTTTTCCTTCTTCCGTTTTTAAAAAAATCTGCGTCCACATGAAAACGCAAACCATGCTATGAGCCTGTCAATACATCCAAACCACAGTGACGATAATAATCTCAACTGTAAAGTCATGATTGCCAATCAGAAGCCTGAAAAAATCTCCAGTAGGTGGAGATAACAGCGCAGGCGCCGACTCCCGCCAAAAACTCCGGTTTCGCTGTCTACACGATAACACTGCAACCGAAATTTTTTTAAATCTTCACCCTGGCAGGCGTTTTCAAAAATTTTCGATTTCAGTGAACTGGTGCTGTGTTTGCGTGTGGACGAACGGCCTAACTGCGTAGAAAAAGCTGCGGTTTTAAAAATAACCGCGTTCGTGTGGACGGGGCCTGACACGCCTGATATAGAACAATATAGTATATTATATAGCTACAAATATACTAATCAAACTATAATAACAGAAATTGTATTTGCCTCATCTGATGACATGATGCCGGTTAATTGCAGAGCTGGTGCAAATATATTCACGTCGCAGATGCTTTCTTAACTGCTGTTTTCTCACCGCTGTCATTTGTTGTGTTTATTTTGTTATTGAGAGGAGAGAGGAAAGCGTGCAGCAGCAGGCCAGCAGCACATATTTACATATTCATCTAAACACCACATGCAGCGTGGATGGCGTTGTATTACTTGTAGCCAAGCAAAATAAGAAAGTGCAACAGCTTTGCGTATAGGCCTATAGGTGTACGTTTGATCTCTTGTTCTTTACATGTGCATGAGTATGATAAATAAGTTGCTGGCTGCAGTTCACTTAACGGCCACACCAGGTCACTAATAAGAAGGGTTTCTAAAATCTGTATAGTCCCTTTAAATAAATTCCAAGTAGGACTTATAGGAATAGTTGTATAAATAGTTGTAAAAGAATGTATGCTGTGGGTGTGTGTTTTATTATATTATTTTTAATATTTTAGCTGTTTTTATATGTTTTGTTGATCATGAATGATGCACTGATTGGATGGCACTTTAATTTTGTTGTACATGTTACAATGACAATAAATATTTTAATTTAATTGAATTGAATAGTTCACCCAAAAATGGAAATTTCCTAGAAATTTACTAGCAAGGCCATCCAAGATGTAAATTAATTTGTTTCTTCATTAAGACAAGTTTGCAGAATTTAATATTAGGCTACATCACTTGCTCACCAGTGGATTCTCGACAGTGAAAGATTGCCGTCACAATGTCTAAAACAGCTGATAAAAACACAATAGACAAAAACAATGATAAAAAATCACAATGATCCCCAAGTAATATACACGACTCCAGTCTATCCAGTCCTCTATCCATAATATTGCTTTCTCAGTGAAAAAGTCACCTGGTCTGAACCAGGAGAGAAATATGCACAGATCAAGCACTGTTCACAAGTGAAAACAGTTCTAATAAATATGTTGATGGCTTTTGATGTGATGCTAAATGATAAAGTTTTTCAAATCTGTTCCGTTGTAAAAACAAACTCAAGGATGAGTAAATTTTCAGCAAAATTTAATTTTTAGGTGAAACTATTCCTTTAAACCAAAGCAATATTCTCTGAGACTGTTAATGGGACTACATGATTTATTATTTTTATTTTATTAAAATTAAAATTATACATTTCCAGACACTTTTTATGCTTACTACTGATTATCTGCATTGACTATATACATTGCTGCTGCTCTTTGACCTGAAATGACCTGCATATTTACAAAAATGTCATGTGCATTACCCACATGAATGCAAAACAACAGCAAAAAAGTAATATATGTGAACTTGCATGTTGTGTAATAAGTGGAATTGCATATTACAAGACTAACATATTTACTTGACTACAATACATTCCTGTTTTCTCAACTGAAGCTTCTTCCCAAAATCAATTACATTAGTTATTCCACTGTGCTTTCTGTTGCTTCATTGATTCATTATAATTCTGTCTGGTAAGGCACAGTGTGCATTGAATGATGACAAGTATTTGCTCATAATGTCTGATGTTAATTAATACTAAATTTTGAAAATAAATTCAGATTTCACAGTTAACACTTGGGTTGTGTGGCCATGCATCATATCCTGAACCATATATGACCATGGCATATATATGTAATTCTTTTCAGACACCAGTTGCTTGTCACATTCAAATTTGTTGTCATAGTAACGACACTAATTTGTGGAGATTCAGTGCATTGAGTTCCACAAATCTGAATGCATTATTTGTAAATTGACTGTTAAGATAAACATTTTGCACAATTTAGTATCTGTAATATCATTGTGTTGCCACTAGATGCCTGTATAGCCCTATGTAACAATCCCTAGTGGCTAAGACATTGCACATAATTTACACATAAATCACACATAAATTAATTTTATTACATTTTATGGATACTATATACTATACTACTACATATTGTTTAGATATTATCAATGGCTACTTTTTTGTCTTTATCTGTTTTTTGTTCAATTTTGTTGTTGTTGTTTCTTGAAACATTGATTTAACGTGTCAGTTATTATTATTATTATTATTTCAGTCAAACCTATAAAACCCTTTGTTACCCCAAACTACATATAAAAGCTTTATCAGTGGCATAAAAGTAACCAATGCAGCTACTTAATCATTTGCTACTCGTTAACGCGTTAACAACGTGATGCTCTGCCCTCTGTGACGCTGCTCCCATTAAGCACTGTTTGAAGTGAATGAATTGATTCAGCATTTCGAAACCTTCGTAAGGATGCATTTAACTCGACAAAGCAGTCTAATAATGGATGTATTGATCTCGTGAATTAGCGAATTTTACTATACAAATATTTTTTAATTGGATGTTAAAGTTTATATGGGAATATTACATGACACGCTGATCCTTTAACAATACATTGGCACAAAAAACGCACACCTTTTGGACGAATCTGCCACAAATATTTGGACAAATGTGCCACAAACACTGCCTAAACAAAATACTGATTTTGTGCACTTTATTTACTGTATTTTAAATTGGCCTCTGAACTTAGCTTTATTGCATGACAAAAAAAAGTGTTACTGACAGAGCCCACTGATCTAATGGCGTTGTTGAGCGCTCCAAATGCAAACTTTGCATGCAACAATCAGGCAGCAATTGACAGCACTCTGATCTAGTGGCATACAAGCACGGTCAGATTGACAGTACTCTAGCCCAATAATGTTGGGGGATCCAGTGGGGGCGGCCGTCATATTTCATGGTGACCGTGCCACTCTTTATCACAAACCTGCTAAAATTAAGTGGCAGTACGTGCGCTCATTGGCGCCCCTTCAGCTGGTGGCGCCCTAGAAACGGCCCTGCATGGCCTAAATTGGATTTGTAAGATCCCAAGCTTTTTCCGCACAACAACTCAAGATCAGTGTAACATGTAGCCAAAAAAAAATAAGAAATTTGAAAGAAGTCTCTTATGATCAACGTGTGTGGTGTGTGGTGTGTTTATAGTGTGTGGTTGCTGTGTATAAGCTACCCCATGCAAGCAGAGGTCAAGAGTATATCTGCTCAAACAAGCCTGCTAGTCAAGCTTAGAGGAGGACTGACAAATGCCCCGGCTCCGCAACTCATGTCCAAACGTGGATCCCTACGGCAGGCTCGTGCCTCCATCATGCCTGCTGAGACTGAGCGTTGACCCTGTGCTTTAGCGGTGACTAAGGTGACCTAGCACCTCAAAGCACCACGTGCTGCTGACACAGCCCTGCCATGTTAATTGACTCCTGGACTGGAGCGGACAAGTCCTCTGTTGCTGACAAAGAATATTTCTGACAAAGGAGGTGAAGAGGGACATGTCGACCTTGTCAACTGATTTTTAAAACGCTCTACTGCAAACCATCCTTGAGCAGATTGGGTTGAAACTCTGCAGATTACTAGCTGACATGTAAGATAAACTGAGAAGTGCTGTGATTTGAGCTGCCAGACTTTATCCCAGTGTAACCGTAGAAGTATGTGGCCTATTATTAACTCATTTTGCATTTCAATATATTCTTCTTTAAAAATTTTTAGCTATTAACAGGGTAAAGTATGCCACCATTTAGTCACCCTCATGTAATTCCAAGCCTGTATAAACCTTCTTGAAATATTTCTGATTTTCGAAACCACATGATTCAACCTTTATGTGTTCAGCTCAAGTTTTTGTCACAATGCCTTACCCACAGCTTCATGTTTCCAACCATACTGACATTTTGTAGTATCAACGCAGAAACCTAAACACAAAGCCTACCGACTTTGTTGCTGCTGCTGCCCATCAAGTATGGGTATTATTAGTAGTAGTAGTAGTATTCCAGATATGGTCCGCGGATAATTTGACTCAATGTGGTGACTAAGAAAAAAAAATGTAAATAGTAGCCTACATCCAAGACACAATGGACTTCAAAATGGAAAAATTCCTGTGACTATATCATTGTACCTTTTATATAATGTAATAAAGAAATTAATACTTTTATTCAACAATGATTAAGACGTTTAATGTCTTTGGTTACAAAATATTTATAAATGCTCTTCTTTTAATGTTCTATTCATCAAAGAATTCTGAAAAAAAATGAAGTCCACAAAAATATTACGTTTTCAAGGTGATAGTAATAATAAAATTTTTCTTTCTTGGCACCAAATAGAAAGAAAGAAAGAATATTTTAAATCTTTTAATAGGCCTATTGATTTTGAAGGTTATGTCTATTAATTTATTCTGATTATATAGTAGTAACAATTGATAAAAATAAAAAAAAAGACACAATAGGCACACTTACTCATAAATGATAGACACGAGTGTTTCAAATAGACTACACCTACAGGTCTCACCTTCTGAGAATTACTAAATCCTGCCGTGACACGTAAGAGGCGCCCGTGTTCTCAACCACACTTAACACAGAGAGAAACTTTATAGTCTTGGGGAAACATAAACCACGGATAATCCACCATGGCACTTTAACATTCTAATTGAACGCCTGACACCATATTTTGATTTCGAAATAAAGATGTCATGTATTATTTACAAAAAAGTATCGCGCACGCAACCACTTGTGTAATAGGCAGCGTAATATACAGGAGATCTACAGTAGAGGACTCGCCTTCTTCAACGAGCTGATTGGCTGGAGGACCTGTCAATCTACAGTGGCTTTCTCGCCAGCACTAGCAAACTCGGTTGCGGTATGAAGTTTCTAAAATGACACTTGGGGATATTTTTTTGTCAGTACGATGTAGCTGTTTTTGTCTAGAAAGGTGAGTATTATTCAGATTCCTCAATAACTGGGAAAGTTTTTTTTACTGAGCTGATAGTATAAAATTATCTTAACGTTACGAGTATCGGCTAAATTATAATTGTTTACCGTACACATACTCCATTTTTATTCTTAACAAATGTAAGGTATATGTTGTTGAGTTTTGCCTTATGTTTTGTCCAGTTTGGTTGTGCAGATCTTTTGAGACATTTCACCTAACGGTGTTCTGGGCTGATCCGCTGTTGTTTCAGCTACAGACAATCACTTTCCAGCTCTGATGTTTTCTGAGGTAGTAAGTCTCCACAGTGTCACCAGTAGATGTATACTAATGAACAATGATGCATGGACGGTTGCGTGTTGTTTACATTCTGCAGTATGTTTCTTACTGTAGTTACAAAGTATATTACAATAAAGTTGCTATCTACCTGCTATTAGACTGTAATCTGCTGACTGCAGATTAGAATGCTGTTTCCCTGCAAGAGTTATTCAAGCAGTGTGCTGGAGTTTTTTTTTTGTTTGTTTTGTTTTTTGTAATTATGGGCACTTTTGATCCTGTAAAAACTAAATTATTTTAAAAGACAAGTTTCACACCCTAAATCAGTTATTTATTTTGGTTATCAATTTCTAACAATGTATATTATGCAGCACAGGAGAACATGTTTTCTGACAGTCATGAACATTCCCACAATGTAATTTTCAATAAATCTTAAATTGTGTTTAATAGCATTTTTATTGGAAATAATAACACATTTTAAACATTGATAAAATGCAGCGCCTTTATCTTTATAAGGCTAATTTTAGAGCTAGCATTCTATGTATCATAAATATACACAATTAAATCATATTTTTACATAATTTGACATCATTACTGCTTGATTGCAAATGGTGTGCAGTGAAAGTATGAGGGGGGTCACTCCTCAACCACCACCAGTGTGCAGCATCCTCCTGGATGATGCGACGGCAGCCACATTACAATGGTGCCAGTGCGCTCACCACACACCAGCTATATAGGTGGAGAGGAGAGATAGAGCCAATTCAGTAGAAGGGGATTATTAATAGGAGGCCATGACTGACCAGGGCCAGTGGAGGGAATTTGGCCAAGACACCTGAGATACACCCCTACTCTTTTACGAGAAGTGCCATGGGATTTTTAGTTTATAATTTAGTTTACAATTTAGTTTTTTAGTGTATTATTTATTTACAATATAAACCAACTCCTAAATAATAAAAATGCTCAAAAGTTGATATGAATACTACATTCAAAAGTTTAAGGATTTATTATTATCATTATTAGTACTTATTATTTTATTTAAATATGTTATAAATCTTTCCTTTTTGCTGCATTTTTTTCGTATAAAAAACAGTAATGCTGTGAAACATTACAGTTTTATTGTTATAACTGTTACACTAATTTCATATATTTTATTTTTGTAATTTATTTCTGTTTTATGGCAAAGCTGATTTTTTTCGCAGCCATTACTCCAGTTTTTAGTGTCACATGATCCTTCAGTAACCATTCTAATATGATGAAACATTTTTTTTTGATGAATAGAAGTTCAAAAGACCAGCATTTGAAATAGCAATGTTTTGTGACATTGTAAATTACTGTCACATTTTAATTAATCTTTGCTGAATAAAAGTTTTAATTCATTTAAATGCAAAAAATAAAAATTACTGACCCCCCCAAACTTTTGCCATTAGTGTTCAACTGAATGGCCGTACGATTTTCTTCTGAATATGTTCTAGTTGCAGGATGAGGCGCGGAGTCCTCTCCTGAGCTTTCAGGCTCCAGTGGTGTACACATCAGGTGCGGATGGCCAATGTTATGTTCGGACACAGACAAGAAGAACAGAGGTCATCTGAGGATGAGGAACTCAATGTCATGGAGCTCCGGCCGCGGAGCAGAGAGTCGTCCTCACAGGAGAGAGAAAAAGTGGGAGAAATGCTCTTGTTGGAACGGGACATCTCACATGAGGACAATCTCAACAAACTGGCCCTTCAATATGGATGCAAGGTATCTTGTTTGATTGCGTAGATCATTCTCATTTAGGCCCTTAAAGGAATAGTTCACCCTAAAATGAATATTTGTTGAAAATGTACTCACCCTCATGCCATCAAGATATAGATGAGTTTGTTTATTCATAGGAAGAGATTTGGAGAAATGTAGCATCACAACACTTGCTCACCAATGGATCCTCAGCAGCGAATGGGTGCCATCAGAATGAGAGTCCAAACAGCTGATGAAAACATCAGTAATCCACAAGTAGTTGACACGACTCCAGTCCATCAATTAATGTCTTGTGAAGTGAAAAGCCATCATTAAGGTGTTTTTAACTTCAAACCATTTCTTCCGGCTAACATACAAGTCCTCTCTCCATAATATTACTTTCTCCAGTGAAAAATCATCTTGTCGGAATCAGGAGAGAAATATGCACAGATGAAGCACTGTTTACAAGCAAAAACAGTTCATAACAGTTATAAACAAATATATTGGTGGATTTTGACATGAGAAGACAACAGGAGATGGACTTTCTCACTGGAGGAAGCGTTATTATGGATTATAGACTCATATTTTGGCTAGAAATATATATGGTGCTGTTGGGCCAGTTGTGGACTAATGGTTAGAGAGTCGGACTTGTAACCTGAAGGTCACAGGTTTGATTCTCAGTCCTGGCAGGAACCTAAAATAAAACAAACGTTAACCTTCCATACATATGACTGAAGTGCCCTTGAGCAAGGCAAACCCCAATTGCTCCCCGGGCGCATTGTGTGTTCACTTCTCACTGCTGTGTGTGTGTGTGCACTTGGATGGGTTAAATGCAGAGCACAAATTCTGAGTATGGGACACCATACCTGGCTACTCGTCATGTCTTTGAAACTTGTGGATTATTGTTATGTTTTTATTAGCAGTTTGAACTCTTATTCTGATGGCACCCATCATTGAGCAAGTGATGTAATGCAAAATTTATCTAAATATGTCCCGATGAAGAAACAAACTCATCTACATCTTGGATGGCCTGAGGATGAGTACACTTGCTGCAAATTTTCATTTTTGGGGTGAACTTTTCCTTTAAAAATAATAATTTTCTATGACTTCCAGGTGGCTGACATAAAAAGGGTGAACAACCTTTTTCAAGAGCAGGACATGTATGCACTGAAGTCAATCAAAATCCCTGTTAAGAAGCATGGCTTGCTAACCGAGGCCAACTCTGAGCTCAGGAACCCCCAGCAAAGACCCTGCAATGATGAAGCATCATCAAACAGTGCTGAAGCAAACGTCTCGGGAAGACCTCAGGTGCAGGAGTACACCAATTACCTAAAAGAGGTGGACAGTGACATTGAGCGTCTGATCCAAAGCACAGACCCCTCAGAAGAGGTATTTTCCAGTGGTTCCAGGGTATCCAAACGATGGGGGTGGAGAAGCCAGCGTTTGCGCAGCTATGGTGCAGACTGGGGAATCCAGTGGTGGAACGCTGTAATTGCAATGTTACTCATTGGCATTGTCCTGCCAGTATTCTATGTGGTATATTTTAAAACTCAAGATAATGGAGGATCAGTAGTGGACAATATAGTGGGCAACATCACGGGCAACTTCAATACCTCAAAGAGTACGGGGTGAGGGTCAGCATGGGAATATTAGGTAACATTTGGGTTCAAAAGACTTTGGGAGTATGACACACCCAATAAAAAAAACTGTCTCAGGTTACCCATGTAACCATGGTTCCCTGAGAAGGGGAACGAGACACTGCATCCCCTAGAGGACACTTTGGGGAACGCCCTCAGCGTGACCGGTGTCTGAAGTGCATGTGGAAACATGACAATGAACTTGTCATTGGCCTATGACATGTTACTGGTGCGACCAAGTGTATAAAAGGGCACCTGTAGCACACGTCATCAGCTTCTTGTCTGAAGGAGACGTGCACAGGAATGCCTGAAGCATGGCAAGGGGACGCAGTGTCTCGTTCCCCTTCTCAGGGAACCATGGTTACATGGGTAACCTGAGACGTTCCCTATCGAATGGGAACTCGCACTGCATCCCCTAGAGGACACTTTGGGGAACGAATACCCACGCCACCATGCTGAAGGAATGAGTGCCTTATCGGCAGGCATAAGCCAGGAACTCTAAGAAGTCCTTATCCCCAGAAACACACCAGCAACTGCCAACACACTGTAAGGGTCAGAGTTGACGCGGGACAGTCACCCATCAACGTACAGTTTTACGTTTCACAAAAAGAGGCCTTATTGCACAACAGTGCTAGGAATTGGGAACGCGAGAGGCGATACTACCCCTATTCCCATACGTTAGTATCTTGAGGGTCACAGCAGGAGTGGGACTCAAGTCGCGGAATAGCCCACCATCTCCGCATACCTCTCATCTGTGAGCGCAAAACAGAGGGAACCCCCCCGCGCTAACATGGGAACGCGAGAAGCGGTGCTGCCCATCCACTCGAAACTGTCTTGATATTGTGAGGATCACAGCCAAAGAGGTGGGACGCGAGCCGCAGAATAGCCCACCATCTCCGCGCACTTCTCACATCTATGCACACAAACAGAGGGAAACCCCTTGTGCTAACCACTGCAGGTCATACGGAGTGGGAACGCGAGAAGCGATACAGCCCATCTACTCCAACCGTTATAATATTGTAAGGATCATAGCCGAGGAAGTGGGACGCAAGCCGCGGAATAGCCCACCATCTCTACGTACTTCTCACATCTGTGCACAAAACGAAGGGAAAACCCTCCCTGCGCTATCACATGGTAATTTACAAGAAGTGGGAATGCGAGAAGCGGTACTGCCCATCTACTTTAAACCGTCTTGATATTGTAAGGATCATAGCCGAAGAGGTGGGATGCGAGCCGCAGAATAGCCCACCATCTCCGCGTACTTCTCACATCTATCCACACAAATGGAGGGAAATCCCCTTGTGGTAAGCACTGCAGGTCATAAGAAGTGGGAACGCGAGAAGCGATATAGCCAATCTACTTCAACCGTTATAATATTGTGAGGATCATAGGTGGGACGCGAGCCGCGGAATTGCCCACCATCTCCGCGTACTTCTCACATCTGTGCACACAAACAGAGGGAGACCCCCTTGTGGTAAGCACTGCAGGTCATAAGAAGTGGGAACGCAAGAAGCGATACTGCCCATCTACTTCAAACCATATAATACTGTGAGGATTACAGCCATGGAAGTGGGACGCGAGCCGTGGAATAGCCCACCCTTCTCGCATATATCTCACAGTGTTAAGCGCAATACAGAAGGGGAAGCGCCCTGCCTTATTGCGCAACAGATTAAGAAGTGGGAATGTAAGCTGCAATACTGTCCATCTTCTCAACACATCTCACAGTCTTTTGCAGTACGGAGGCAACCTGCCTCATTCCGTTTACTTGAAAATAAGGAGTGGGAAGCAAGAAAAGATTCTTCCCAACTTTCTAAACCCATAACACAATTTGTATAACAGAGAAAATAGCTGAAGGAGTGGGACGCGATTCGCGGAATAGCCCACGTTCCTCAACACATCTCACAACCTAACACCGATACAACGGGAAAGCCGCCGTTGTACTGGGAAAACTACGAATTGAAATTAGGGACTGATCCCTACTACATGACAAAATTGTAGTAGAAGAAAGAATATGTTTCAAGTAACATAAAGTTGCAAAAATTAAATCAACATTCAACTGCGGCAGTAAGGGGCTTTATTTAAAGGGGTCATATGATGTTGCTAAAAATAACATTATTTTGTGTATTTTGGTGTAATGAAATGTGTTTATGCGGTTTAAGGTTAAAAAAACACATTCTTTTCCACATATTGTACATTATTTTTCCTCCTCTATGCCCCGCCTTTCTGAAACGTGTCGATTTTTACAAAGCTCATCGGTCTGAAAAGCAAGATGTGATGTGATTGGCCAGCTATCCAGTGCGTGATGATTGGCCGAATACCTCAAGCGTGTGACGGAAATGTTACGCCCCTTACCATATTGGCCAGATATGGTATTACTGTCAGGCCGGAGCGATGGTTCAAAAACATGAAAACCCATTATAAACAAGGCATTCTTTGCATCCAGTGGGCACATAATTATGGATAATAATGACTTATACTGTCTTTTTACGCGTTGCGTTGCATCGCGCCGCATAAACATAAAACCATGTCTCAGTTTGTTGACGGAAAATGAAAAAAACAAACAAACAAGCCCTATCTACACTGCCCAAAAAACTGGCTTTAAATATATAAAATATAAAAACTCTTTAAATATAAAAAACGTACTTACAGTCTGTGAGTCAGAACAGCCGGCATTGTAGTCTACTCTACCAGGATCAGTAAACAGTCCTCCATAAAATGTGCTGCACACATCTGAATATTTGGGGTGAAGTGTTCTGGAACAGTGTTGTAAATACAACTTAACCACTGATTTCTAGTCGTGTCCATTTTTGGAAGGCCAAACAAAGTAGTTTCGCTTTCACAACGAACACAGCGTCACACACCGCGCGACCTTGAGTGAGCAGAGGCCGGGGGCTACAGTGAGGAACGGCCGGAGGGCTAGAGTGAGTAGAGGCGGCGGGCTTGAGAACGGAATCGCATCATATGACCCCTTTAACAAAAGCTAACAGTAAATCAAATCAAAGCCTTGGACTCAGGGCTTCGGCTTGCCTTTCTTGGCTTCGATAATTTCCCTGAGGTCCTGTATCTGCCTTGAGCGAGGTCGCTGCTCAGCGCCCCGACTCCTCGGAAGCGGGGCTCTCGCAGCTACGCTCACCTTCTGACTCTGCTTCAGGTGGTTGACAGAAAGGACAGCGAGAATACATACCATATCCCTCTCTGCCCACAGAGGGATATAGTGCTCAAACGCCGCTGACTTAACCTTCGCCTCCCTGAACTTACGGACTACTGTCTCAACGGCAGCTCCGAAAAGCCCGGCAGGCGAAACCGGGGCATCAAGGAGAAAATACCTGTCCTTCTCCTTTAGCCCCAACATGTTAAGCCATAAATGCCTCTCCGTGACAATGAGTGCCGCAAGAGAGCGGCTGTTGGCGCGAGCCATCACATGAGCGGCAGAGCTCCTCGATTTCAGCAGGAGCAACGCCCCCCGCCGCATCAGCGTCCTTTAGAAGATCCGCCTGATAAGCCTGCAATACAGAGATAGTATGCAGGGTACTGCCCGCCTGCCCAGCCGCCGCGTATGCCTTGCCCACGAGCCTAGATGTAAACTGGCATGGCTTCGAAGGCAAGGTAGGAGCCCTCCACGAAGATGCCTGGGGAGCAGCGATATAACCTGCAAGGGATTCCTCCATCGGAGGCATCTTTGTGTACCCGCAGTCTTCCAACCTCTTCACATTAGCGTAGTTTGACTTGTTAGGGGGAAAGATGCGGGCAGAAAAAGGATTCCTCCATGACCTCAACAGCTCGCTGTGAAGCTCAGGTAGGAATGGAAGGCTCGGAAGGGCAGAGCGTTTATGACCTGCTAGGAAGCGCTCATCCAGAAGGCTACTAGACACGCGTTCCTGCTTCTCCGGCGACCAGTCCAGGATTAGCCTGGCGTTGGCGCGGGTCATGACGTCCAAGAGTTCCCCATACGCGGGTGACGAGGAGGAGGCAGTTTGTGATGTAGCCTCTGCCTCAACTCCTGTCACGTCTATCTCCTCGGAGCTAGACCGGCCGAGTAACATGCTCTCTGCTGGATCTGAAGAAACCGGAGACCGGGCTCCTCTAGGGGACGCAGTGCGAGTTCCCATTCAATAGGGAACCCGCACTATTCAAAATTTGTGTTCCACAGAAAAAGAAAGTCATATAAATATGGAGAAACATGAGGGTGGGTAAATGATAACAAGTTTTTGGGTGAACTATCATTTTAATTTAATTTGCATAGTGAAGGTACATAACGAGACAATTTAACAAATGAGATTATGAGTTTGCATTACAAACTGAGTGTTGCATCTGCTTATACTCCACACTCAGACTGCTGAAACTGTTGTTATTGGTTTCATGGGTGCTATTATTTAACTGAATTATGAAATGGTTATAACAATTTTTCTTTGTGGAGAAAAAAAGTCATCATGAAACAGCCTTTCTCATAAAATTGATCATATGTGTTGTGGTCCTGTCTTTGTATATCAATGCTTGGTGAAATTAATGCAATTTTACAGAAAAATGCAAAGAAGGAAACAAAGAAAAAAAAATCAAAAGGTTTGATGTTTTGCAACTTTATACCTGTTTGTCTGAATGGTATTTTGTGTTAACTCACATTTCTATCCCTTTATTTTGTTTTGATTTTGCCAGAACTACTACCAAATAGTTGTTTCAATGTGCTAGCAGTGCCAAATAATTGACTTGTATTAAATAACTGTTTGTTCAGTCATTTGAAGTGCAATAAAGACATATTTCACAGGAAGTGCTAAACTCATGTGCAGATGGACACATTCTGACCTTTGGATATTAAAAGATATCTTTTGAGTTCTAGTACTGTACTAGTACTTTTTTTCTTACATATGTGTATTGCATTGGGCTGGCCAGTGAGTGAATACCTTAAAACTCCTTTTCATACAAAAAGAATAGGGAAAAATGTATGGTATTGGGTTCTAATGGTCTGTAATTCAACAGTGCAGCTCTTCAGTAATTGACCAATAAAAGCAATTTAAAAGGGTTTCTGCTTTCTGAGTAATGTCCTATGTAGTTGCTCAGGGTCAGGGTTGTAAACAGGAAAACCTGGACCCATGTTGATTTTTAATCATTATTCTCTCACTATCACTCTATGAAAAGGCCACATATAGGAACTGTGTAATCAAAGCAGCCTTTAATGTTTCATGTAAAGTATCTTTTGGATTTTGTATGTTTAAAGTCTATATAATAGTAAACTCTACAAACCCAATATACCCCTTTGTTTCAGCTTTTCTGATATTTCTTATCATCGACACCATCTGGCAAAAAGCACTAATGTTGGTGAATTTAGGAAAAGCAGTACAAAGGGCTAATGTAAGTACCATTATTTGCAGAGTTATGACTTTGACCAGTAGGGGTACATATTTACATTTTATTCTGTGGATAATAATGTTGAAGTGAAACGAAGTTTTATGAGAGGAATCACAGACAGTTTTTTGTAACAGGTTGGATTCATTTTAGAGCATGACACATTCATTTCTATGGTATTCGTAAATGGTGACGGACTGTAGTAAAACTCTCAACATGATCAGTCAATCAAATACTGTATGTTAATATAAGAATGCACAATACGAACGCTAACAAGCATTGAATCTGCTAACAAGCGCAATATTTGTTTTTTAGTCATTTTTTTTCAACTTGAAGTTTTACTTATTTTATAGGAACTCGCTTTCAAACAAACTTTGTCATTTTTTTTTCGAACTTACAAAAGGGAATACCAAGAAATTGTCTCTGCCCACAAACTTGTAGCCGATTTTGCATCCTATACCATGCATTTCCAATCTTTTATGCACTCCAAATCCAAGTCTTCATTGTCCTATTTTTTATTATTATTATTATTACTATTTTTCTTTCAGTTTTAGTTATTGTAGTTATTATAGTACTTCAAGTAAACTAAATGAAAAAGAGAAATGTTGCTTTGGCAACTAGCTGAAATAAAACATGTTCCAGTTAGCAATTGTTTTATTTTTAAGTAACGAACATGTATATTTTTTATGATTTTAACTGTAGTTAACTATAATAACCATTTGTTTGTTTGTTTTTGGTCTAGAGCAATTTCTTGCTCAAGAAATTCATATAAATAGAAGACTTCAAACAGGTGATATCAAATATGAAATAAATACTAAAAATATTGGATTCATATTTTAATTTGTTTAAATGTATAATGTCCATAGTGAAACAGTCAACATGGGTTTGAATTTATTGAGTTAAAAATCTTTAGAGAACTTTAAAGAGAAAATAAAAAAGGTATTGTTAGCGTTTTTTCAACAGCTGCTTAGGCTCAGTCCCATTTGATATAGCAACCTGAAAGCTTCGTCTCACAGACTCAGCTCACAGAAACATACGCTGCTGTGATCCTGCTCCAGGCCCCACAGCTTTGGCCCCGTGCCTTCCCTCCGTCTGTGTCTCAGCGAGAGGACCACCCCTTTCTTTGTCTGCAAACCCAAACCGCAGTTATTATGCAAACCTTAACACTCCCAGAGCAAGTTCTGATGTGATCTGTGTGATAATGCTTTTTGCTTTCTGCATGATCCAAGATTTAGGAACATTATCTCAAATTTTGAATGTTGGGTAAGACAGTACACAGACAAACTTGTTAGCACAGATTGGAAAGACTGAGCACCTCCCTTAGTGTGTATGCAGAGGGTTTTGCAAACTATAAATCTATTAAAAACATGAACACACCTTTAAAAAAAAGAGAAGGTAATTTACTGGCATCGATGGTTTCAGGAAGAACCTTTAACATCCATGGAATCTTTTCCACACTCTCAAAAACAGAGGTTCTTAATTTGCATTGATGGCTTTTTGAAGAACCTTTATCATCCATGGGAACCTTCCATTGCACAAAAGGGTCTTTATAGTGGAAAAAGCTTCTTTAGATTATTATAATGTTCTAGAAGAAAAAAAAGGTTCAGAACAGTTTGCTGAATAGTTCTTTGTGAAATGTAAAATGGTTCTTCTATGGAATTGCTATGAAAACACCTTTTGAAACCATTCTAAATGTCTAGAATATTTGATTATATATATATTCACATCACTATGAGAGGAATCTTGTTTTGAAAGGTCCGAAATGGGAGCAAGTAGCCATTTGTGTGTGTTGTGTGTTTGTAGAGAAGTGCTTTGTTTTCTTAGGCTCAAGCTTGTGTACTTGTGGGACAAATCAGTCAAGCTGAAGCATCTGTGCTGAGCAAAAAAGACAGTAAGGATATTCGGGCACTGTGGCTTTAAAGACTTTCCTCACTTGTGCGGTTGGCAGAATGCCATGTGGCCACAAAACAGCCCTAATCCTTTTTCCAAGGAGCTTTCAACACTCATCTTCCTGGCAGTATTGCCCCGAACTCATTCATCTGCATGTATATATCACCCAGTTTGATGGTTTTATGAACGAAATCCACCAGAGGGCAGTCTTATCCTAAAGTTGCAGAAAAAAAATGAAAGCATTCCATGTAGAAGATTGTTATTTACAATACGCCTTACAGGTATTGCTTTCATTTGTCCCTTGAAACGTTCTTGCACATAGCAATTTCAGGCTTGGTTTATGGGAATGCATGGGCATAGGTTATATAAACATATACACACATACATATGTATTATTTTAAGCACCCAAAGCTCAAGGTGCATATATTGTAGCTTTAATCCAGGTGCTGATTTATTGAAACTTACTATATATGTGTTTGATAAGCACGGTTACTGTGGGCCCTGGAGAGAATAGGGGTTTTTCTTCTCCCAGGGGGATTGAGCAGACACGGGGTAATTTGCAGCGAAATTTCCAGCAGGGTTCGTTTTGCAGGTGGCTGAGTGCACAGGGTGTGGTGAAGAATGAGAGAAGCAATTTACTGTCTGAAGGCTGTGAATATGAACATTGTTGCACTGCAGCAGGTTAGGTCGTGAGGTGATGGGCTTCGAGATCAGGGGCGATTTGATTGCAGGAATGGGTGAGAGAGACTAATCAAGAGGGTGATGCTTTGAGGTATCTCTAAAATCTGCAAATAATAATAAAAAAATACTGAAACAGTCTTGAAATGATGTGTGACTGAACATGGATGATCACTTGACTTTTCATGTTTTTTATTTATTATATTATGTTTGAGATTCGTGATATTCTTTAGAGTGATTTGAGACTGCATTAAATATTGACATACAGTAAAAAATAACAAAACGTTATTTAAAAATGCTTAAAAATTGACTGTTTGCTTAACTGTTTAATCAAAGTGCAGATTTTGTTTATTTACATTTTTAAATTCATTTTTTATTACATTTATGATGATTTGTAATTGTAATACTTCACCTAAAAATAAAACATATGTCATATTTTACTCACTCTCAAATTGATTTGAACCTGTAGGCAGAGCTGGGTAGTAACTGATTTCATGTCTTCTGGATTACGTAATCAGATTCCAAAAATTAAGTACTTTTAATTAGATTTAATTACATATTAAAATACTCATAATCAGACTACAGTTACTTTTTTTTTCATTACATGATTACATATTATTCACACAATAGCAATAAATTATTAATAATTTATTGAGTCTCCCTAATTCCTCTTTTTCATTTTTTAAATGTTCCTTTCTAAAATAGCCTACCGCTTATATACGGTACACTCAGAAAGTCTTCCAGTTTTGTGGACCTTCACACAAAGACAGGTTACTATAGGTGGCTACACAGCATTTGACCACATGGATTTACACTTTTTTTTCAACATTGCATCAACTACTGATGAACACATTAATTTGTATTTGAAATATCACTCAGATCATGTATTACTTTATCATGCATTACGTTGTCTTTGGCAGTGCGTTTCCCCATATCTTCGGTGGTCTTTATAAGCTATAAACACATTAAAATGCACAAATTCACGTTATTTCTTATTTACATGTAATGCATGCATTCCAAAACTTTTTTGTCATCTGAACATCTTTCACCTAATATATTTATTTGAAGTACCCCTGAGATTTTACAATATTTTTTTTTAATAATGAAGTATCACATTTGCATGTTTACAGTTCTCTGATGTTGGGTAATGATCACATGAAATGCCGGTACACAAATGAAATATTTGTATATTATATGTAGAATTATATTACATTATATTATATATTTTTAGAAAGTGTTTTATTTTGATTGATGTTATTTTTAAATTATTTATTTTAATTTTACATTTTTATTATTTAATTATTAGCTTTACTTAAACTCATGAACCCCCTGCAGTTCCTTTTACCAACCCCAGTTTGGGAAACCTTGACGTGATGTAATGTTTAATGCACTTCATGATGTTAAATACAACGAATGGAATATATTTTCTTACTCTTTGTATTTTTCATCAATATGGTGCATAAACAGGCTATATGTGATATGTGATAAATGAGTTAGGTCAAAAGTAATCTAAAAGTAGTCTGATTATATTACCTAAAATGTTAAGTAAGAGCACCTTACGTTCAATACAAAACTACATTTTTTGTCATGTAATTTGGAATCAGTAACAGACTTACTGTGAAGCTCCCCCCCCCCCCCAGTGAACCAGAAGGATTTATATTTATCAAAATGTCCAAGCTGCTATCTTCCACACAATGAATGGTGACCATAATTGTCAAGGCAAGATTTTCAGTTTATAATATCTTAAAGTTCACACTTTTCTGCAAATGTATTATATGACTTTAAAAGCAAGTATAATAATATAGTGTGCAAGCTTTATGGATTATTTTTATGGTGCCCATTTTCATTTATTGATTGATTGATTAAGCAACAAGCAATCATAATTACAACAGTAATAACAATATATTATTGGACAATGCAGGGCCTTCAGATCAAAAAGATTGAAAACCACTGCTTTAAGTTTTAGAAACTGAAATGCTTATGTAGACATGAGCATCAAACAAGAGGCATTACGGAGGTCATATCATCAGACACACAAGCGTGCAGTTGGCCGTTTTATTCCAAGAGTTCTGGTAATCTCCCAGGTTTTGGTTCTGATTCAAATAGCAGTTCAACTCTTTAATTCCCCTGCCAAAAGTCTCCTATGGCTTAGGTCATACCAGAGGAAAGAGAACTGTAAGAAAACACACATGGATCAAGGGAGAAATAGGGTAGTTTGGTTTCTTTAGCGAATATGCATTCTTGCTAATATTTTCCATCTTTTTCTCTTCTAACTGCCAGTAATAGAATGGTGCATCGCAATATGTCTGAAGAAAAAGACCTGAATAAGCTTTAAAATGCAATAAGTAAGGTGTGAAGAGAAGAAAACCACAGCAAAGCTTGCAGCCGCGTGTGTGTGGTCAGACATCTGTTATTCTTTTGGGTGATTTTTGCTGTGATGGTGAGCATCTTCTTCCCAGTGTCTCCTGGGAATTTTTTATGGAAAATCAGCAGAAGACACAGCTGGCAGAAGAATGTGATGTGCTGTCAGGCATGTCCTGGCTCCTGTGTGGGTGGGAGTTTTTCTTACTCCCCCACTGTGGGAACCAATGGCATGGCACCTGTTATACATTCCACCAAGAGGCCTTGGGTTCTGGAAAGCTGGGGCTGATTCCAGCAAAAGCTGCTCAGGCATGGCATATGGAATAATGTGGTATAATTCTTTGCAGCAAATTTCTTTGCAATCTTGTCTCCTGTATATTATTTGTGACAAATGCAGACAATGCTCTGGTTAAAAAATTATATTATAATATATTTTTTAATATAGGCTACAACAGTTAGTTTTAAAAATTTTTACACAGTTTTAGTTATAATTAGTATCTTTTATACGTACATATTTTAAAAATTTAGTCCAATATTTTTGTCGTTCATTAAATAAGAAAATCATATTTTAGTACATCTTACTCACTAATTTTAGTCTTTGAAATAGCATTTCTAAATAAAAAATTAACAATTATTCTCATTACTAAACCCACACACTTACACAAATTTACTCTGCTAATTTTAGCCTAAGAAAATACAATTTTAGAAAGTACAAAATTAACTATTTTTAGTACTACTCATACTTACATTTATTATTATATTATTATTATTATTATTCAATATTATTGAACACACAATATATTATGAAATATTTATAATGATTACACTAAGAAATAAATTATAAAATTTGTGAAATTTTGTGAAATATTCTATAGTTTTATTTATTATTAGTATTATAATTATTTGAAACATAATTATTTTTTTCACAGTCTTGTAATCAGTAAGTGTACTTGTTGGGTTAAAAGCATTGGCTCAACTCAGTTCCTGGAGAGCCACGCTCTGCATAGTTTAGCTCCCACTAGCTCCAAGAGTTGGAGGCAAAACTGTGCAAGCTGTGGCCCTCCAGAATTGATTTTGAGACCTACGGGTTTAAAGGGTTAGTTCACCCAAAAATTAAATTAGCCCATGAATTACTCACCCTCAAAACATCCTAGGTGCATATGACTTTCTTCATTCAGACGAATCCAATCGGAGTTATATTTAAAATTGTCTTTGATCTTCCAAGCTGTTTTAATGGCAGTCAGCGGGTGTTGCATGCATTAGTCCAAAATAAGTTAAATAAAGTGCATCCATTCATAATAAAAAGTGCCTCACACGGCTCCGGGGGGTGAACAAAGGCCTCCTGTAGCGAATCGATGCGTTTTTTGTAAGAAAAATATCTATATTTAAAACTTAATAATCACTTTAATCTAGCTTGCGCTCACTGTTGTAGCCCGACCGGAGCAGCTCTGGCGGTGACGTAGAGGTCCGCCGGTGGCGCACGCTAGATTAAAGTGATTATTACGTTTTGAATATGGATATTTTCCTTACAAAAATGCATCGATTTGCTACAGGAGGCCTTTGTTCACCCCCCGGAGCCGTGTGAGGCACTTTTTATTATGGATGGATGCGCTTTATTTAACTTCTTTTGGACTGATTAACTGCAACACCCGCTGAGTGCCATTAAACAACTTGGAAGATCAAGGTTACTTGAGGGTGAGTAAATAATGGGCTAATTTTCATTTCTGGGTGAACTATCCCTTTAATAGTAATAGGTGCATATTTTTCATTTTTCTGCATCCCCACTTTATGTGGGTGAGGCAGGAATGGAACTCCTGAGCAGAACTGGAGTGGAGCAGTATAATATATAGTCCGAACACAAATGTATTTCCTTGTTTTTTTTTTGTTTTTTTTTTAAAGTCGACAAGAAATGGAAAATTGTGATTGTCGTTCTTCTCTATTGTGACATGCAGTATATCTATGTGAAATTACTTCTTGAATGAGAAAAAAATGTAGGGCAGGACTTGATTGTGTCCATCGGGAATTGATTGGATAGTTGGATTATTGTTGACTGCTAATTGCTGCGATTTCATGTGAGTGACAGGTTGCTGGATGGGAGAGATTTTTTCCCATCCTTGTGACGGTGCACACATCGTCAGACAGCAGATGTTGTTGTCGGGGGAGGGGAAGTTCATGTTTTTGATTAAAGATTAGCAATGCACATGAATTATAAAAAAAAATGATGTGCACTGTTAAATCATTTAAAATAAACACTGCAATACTTCAATTAAAAAAAAAGGTAAATTTTTGACATTGATAGTGACTTTTATGCTGACCCAAGACATATGTTCACTTTATTAGGTGCTCTTGAAGCCATTTGAGCAGACGTGACATGCTCACAGAGTCAATCCACAGGTGTAGAGAGGGACATCAGTTGTAAGAAGTGGATTTAAACTGCGAGTCTTTATCTACAACAGACTCATTTTTGTCTGCAGGCTTAGATTTAAATGGACTCAGCTTACTTGCAAATCCTCGCCAAGGGCACTGCACAACTTTGCATTGTTGTAGAAGTAGGTGTTTGATAATTGCTAAAAAGATGACCTTAACTTGTGCGTGGTTGCCTTATCCAAACAAATTGTGCTGAGCCTGAAGCCTTGCTCATATGTTGTGTACAAAGGCCCATTCAAGGATTAAAATGCCTGGTGGCTTTTACATACTGCAATTTTTAATAGTATATACTGTATTGTCATTATAGTACATTTTTTAAGTACATGAACAAAGGAAAACAAAGTATAACTATGACCAGAGAACTAGTAAAAGCTGATTTAGCCGTTTTCTCTGTATGAAACCAGAATGGCATTTTTTTTTCTAACATTGCATCCACACGACAAATTGTATTAGTGGAGTTCAGTATTTTTGCAGACTTCAGCTGTTTCGCTCATGCTGCCTTGGGTTCCCATTCAGTCAGTCACGTTCAACGTTACGTCAGTGACTGACGAATTGGGATCTCGCCCGAGAGCCCAATCACCTTCGAGTGTTAACTAAACAAGCCAATGACAGTTGGCGTGCGTGTTTCGCCACGCGCACCCCGCCCCGCAGCGCGGGTATAAAGGAGAGCGCGTGCAAACGCACATCATCTTTTCGCTTCGGAGCCGAGCCTTCTAAAGCAAGACGAATCTCCACGAGTGTTCAAAAGAAACAGCTGGCGTTGGTGTGACGGCATATCAGCGGGGGTTGCCATCCAGGCTGCTGAAACCTCTGCGGGCTGCAGCTTCCATTCTGCGGTCTCGTCGCGACCTCCCCTGGGCGCTTCAGCGTTCTCTCTAAAAGAGTGTTTCCATTTTTCTGAAAGAGCAAATATCTAAAAGAGCTCCATGAGCGATGGGCGTCTTTTTAAAGATGGCTTCCCACTCGTGCGTTTCTGGATGTGGTCGTTTCCTGGCTTCATCTGATGGTCATGATCGCTGTGTCTCGTGCCTGGGCTTACAGCTTGCTGAAGCAGCGCTCATGGATGAGTTGTGTTCTCAGTGTGGGAACATGACCATCGCGACTTTGCGGTCTAGATATCTCCTCATTAAACGGGGGGGGTATCCCTTTGCCATGCCCCGCTCTAGCTCCTCCGGTTTGAGGGCTATTTCGGTTCATGGTCAGGGAGACCTGAGGTTTACGGTGAGAGCTTCCCCGTTGAGTACTTCTCCGCGGGCCTCTCATTCCTCGAGCCTGTCGCACCACCTGGTGCTTCCGGACGAGCTTGCTGGGTCCTCGGACAGGGCGGGGTCCAGCGTCTTGTGCGGGGCACAGGCAGAGGACGGGATGTCGATCGCTGCATCGGAGGGTGAGCTGGGCTCTGGAGATGAGGATTTGGCTGCGCTGCCACTGTCAGGTAGAGTGGTGTTGCCCGAGTCAGATCCAGAGCTGTTTGCTATGCTTTCCCGGGCCGCCGAGAGTTGGGGCTGCATTGGAGGCCTCCTCCTTCTCCTGAACGCTTGAGGCTGGATGATTGGTTCCGGGGGGCACAGGCCGGACGTCGGTTGCCGCCTCCGGTTCCATTCTTCCCGGCAGTGCATGAGGAGGTTACAAAGTCGTGGAAGGCACTTTTTTTCTGCCCGAAACAGACTTGGTGCCTCCTCCGTCCTCACCACCTCGACGGGGGGGGCGGCCCAAGGGTATGTGGATATCCCTCCGGTCGAGCGCGCGATTGCCCTGCAGCTCTGCCCGCAAAGCGCCGCCGCCTGGAGAGTTAGTCCACGCCTTCCGTCCAGGGCCTTTAAGTTCTCGTCCGCTCTGACGGCTATGGCTTACAGTGCTGCTGGACAGGCCGTTTCCGCCCTGCACGCCATGGCCCTCCGGCAAGTCCACCAGGCCAAGGCGTTGAGGCAGTTGCACGAGGGTGGTGCTGACTCGGGTGTGCTGCAGGAACTGCGCACGGTGGCGGACCTCGCGCTTAGGGCGACGAAATTCACGGCGCAGGCCCTGGGTCAGACGATATCCACATTGGTGGTCCAGGAGCGCCACCAATGGCTGACCTTGGCGGATATGAGGGAGGCCGACAAGCATCGCTTCCTGGACTCCCAGATCTCCCTGGCCGGCCTATTCGGCGAAGCGGTGGGGGGCTTTGCCAACAGTTCTCCGCCGCACAGAAGCAGAAGGAGGCGTTTCGACACATCCTGCCCCGGCGGTCTGCTGCTGTCTGCACCCCACGCTGGCTGCAGCCCCTCTGTCTGCTCGTCGTCGAGGGCGCCCTCCTGCGGCCTCCACTTCCGCTCCGGCGCGGCCACAACAGCAGTCTTCACAACGGCTGCAGCGTGGAGCTAGCCGCAGGAAACCGGCGCAGCCCGCCGCCGCCCCTGCCAAGCCCGTGAAGCGTCAAAGCAGGCAGCGTCCCTGATACGGGCGACCCGGAGCCCTTGGATCCTGCTTTTCAGGAGATGGTGACCGCACCACTTCTTCCCCCGGAGGAGGGCCGGGTGGAGAGTCTTATGTTCCCTTTTGTTTTTGTTCCGCCACTGGCTACTCAGTCAGTGGTACCCAAAACTTCATTAAAATAGCAGTTTCCTTTGCCTCCGGGTCCCTAGAGGGTGAGGACGGCGGTGCACGAGAACCAGTCTCCACTCAGCCGGCCCCCTCCCCCTTCGCTAGTGGGCAGCAGGGTTCAATTCAAGGACGCTACGCCTCCTCACGAGCACCCTGCCCAGCCGTGGAGCCAGGTAAATGGCGCGCCGCGCACTCAGACCCCACCCAGGGACACACGGAAGCCTCCCAGGTTGGGTCCCTGTGTTCCACTTCGCTGCCCCACTTCGGGTACGTCGTGTCTCCCTAGGCCCGCTCATTCGGAGTCGCTGTGGCCTGGTTAGCCTCCCCATGCCCTCGGTGGTTTCCTGAGAACCATCAGACTCGGCTACGCGATTCAGTTCGCCCGGCGCCCTCCCAATTTCAGGGGCATTCGGTTCACCTCTGTGCTGGTCAGGGATGCTCCTGTCTTGCGTGCAGTGATCGCGGTCCTGCTAGCGAAGGACGTTATACAGCCGGTCCCTCCAGCCGAGATGATGTCGGGTTTCTACAGCCCATACTTCATAGTACCCAAGAAAGGCGGTGGGTTACGACCAATCCTGGACCTGCGCGTACTGAACCGTGCCCTTCACAAGCTCCCGTTCAGGATGTTGACGCAGTAACGCATTTTTCAATGTGTCCGTCCTTTCGATTGGTTTGCAGCGGTCGACCTCAAGGAAGCGTACTTTCATGTCTCGATTCTCCCTCGACACAGACCTTTTCTCCGCTTTGCGTTCGAAGGGCGAGCTTATCAGTACAAGGTCCTCCCCTTCGGGTTATCCCTGTTGCCTTGTGTCTTCACCAAGGTTGTGGTGGCAGCCCTCGTTCCATTGAGGGAAGTGGGCATTTGCGTTCTCAACTACCTCGACGACTGGCTCATACTGGCCCAGTCCCGAGCGCAGTTGTGCGAACACAGGGATATGGTGCTCAGTCACCTCAGCCAGTTGGGTTTTCAGGTCAACTGGGAAAAGAGCAAACCTCTCCCCGACGCAGAGGATCTCTTTCTCGGTATGGAGTTGGACTCGGTCAACCTCTCGTCACGTCTCTCAGTAGAGCGTGCGCAGTCGATGCTGAACTGCCTGGGGTCCTTCCAGTGCAAGACGGCGGTTCCACTGAGACATTTTCAGAGGCTCCTGGGGCATATGGCATCCGCAGCCGCTGTCACGCCGTTTGGGTTGCTTCATATGAGACCGCTTCAGCGTTGGCTTCACGACCGGGTCCCGAGATGGGCATGGCGACACGGCACTTACTGGGTTTCTGTTACCCCGTTCTGCCGTCAGACTCTCAGCCCGTGGACAGATCTTGCATTTCTTCGGACAGGAGTATCCCTTGGCATGTTGTTGTGTCAACAGATGCCCCCGCCAGGGGCTGGGGTGCCATGTGCAGTGGTAATGCAGCTGCGGGGCTCTGGTCGGGGCCCCCGACTACAGTGGCATATCAACTGCCTCGAGTTGCAAGCAGTATGGCTGGCTCTGCGCCGCTTCAAATCGCTGCTACATGACAAGCACGTACTGGTCCGTACGGACAGCACTGCGACCGTTGCGTACATCAACCACCAGGGCGGTCTACGCTCCCGTCGCATGTCGCATGTCGCAACTCGCCCGCCATTTCCTCCTTTGGAGTCAGAAGTATCTGAGGTCGCTTCGCGCCGTTCACGTCCCGGGCGAGCTCAATCATGCAGCTGACGAGCTCTCTTGTCAGCCCGCCCTTCCGGGAGAATGGAGACTCCACCCCGAGATAGTCCAGCTTATTTGGAGACGCTTTGGGGTCGCTCAGGTAGACCTGTTTGCCTCCTTGGACACGTCCCATTGCCAGTTGTTTTACCCCTCGGCACGGACGCACTGGCGTGCAGCTGGCCTCGGGGCCTACGCAAATATGCGTTTCCCCCAGTGAGCCTTCTGGCACAGTTGCTGTGCTAGGTCAGGGAGGACGAGGATCAGGTCCTCTTGGTGGCGCCATATTGGCCCAGTCGGACTTGGCTCCCCGAACTGATGCTCCTCGCGACAGCCCTTCCTTGGCGAATTCCTCTGAGGAGGGGTCTCCTTTCTCAGAGAGGGGGCACCCTCTGGCCCACTCCTTGCAGTCCAATTGGGGAATCTCCCTTATGGTCACTGGATGGGACGCGGAGGTTCTAAGTGGGCTACCTCCAGCGGTAGTAAACACCATCGCTTCAGCTAGAGCCCCGTCTACCAGACACGCTTACAGGCTGAAGTGGAACCTGTTCGTCAGTTGGTGCTCTTCCCGCCGGGAAGACCCCCGTAGATGCCCGATCGCAGTCATGCTTTCTTTCCTGCATCATGGGTTGGAGCGAAGGCTGTCTCCCACCACCCTGAAAGTGTATGTTGCCGCCATTGCCGCACAACACGATGCAGTAGACGGTAAGTCTCTAGGTAAGCACGACCTGATCATCAGGTTTCTTAGAGGGGCAAGGAGGCTGAATCCTCCACGCCCTAACCTGTTACTCTCTTGGGATCTCCCCTCTGTCCTGGCGGCCTTGAAGGGGGAGCCTTCGAGCCTCTGCAGTCAGTAGAGCTTAAGGTTTTGTCATTAAAGACAGCGCTCCTCACCGCTTTGGCCTCGGTCAAGAGGGTAGGGGACCTGCAGGCATTCTCGGTCGACGATTCGTGCCTAGAATTCGGGACGGGTAACTCTCACGTTGTCCTGAGACCCCGGCCCGGATATGTGCCCAAAGTTCCCACCACGCCTTTCAGGGATCAGGTGGTGAACTTGCAAGCGCTGCCCCGGGAGGAGGCAGACCCAGCCATCGCTCTGCTCTGTCCCGTTCGAGCGCTGCGCATTTACATGGAACGTACGCGGAGCTTCAGGACCTCAGACCAGCTCTTTGTCTGCTTTGGAGGCCAGCAGAAGGGAAAGGCTGTCTCCAAACAAAGACTTGCCCACTGGTTAGTGGAGGCTATAGTCTTGGCGTACCAGGCCCAACGTTTACCATGCCCCCTCGGAGTGAGAGCTCACTCTACGAGAGGAGTGGCATCTTCTTGGGCATTGGCGCGGGGCGCCTCGATAGCAGACATCTGTAGAGCTGCCGGCTGGGCGACGCCTAACACGTTTGCGAGATTCTATAATCTCCGTGTAGAGCCCGTGTCCTCTCGTGTACTCGCCTCAGGTAGGCAGTAACACCGGACCTGCTCGGTGTCGATCACGCTTGCTGCGCCATTCCCCTCTACGGACCGGATACGTGCGCTCTTGTGCTCCTCATTCAGTTCCCCATGGCGAACCCTGGTGGAGTTCCTCCCGCACCCTCGGCGGTCAGGCGTGGCGGAGCGCCAGACGCCAGGCTCAGCACTCGTGTGCATGCCCAAGGTCAGCCCTTGTGCTTGGCTAGGTGCCCGTGTGTAGTGATTCCCCCTTCGGGTGATCCCACATGTGTATTCTTCCACGGTACGGCTCCCCTCTCGGTGAGCCCGTGTCTTTCCCTGGCAGTCGTTCACTGCCATCTCTGCAGTGTAGTGATCTCACCCCAGGTGGGTTGAGTCTACTGCAGGGACTTCCATATGTAGTACTGCCTGGGCCAGTCCATATGTGTAATTCCACATGATACCTCCTATGTGCGTGATGTGGCTTCCGTAGCGTCCCAACTTGGTACGCTTTCCCAGTGTTATCCAATGCACCACTGTATGTAACAGCAGTGGCGGACACCTCTGTCTAGCCGCTGTCCTATCTTCCGCCCCTGCTGGTGTGGGGGGACTTGCCGGCTTTCGCATGGCACTGGAGGGGGTCAGCAATAGTGGCGTTTTCCATACGGATCCCAATTCGTCAGTCACTGACGTAACGTTGAACGTGACTGACTGAATGGGAACGTCTAGGTTACTTGTGTAACCCTCGTTCCCTGAAGGAAGAAACGGAGACGTTACGTCCCGTCGCCACAGTTGCTGTACCAATGCTGTACGGCCGGGGCACGTAGTCTCGGCTCCGAAGCGAAAAGCTGATGTGTGTTTGCACCCGCTCTCCTTTTATACCCGCGCTGCGGGGCGGGGTGCGCGTGTCGAAACACGCATGCCAACTGTCATTGGTTTGTTTAGTTAACACTCTAAGGTGATTGGGCTTTCGGGCGAGATCCCAATTCGTCAGTCAAGACTGACGTATTGTCTCCGTTCCCTCCTTCAGGGAACTGGGGTTACACAAGTAACCTAGACGTTTTGTGCTGAAACTTTTAATTTGTAATTTATTCCGTTTTGATTGCTATAATTTCTCGCCCCATTTTGTAATGTGCTCACATCCTCAAGGCGGTATTACTGTACTGCTCTGCAGCTGTGTGCAAGACCGTCAGGATGTGACTGAGCCAGGTTTGGAATATTACAAGCTGCTCATGGAATGTCTGACACTGGAAGAGCTCCATCTGCATGTGGGGCAGCAGCCGTCCTTCAGCTCTACAGGAAAAACCTCCACAATCCACAATGACTATTTGCTGTACACCCTTACTTTACCATGTAAAGCCTGACATATGAAATATTAGTAAAAAAAAAAAATCGTTTTTTGAGACCTTTATTAAACCTTATTAAGGTTTATTAAACCTTAAGACAAAATCTAATTAAAAATAATAATTTGTATATGTTTTTATGTTGAGTATCTTATCTTCAATAGCCAAAAATACATTGTATGGGTCAAAATTATTGATTTTTCTTGTATGCCAAAAATCATTAGGACATGAAGATATTTTGTATATTTCCTACTGTAAATATATCAAAACTTAAATTTGGATTAGTAATATGCATTGCTAAGAACTTCAATTGGACAACTTTAAAGGCGATTTTCTCAATATTTAGATTTTTTTTGCACCCTCAGATTCCAGATTTTCAAATAGTTATATCTCGGCTAAATATTGTGCTATCCTTACAAACCACACATCAATGGAAAGCTTATTTATTCAGCTTTCATATTATTTATAAATCTCAATTTCGAAAAATTGACCCTTATGACTTGTTTTGTGGTCCAGGGTCACTTATGATACATCAGGCTTTTATTGCTCATATAGAATGATCTATGAATGGGCTTATCCTTGAAGGGAAAAAAACAGTGTTATTCAGAGGCCCAAACTGAGCAAAAAGTTGGTGCAGTTGCAAATATTTACATGGTCAATAAGTTAAATTAAATTCTGATAGCTTGTAATCTTAATCAGTTAGATCTTTATAACAGTATAGCAGACTATACAGTATGTCTTCCAATAATATGTCTCAGATATGTCTCAAACAATGATGACTGAGAGATGTACAAATAAATCCTCAAAAGCATGTTTTATTATATTTGATAATTTCTTGATTCTTTGATTATATTTGATATTTTAACATTATTCTAAAAAAGAATGTATGCATAATCAAGTAAACCTAAATTGCTTCAGTTCAGTTTTCAAATCAATCAATCAAGCAAGCAAGCATGTACAACCTGAGAGAGGAAGAATTAGAATTATACTAAACAGCCTTTTACTTGCTAAAATAAGTATTAACTATTAATCAGATGACAGAAGGCATGTATTAGATTGTGTACAGCAGGTTTTTCAGCAAATTTTGGATCAAGCTGATAATTTAGAGGCCTTAGAAATTTGTGCTATCTAAATCTGTAATACAGTAGGCTTTATAGGGTTAAGGTTTAATTTTTGAAATATTGTACTGACACTTATATTTTTATTATTATTTACCATGTTCAGATGTCAAACAAAAACAATTACATTTTGGAAAATTACAACAATTCCACATACTACTGGTGTCAATTTTGGTGCAAATAATTTCATTTAAATTGTATTTATTATGAATAATTTACACTTAAAAATAAAGATTCTACAAAGGCTCTTTGCTGCAAAGAGGACTTTAGGGAGATTAGAAATGATTCTTTAAATATTTTTTAAAGAGATGCAGAATAAGAAATTCAATATAGACACATTGTAGATCATCTTCACCAGGCTGTAAAGCCCTTTTTGACTCTTATTGAGACCTTTATTTTTAGACTGTCACTTTGTTAACAGGCCTTCCCATTTATCTGTTAGTTGGCTAGTTTTTAATATAGGACTTCTAGGAAAGGTTTACCTGATCTTGAAGTAATCTTCCTCAACATATTTGGTGCAATAATACTGTTTGTCCCTAGTCAGATATTTTTCCTTACTGTGCAGCCCACTCACAATGTATTTAATGATCATTTTGTGGCACCTGCAAAGTCCTTGTTGGGTGGACTACATGTTTTTTTTCCTAATGTGGTCATTTTTTGATTCTAACAGACTCACATGTATTTGATCTCAAGAGCTTTTTTCAAGGTGATGAACAATTGGATGTCTATTGATCCTAGTGCTATGTGCAAAACAGCTGTGTCAGGCCAGGTGCAGTCAGTTCATTTCTTCTGTCTGAGGAACAATTTATACCATAATTCCTGCTGGACAAATCTTAGTTCTCGGCTGCCAAGGAAAACCAGATGAAAGCTGTTAATGCAGGGAGGCTTTGGAAACAAAAACGCCTCTCCATAAAGGTGTGGATCTCTTTCTCTGGATTTTTTCCCTCAGTTTCAGCTCTTTCATGCTTATTTTCCTTGCAGGCTCACAGCTGGACAGATGCTTCAAGTCACACCTCACCCTTCAGTCACAGAAAATATATTTTCTCTTTGTGATATTTTCCAGATTTCACTTTTAAAGAATGCTAAATTATGACAGACTCATAATTACACTGAAAAGTAAGAAATATTAGTAATAGAAAAATATTACATTTCAAAGACAGACCGAAAGAGATGGAATTAAATATTTGCTCAATGTACTATAAAACAGCTCAGTTTTAATTTACAAGTTAATGAATTCAAAAGGAGCAAATTGACTTTAAATTTTTGGAATGCTTACTTTTTTCATCTTAATCAGGGTTTTTATAACTTATTGAGACTAACACTACAACCATAAAGCAATTTTTGCAATTGAAATACAATACAATTTTAACTGAAATTAATGATATTATATTAATACAGATATATACCGTATATTTACTAGATGGATAGATGGATAGATAGATAGATTTTATATCAGCTAGTTGCCAAGCCAAATTTATCTTGACATACTATATAAAACTACAACTGATATAAAAATCACATATTAAAAAAATAATAATAGTAAAAGTTACAAAACACAATTAGTAAACCTTTAACTAAAATAACAGAACATTTAAAAATAAAAAACAATTTAAAATATTAATAACATGTATAACAATGATCTTAGACACGTTTTTTTTTCTTAAGTGTATTAATTAAGGTTGTCAAATGCATGGTTAGTTTATGATACGCAATACATATAAAATAAAAGCATAAAAAATTACCAAAAAAGTTTAAGTTTTAACTTTTCCAAAGAACATTTCTGGAACCGTTTAGGTTGGTATGAATTACATAAAAATATGTCCCCATAGTAATAAACAATAATGTAGAAGATGAAAACTTTCAGAAACAGTTCAACCTATTCTAATTCAGCCAACACTGAGCACGATATGGGGTAAATAACATAATAAGTCCCCATAAGCACAGCCCCAGCTGTGAGAGCAATGCAGCAATTTGTTAAGAAGATGACATAGTTAATGAGAACCACTTGCTGCTGGACTCCATAAATTCTGGAGGGGGAGGGGGTTTGTAGTTTAGCTCATCCTCTGAAGTGCTTGGAAAACATTCGTTGCACGTCACAGACAGCCGCTGAATTTCCTGCCATCCCAGATGTGCCCACACAGCTGTGAAGCAAATGTTACCCGGAGCCTGTTGTCTCACAGGGCAGTTTAAAAAAATATATTTTGTGTGTGTGAATGAAATGTGTGTATTGTTTAGAATTTGTTTGTGGAAATAGTGTATATTTGTGTATCATGTTGCATGTAGAAGCTTTGTGTTTGTGAAGCGACACGTCTTTGGCTCGCTGGCCGTGATGATAAAGGCACAAAAGGCATCTGTCCAGAAGTGTGAGCGGTCCTAATCACAGCAAACTCAATCTTAATCAGTGTGGTTAACAATAGCTTTCATACACACTATGATTTCTCTTTCTCACTCACTTTTCTTTGTCTTATTATGTCTTTTCTGTTTACATGTAAGACAGCCAAATACTGAATACACAGACATGGAGCTCTGCATTACATTCACAGGTTTTCCCACTCAACACTACACTTTTCCCACAGTGGACATCAAGGCAGTTGCATAAATGAGTCAACAACGTGTCTTTGACAAGAAAATTACAGATCTTTTAAAACTCTAGTTTAACACACGTGTCAAGTACTTAGAAATGGATTCATTTTCTCTTTGTATTCATTTTGCACTGTAAAACAAACAAACAAAAAAACTGCCAGGACAGTATCCATTAATTATACTGACATTTCTGTTAACCCTAAAACACAACCCAATGCAGTGGAAAATTCAAAATAAGGTAAAGCACCTGTAAAAATAAATCTATACGGAAAATTCATTCATATTAATACAGTACATTGGGCACTATTTTTTGGATCATGAGGTCATGTGGTCATGTGTCAAAAAGAGTTTTAAATATATTTTCAGTGTAATTAATTCATAAATATAATTACATATTTACATTTTTATTATTATCTGATATTTTAAGATATTGACTTGTTTTACATTCAGTTTATGTTTTTTTCTCCTGCATATTAACCCATATGATTTATTTGTTTGTTGGTTTGAAAAACTGCTTAAGGATCTTTTTTCAAGAATTTCATTATTTTAATTAGTTTTTTTTTTTCTTCAATATGATAACGGTGATCTTTTTTTATTATTATTTATGCACTTTTATATTATCTATTATTATTTTTAATGAACTTTTTTATACATATTTTCAGTTTTCATTTAAATGTAAAAAAGTTTGCAATTTTATGTAGCTTTATCATTTTTATTAATTAGTTTGTTTGTTTGCTTATTCATTTATTTATTTATTTGAAAACAATTGAAAACAATGCAGGATAACAGAATAGCTGACACCATGATTCTATGCCCCACAAAAAAAATAAAAATAAAAAATGAATTATACAGAAATTAAAATGTGTTTTTGAACAGATAAATGGATAGTAGAGAAAGTGAACATCATGTAATTGACCCATTCTAGGACAACCACCCAACATACGACAAGCAAAACAATTCTGCCTTGATGCTGGCTATACTTAACACTCTCTGATCCCGCACAACCCAATGTTATGGTGCAGATAAGTGTACAAAGCAACGGTGACATGCGAGACCAAATATGGAGGAGGTTATCAGCGCTGGACATGATAGATGGATTAGCCACTCTGAGGATGGACACAGGATCCAGGCACATGTCTCTCATCATCGCTGCAGAAATGGTCCACAGTAAGGCCTGTTTGGGGCCTCTGAACTGAGATCAGATAAACACTCTGCTGATGGGGACTTTACTGGCTTTGCTGAAAACCAACTGGAGGTTTTTTTGTGTGAGTGTGTGTTTGCACAGCCATGTTCAGCAGACATAGCCTGTCATGTCGTGCTAAGTGGTGAATGGGGGCTCTGTTTCATGCAGTTTGTACATTCACTCAGTCTTTGCTGGCCCTCTGGCAGCAGTGGAACTGGCTTGAGCCCTCAGACTATCATTCACTGTTATTTGTCTTAAACATTCCTCTTAAAACATTGGCGCACACTAAAGCTCTGTTCCAAAACACAGTATGCTGCCTACATAGACATCTTGCTCACTGTCATGAAATCTCATAAATGACTGATATGGAACGTTCTACAAAGGCAGAAACTCTATGTGAGAGGAACAATGCAATATTCTAATACATGTGTCTTCTGTGGAAAATGCCGATACCGCAGGTTATTACCATAAGTTACAGTTCACATTAAAAAAAATAAATAAATACATTATCAATCAACCCCCAGCTATGATAAAAATAACAGCTCTGTTGGAATGATAAATAAAATGTAATGTCACTACTGTTCACATTTTGGAGAAGAGTACATGTTTTTTTTTGTTTTGTTTTTTTAAATCAATAAAAGAATACTTCTGTTCAGCAAGGATACAATAAATTGATCAAGAGTGAAATTAAAGACATTCATAATGTGAGATTCTTAAAAGATTATAAATATTATATTCACAAAGATTACATTCATAATAAAAGCCGTATAGTTAAATTAATGCTGTTCTAGTTGAATTGTCCATTCATCAAAGATCAACGAAAAACTGTCATGAGTTCCACAGAAATATGAGGGCAGCAACACTGTGTTTTTTACTGTGGTGAGCATAAGAGACTTCTTTCAAAATCATTTAAAAAATCTTACAACTCCAAACTTTTGAACAGTATAGTGTAAATGACTGCATATGACTCCGTACATAAACAATGATTATTTAAATTTATTTTTTTATTTTTTTATGTTATCCATTAAACACCCTCGGGCCTCAGAGGGTTAAAAGAATATGCATATTCATTTATTTGATACTATACGCATGTCATTTAAGGGGACATACACTCTTAAATGACATGCGTATAGTATCAAATAAATGCTACTATACGCATGCATTTAAGAGGACATACACTCTTAAAAATAAAGGTGCTTCAAAAGGTTCTTCAAGCGATGCCATAGAAGAACCATTTTTGCTTCCACAAAGAACCATTCAATCAAAGGTTCTTTAAATAACCATCTCTTCTTACCTTTTTATATCTGAAAATGTCTCGGTTATTTGTGTAACCCTCGTTCCCTGAAGGAGGGAACGGAGACGTTACGTCAGTCGTGACTGACGAATTGGGATCTCGCCTGAGAGCCCAATCACCTTTGAGTGTTAACTAAACAAGCCAATGATAGTTGGTGTGCGTGTTTCGCCACGCGCACCCCTCCCCGCAGCGTGGGTATAAAAGGAGAGCGCGTGCAACGCACATCAGTTTTTCGCTGAGGAGCTGAGACTATGTGCCCCGGCTGTATAGCGGTGGTACAGCGACTGTGGCGATGGGACGTAACGTCTCCGTTCCCTCCTTTAGGGAACGAGGGTTAAACAAGTAACCGAGACGTTCCCTTTCAGTCAGCACACGTTCTACGTTACGTCAGTTCAGTGACTGACGAATTGGGATCCGTTTGGAAAACGCCACTATTGCTGACCCCTCCAGTGCCCTGCGGAAGCCGACAAGTCCCCCACACCAGCTGGGGTGGAAGATAGAAGGACAACGGCATAGCAAAAAGACTATGAGCACACACAAACTGCTGTTTCAAACAGAATGGTACATTGGATAACACTGGGAAAGCGTACCCTGTTGGGAGCGCTACAGAAGCCACATCCTGCGCATTGGAGGTATCATGTGGAATTACACATATGGACTGGCCTAGGGCAGTGCTACATATGTAAGTCCCTGCGGTAGACTCAACCCGCCTGGGGTGAGATGACTACGCAGCAGAGATGGCAGTGAACGACTGCCAGGGAAAGACACGGGCTTACCGTGAGGGGAGCCGTACCGTGGAAGAATACACATGTGGGATCACCTGAAGTGGGAATCACTACACACGGGCACCTAGCCCAGTATAAAGGCTGACCTTGGGCATGCACACGAGTGTTGAGCCTGGCGTCTGGCGCTCCGCCACGCCTGACTGCCGAGGGTGCGGGAGGAATTCCACCAGGGTTCGCCATGGGGAACTGGACTAAGAAGCAAAAAAGTGCACTTATCCGGTCCGTAGAGGGGAATGGCGAAGCAAGCTTGATCGACACCGAGCAGGTCCGGTGTTACTGCCTACCTGAGGCGAGTACACGAGAGGACACGGGCTCTACACGGAAATTATAGAATCTCGCAAACGTGTTAGGCGTCGCCCAGCCGGCAGCTCTACAGATGTCTGCTATCGAGGCGCCCCGCGCCAATGCCCAAGAGATGCCACTCCTCTCGTAGAGTGAGATCTCACTCCGAGGGGGCAAGGTAACCATTGGGCCTGGTAAGCTAAGACTATAGCCTCCACTAACCAGTGGGCAGTCTTTGTTTGGAGACGGCATTCCCCTTCTGCCGGCCTTCGTGACAGATAAAGAGCTGGTCTGAGGTCTTGAAGCTCTGCGTACGGTCCACGTAAACGCGCAAAGCGCGAACGGGACAGAGCAGAGCGACGGCTGGGTCTGCCTGGGGCAGCGCTTGCAAGTTCACCACCTGATCCCTAAAAGGCGTGGTGGGAACTTTGGGCACATATCCAGGTCGGGGTCTCAGGACAACGTGTGAGTTACCCGTTCCGAATTCTAGGCACGAATCTTCGACCGAGAATGCCTGCAGGTCCCCGACCCTCTTTACCGAAGCTAATGCAGTGAGGTGCACTGTCTTTAGCGACAGAAACTTAATCTCTACTGACTGCAGAGGCTCGAAGGTTCCCCCTTCAAGGCTGCCAGGACCGAGGGGAGATCCCAAGAAGGTAACAGGTGAGAGCGCGGAGGATTTAACCTCCTTGCCCCTCTGAGAAACTTGATGACCAAGTCGTGCTTCCCGAAGACTTACCGTCTGACTGCCTCTGATGCGGCAGCAATCGCAGCAACATAGACGTTAAGGGTGGAGGGAGACAGCCTTCGCTCCAACCCTTCCTGCAGGAAAGAAAGCACGACTGCTATCGGGCATCTACGGGGGTCTTCCCGTCGGGAAGAGCACCAATCACGAACAGGTTCAACTTCAGCCTTTAACGTTTTCTATAGCCGGGGCTCCTGCGGAAGTGTGGTGTTTCTACCGCTGGAGGTTGCCCACCTAACCTCCGCGTTCCGTCCAGGGACCACAAGTGGAGATTCCACAAGTCTGGACGCGGGTGCCAGAGGGTGCCCCATCTCTGAGTCAGTAGTTCCTTCCTCAGAGGAATCGGCCAAGGTGGGGCTGTCGCGAGGAGCATCAGTTCAGCATCATTGTCCGACTGGGCCAATATGGCGCTACCGAGAGGATCTGCTCCTCGTCCTCCCTGACCTTGCACATTGTCTGTGCGAGAAGGCTCACTGGGTGAAACGCATATTTGCGTAGGCCCCGAAGCCAGCTGCACACCAGTGTGTCCGTGCCGAGGGGTCCCTCGCCAGGGGTAAAAATAACTGGCAATGGTACGTGTCCGGGGAGGCAAACAGGTCTACCTGAGCGTCCCCAAAGCGTCTCCAGATCAGCTGGACTGTCTCAGGGTGGAGTCGCCATTCTCCCCGGAAGGGCGGGCTGACGTGAGAGCTCATCGGCTGCACGATTGAGCTCGCCTGGGATGTGAACGGCGTGATACGACCTCAGATGCTTCTGACTCCAGAGGAGGAGATGGCGGGCGAGTTGCGACATGCGACGGGAGCGTAGACCGCCTGGGTGGTTGATGTACGCAATGGTCGCAATGTTGTCCATACGGACCAGTACATGCTTGCCGTGCAGCAGGCTATTTGAAGCGGCACAGAGCGAGCCATACTGCTTGCAACTCGAGGTAGTTGATATGCCACTGCAGTCGGGGCTCCGGCCGGAGCCTCGCAGCTGCATTCCCATTGCACATGGCACCCCAGCCCCTGGCGTAGGCATCTGTTGACACAACAACATGCCTTGATACTTGCCCAAGGGATACTCCTGTCAGAAGAAAGGCAAGATCTGTCCACGGGCTAAGGGTCTGACGGCAGAACGGGGTAACAAAAACCCGGTAAGTGCCGTGTCGCCATACCCATCTCGGGACCCGGTCGTGAAGCCAACAATGAAGCGGTCTCATATGAATGGCACAGAGGGGCTTCAGCCACCGGTGGGTGGCTACAGCACCGACCCCCGCCGGGCAGGCTGATGTCGCGATGCCTCCGTCTGCGTCTGTGCGGCGGAGAACTGTTGGGCAAAGCCCTCCACCTGGGAGATCGGGGAGTCCAGGAAGCGTTGCTTGTCGGCCTCCCTCATATCCGCTAAGGTCAGCCATAGGTGGCGCTCCTGTACCACCAATGTGGACATCGTCTGACCCATTGCCCACGCCGTGACTTTCGTTGCCCTAAGCGTGAGGTCCGTCGCCGTGCGCAGTTCCTGCAGCACACCTTGGTCAGCACCACCCTCGTGCAACTGCTTCAACAATTTGGCCTGGTGGACTTGCAGGAGGGCCATGGCGTGCAGGGCTGAAGCGGCCTGTCCAGCAGCACTGTAAGCCTTAGCTGTCAGAGCGGACGAGAACTTTCAGGCCCTGGATGGAAGGCGTGGACTACCCCTCCAGGCGGCTGCGTTTTGCGGGCAGAGCTGCATGGCAATCGCTCGCTCGACCGGAGGGATGTCCACATATCCTTGGGCCGCCCCCCCATAGAGAGTGGTGAGGACGGAGGAGGCACCAAGTCTGTTTCGGGCAGAAAAAGGTGCCTTCCAAGACTTAGTAACCTCCTCATGCACTTCCGGGAATAATGGAACCGGAGGCGGCTGCCGACGCCAGGCCTGCGCCCCCAGAACCAATCATCCAGCCTCGAGCGTTCGGGAGGAGGCCTCCAGTGCAGCCCGACACTCTAGGTGGCCCGGGAAAGCATAGCGGTCAGCTCTAGATCTGACTTGGGCAATGCCACTCTTCCTGACGGTGGCAGCACAGCCGAATCCTTATCTCCAGAGCTTAGCTCGCCCTCCGATGCCGCGATCGACATCCTGTCCTCTGCCTGTGCCCCGCACAAGATGCTGGACCCCGCCCTGTCCGAGGACCCAGCACACTCGTCCGGAAGCACCAGGTGGTGCGACGTGCTTGAGGAATGAGAGGCCCGCGGAGACGTACTCGACGGGGAAGCTCTCACTGTAACCCTCAGGTCTCCCTGACCATGAACCGAAGTAGCCCTCCGAGAACCGTAAGAGCTAGAGCGGGGCATGGCAAGGGGGATACCCCCCCATTTAATGAGGAGGTATCTAGACCGCAACGTCGCAATGGTCATGTTCCCGCAGTGAGGACATGACTCATCCATGAGCGCTGCTTCAGCGTGCTGTAAGCCCAAGCATGAGAGGCAGTGATCATGACCATCAGATGGAGGCAGGAAACGACCGCATCCAGAAACGCACGAGCGGGAAGCCATCTTTAAAAAGACGCCCGTCGCTCGTGAAGCTCTTTTAGAAATAGCTCTTTTAGAATTTTTTGGAAAGTACTCTTTTAGAGAGAGCACTGAAGCGAGACCGCAGAATGGCAGCTGCAGCACGCCGAAGATGAGCAGCACTGAATGGCAACCCCCGCTGACGCGCCGTAACACCAACGCCAGCTGTTTCTTCCAAACACTCGCGGAGATTCATAATTGTTGTAATTGATCCTGTATAGTGTATGAAGTTGTTTCAGAATTTTTGAGTCGTTTAAAGTTGCTAAAACTTGCTAAAGTTTTTTCTAACTTCCCCTAGCAGTAGCCACTAACCTGCCAGCCTGATTCAAACACTCTCACCATCTCTGCAGAATTCTAACAAGTGGCAAATAAACTGAAGCCTAAATCCCACTGAAGGGGCTGCTGTTTCAAGCCTTTGTGACCAATTTTTCTTATGTCATGTCTCGGCTAATTTCTGGCTGATGAACACCTGAAGTGCTCAGTTCACAGCTCTGGAGAAGAGAAGAGAAGAGAAGAGAAGAGAAGAGAAGAGAAGAGAAGAGAAGAGAAGAGAAGAGAAGAGAAGAGAAAGAGAGAGGAAGAGTGGAGAACTTCCATACCCATGGCTTCCCTCATTACAGCCATCTGCCTGTCCTCCAGGGCCTGTGGTGTGCCGGGTCCCTCGCAATGACTGAGGCCTGGCCTTTGTGTGGAAGCCCCTCTCAGCACTTCAATGAATGAGTGAGAACAGGCTGCTAGAGATAAAGACACGAGTCGAGAGGAAGCAATGTGATAGCGTGAACGTGTTTAACTTGCACTCTCTCTCTCTGTTTTCACCTTGTTATCTTCGGCCTGCTTACTTTGTCTTTCTTTCTTTTTTATTATGCATCGTATGTGTATACGTGCGTTTGCTTGTCTGTGTGTAGCTGTGGCATGTTTGTGTGTGTGTGCGTGCATATGTCTTTATGTGGAAGGTGATGAGTGAGAAGCAGGCCCACGGGAGATCACGTCACCTCAGAGATAGCCACTATTGCCTAGCAACTGGTCCCTTAGACACAGAGAAGGAACTGAGAAGGGAAAGTCGATCTGCTTTTTAAAAATCATAATAATGGATCTTTTCAAATAGGGAGACAAATGGATTAACCCTCATAATGCTAAACCTCATGTTAGCCTGCTTTAATTACCATGCATGAATGGTAACAAACTGAGTTTGGAGATTAGCCAAATTACATTTTAAATACCTAAATGAACCAAATGCATGTGGGTCAGTGACATGACGCTCATTTTGTTTTGCCTGGATGTATTAATTTATTCAAAAATGCATTAAAAATGCCATTCATACATACAATGTCTTACACCTCTTTTATAATGAGCACTTTATAATGGTATGAACTGCTATATGTTTTTGTTCTGTACTGAATGTGATGTTTTTGAATAAATTGAACATTTGAAACTCGTTTATGATGAGCATTTTGATAATGTAAAGAATGTATGAGTGTATAAATTAAAAATATTAATGAATTAGAATATACTGTATATTAACACATAATTATGGTTTATAATTTGCAGTTACTTTTGAATATCATCCATGATAAAACATTATTATTATTATCATTATATTCTAATTACAAATACAATTAAGTATGTATTAATTGACTTATTTATATAAATATATTAATTGTACATTTTAAATATGTTAATGTTTAATTTATAAATTAATAAAGATAAAGGTACAAGAAAAGAAAATATGTTTGTACTATTCATATGTTAGTACTACTGAAACTTTTCTTGAAAATTATAAAAAGGTTTTAATTTTATGGTGGACAATTTTATTTGTTATTATCTTAACCTTTGTGTGTACTCTACTGTATATGTGTGTGTGTGTGTGTGTGTGTGTGTGTGTGTGTGAGCCTATATATATAGAGAGAGAGAGAGAGAGAGAGAGAGAGAGAGAGAGGAGAGAGAGAGAAAGAGAGCTTTATGTATTGATATGCTAACCTCCTCTGTGAGATTAGTACAGTCACGAACGTGTCTTTTTCCTTCAAGCGGTCTTCACATCAGCCATTATTTAAATCCCTTCTCAAATCTCACTTATCCTTAATGGTCCCTCAGCACTGTTAAAACCTGAAAAAAATTAAAATAGGGAAACATTCATATTCATGAGGATCTCAATTGGTGATGCAGTGGTGTCTCAGAATTTCACGGTATACAACAGTATCTCTGCATAAAGCACAGACTTGCTTCGGATTTGCTTCCAAATATTTGCTGGTATGTATAAACTGCTGTATGTCTTTGTGCCGTACCAAATGCAATGTTTTTGAAGCAATTGAACGGCATTTAATAGTTCAATTATGGTGTGCACTGTTTTGCGCACTTTTTCTCCATCTGCACAACATATTTTCTTCATGCCAATTTCTGTCCAAACACACATACATTGCAAGCAACAGAGAGATCTTCTGAGCTCATTTCAGCCGTGTAACGAGACAAATGATTGTCTTCCCGCTAGACAGTGCAGAGGACGTTTGCGGACACGGCAGGTGCAGCTGCGCCTGAAATTGCTTTGTTTAAACTTGTCAGGTCAAAATGGAGATTTTAGAAAGGTTGCATTCTGGGGCAATTGCAAGTGGCCTCCATGGAGGTGCTGCAGATAGTTTGTACATGCAGGGTGTGTGTGTGTGTGTGTGTGTGTGTGTGTGTTGGTGTGTTTGTGTTGTGTGGTGTGTGTGTGTGTTGTGTGTTTGAACTCAGAGCTGGTGTGTTTTACCTGAGCCAAGGCTGACAATAAGCACAAAGACTGTGGCACAACAGTCTAATCAAATGAGCTTTTAATAATTTAGTGTGTTATCTTCATACGCCATGAGTTCTGATGTAGAATGCTGAGTTGTTTGTTTATCCATGTCCTTGCCTCCTTGGCTGTTAGAAAGAGGTCTGAAAGAAACGCTTTTGCTGAGAACTTTTTAAGTTGCGTTTCTGTGGTAAACAACTTCAATGATTTATAACTGCAGTCGTGTAAATGATGCCAGCAATAATCGAATTAATTGCAGGCTTATTTCATTACGACACCCTCCTCTTTCTTTCAAACTCCGTCAGGCGACTACTTTTTCCCCAAAATGGCTACTTGGAAATATGTCATATCTGCAAATGGAGAGGCAACAATTTAGCACTTTAAAACATATATGTATAAATATATACTGTAGAATATGAGTAAATGCTAGACTGGCCTGAGGTAGTTGCACATGGACGCTGGAAAACTGATAATTGGAGATTTCTGAAACATTAAAAAAAATTAAGTTCTTGTTTAATTTATTGTTTCTGTAATGTCATGATTGATAAATGTACTTGTCACAGCAATCTCTGGCCAAAATGGTTTGGCTCATGTATGTCAAGGTTTCAAATACTCTGCTCTAAACTGTAAATGTGACAAATGGGAAACGTCTCCTTGTGTCATCTGTGAATGTTCATAAGCTGCCGTCAGAATGCTGGAGTTTTTCTCCCATGGGAATTCAAATAAAATAATCATTGTTGAAAGATTTGAGCCATCTTAACCCTTTGCAGTGCAAATGTTTTAGGTTTTTTTTGTCATAATGTTATGCTGGTTTTCAGAGAATTAAAGCTTATTTTTCTTGCCCCATTTGGTTAATAACGTTTGTCAATGGGACTGTTTAAAAAAAACTCTCAAAACAAGAATTACTTTTGCAGTGTAGCATAAGAAGCTGCTCTGATTCTGTTTTCATTGTGCACTCTCAGAAAAAAAAGGTACAAAAATGTACACTTTTGTACCTTTTAGGTACTAAAATGTACAACGTAATTTGCCTTTAAGGTACCAATATGGAACCTTTAGGTACAAAGGTATACTTTTTGAAAAGGTGCTCCCCAGTGGCAGCTTTGTACCTTTTTTTTCTGACAGTGTGTGTGAAGAAAATGCAACTTCAGAGAAATGTTAGACTTTGTCATGGCAGAGTATGTATTTTATGATTTGTAGTTGTATTTTCAAATTTAACGTTACTTATATTTAAAATGAACTTAGCCATGTTTATGTATTCATACTTTAATATACAAAAAATTATAATTGCATAACATTATTTCTATGTAAGTGCATGTATGCTGCCTCTGTGCGATATTAAATGGCCTGTCTAAATACACTTCTTCTTTTTCATTTATATGCCAAATTAGATGCAGTGTAAAGTTTGTCATATGTCATATGCATTTGACACATGCATAACTTTGGCATGGACAACCAAAACCAGCATGCCCAAATGACCTTGTAATGTTCAGAAATGCTCAAAGTTAAGTTTCCAAGTACTTCTTTCAAATCTGTGCAATAGGAAGAGCAAACGAGGGATCATGTGCCTTATCCTCACAGCTGTGAATAAGAATAAGAGCTAGTGGAGGTATGCAGCCCTGGGGCTGTATTTACTTATGAAGTTGCTATTGTGAGTTTTTTGGACTGAGACGCCTGATAGAGGACGAGCACAATACAACCTCTCTCTCTCTCTCTCTTCTTGGGAATCTTTGTACATTTTCCAAAAGGTATAGTGTTGCAATAAATTGGTTCACTCAGACAACACAATCAAGTTAGATAGACCGCATAATTTGCTTTCTATGCTGTTTAATTACTTGTCTTTATCGTGAAAGGTTATCTGTGTGACTAACAAAGAATGTGATCCATAAATGGATCTATTTCACTGGCTTCTATGAGGACAGTGTAGTTTTCCCCTTATTATTGGATATTGTCATTTAGCAAGTGCTTAGCAAATCTACACTGTTTTGGCGAGGTTGATTTCTCTCTTTTTGAGCCGTTCCAGGCACAGTGGTCATTAAATAGGTATTAAGAATGTGTGTTTCTTTGAAAGTGTATGTGTAACAAGCTGTGCTTAGATGTGTTGCTTAGTTTAACTCAAACAAATGGTTGGTTCCTTGTGTTTTGACACAAACCATTACCAACAGGATTTTATTTTTGTACAGGATGCTGCTGTCTCGGCCTTAAAATAGACTTACAAGTCAATGCAGGAATGATAAGACTTGTATTTTGTTTCCAAGCTGCCAACTCTCATATTCCCTGAGTAATGTGAGTGTTTTAAAAAGAGCAGTATTACAGGTGTGGGTTTGATTGATGTATTGTGTTTGGGGTGGACAGCAGTAATATGAACATTCTGAATTGTGCTTATAAGATCAGTACAGATCTTATAAGTAGAGAGCGAAGCCGTCCAAGCCACAAAATTACAGTATCTTAGGTTGTGGCTGCGGGAATGTGCACAACTGTTTTCTAATTAGGACTTTAGACATGTGGTCCCAGACCGCAGACGAGTGCTGCAGCGACCAGCAGAGGGCAATATGTGTCCTGAAACTATGTGACCATAACTGCCCTCTGATCTATAATGCATGCCTAAAACATATAAATATATGAATTGCAATGCTTGGCAGTTTCCATATCAAATGCACGACTTATTTACAGTTGTTTTTAGAAATGCTAATGGTTTGGACCAAAAGTAACGGTTGTGACCATTATAGGGCTGTCAAACCGGTCCTGGAGGGCCGGTGTCCTGCAGAGTTTCCTCAACCCAACTTGCCTCAACACACCTGACTGAAAGTTTCTATAGTAAGAGCTTGATTAGCTGGTTCAGGTGTGTTTAATTAGGGTGGAGCTAAACTCTGCAGGACACCGGCCCTCCAAGACCGAGTCTGGGCACCCCTGGGACCAATGCATAAGTTGTTAGTTTTTCTAAACCAAATAAAATGGATCTTCATTGAGATGTCTTATTCCCATAAAGTTAGGCTGAACTAATGAGGAATGGGATGGTGGGTCCAGTGGGGTTATGAATTCAGTTCTGCCACAATGGTCTGGCAGATATATGGCTGTAGCTGTAGATTCTGAATCTGTAATCAAAGAGACACTTTCAAATGTGTGTTTTAACCCTTACAGTGCACCAGGAAACGAAAAGCACAGTATAGGTAATGAGTGATATTCTGTATAGCGTTGTGACGTTTGAATATAAATTGAGTTAACCTAGATTTATGTAAATAACCTGGTTTAATTCACATTGTTGACATGGATATCCGTTTCATATCCCAGTTGGGATTTGCTCCCTTTTAATAAATCCACCAGGAAATTATCTTGAAATTCAATAGATCTTACCTTGTTTATTCAAAGCTGTGTTTTGAAGAAAAGTCTAGACAAAAGAAGACAGCTAGCTAAGAATCACTGACTAAATTTCAGGTCATGATATAGTAGCAAATAATAACTGTGACACTATAATTAGCCATTGGCATTTAAATTTTTCTTGCCTACATAATATATATATATGTAGATGTACAGATTGTATATACGTCCGTTGTCTGTCTGTCTACTTATCTATCTATCTATCTATTTTTTTATCTATCTATCTATCTATCTATATTTTTTCTATCTATCTATCTGTCTATCATCCATTCTGTCCAAACCGTCTGTTTTGTCGTATTTACAGCAACTTATTTATTTACGTAATATTTATTTATTATTTTTTTCTTGACATGTGAACTGGGTGATGACATCACTGAATCATCAATTAACTGATTTTAGCTGGAAAAATTACTCTTTGTTATTGTCTTCTTGCATTATTGACAAACTATTTTCCTGTTTGACATTGTAAAGCTGCTTTGACACAACCAGTATTGTACAAAGCGCTATACAAATAAAGGTGACTTGACTTACTTCCATATTTACTTACCCAAGACCCTACAGAGGATAAGCAGTTTGGAGAATGGCTTGTTTGATTGATGATTGATTGATTGATTGATGGATTGAGTTCTTGATGATTGATTGATCAGTCAATTTCCTTCATATCTATTTTTTTACATAGATTAGGAAATAAATAAGTAAATACTTGTTTATTCCTATATTTACTCTTGACTTTTTGTTTGTTTTGATCCTGTTTTAATGCTTTATATCTGTCTTATTATTGTTATTCCTCAAAAAAATTAAATAATAAAAAAAAGATGAAAAAAGACTTTCTCAGGATTACTCAGTTAGCCTTTTGAAGGTTTTTACATATTTAGAATATGTGACACAAGTTAATTCTAAATTCTAAAATCCATATGTTTATTTTGTCTGTCCATGCCACTTTGTGTGTATTGTAGTAAGAGATGTTGCAAAGCATGCACAGAGGTTAAAGTATTATGAGCAATGTGTGTGAGTGTCTGTCTGCACACATTTATCTAAGACCCGGCATATTCACTAATCATGTATAAAATGCAAATATAATAAGCCATGCAGCAGATATCAGATATCTTGTGGTTGTTGTGGTACTGTGCGAGTGTGCCAGTGCATGCATACACTATGTGTCCATGTGTGTATGTCTGAGTTAAAACAGCTGCTTCTACAGACCTGCTTCCAGCTGCTTCTAAATTGGTCTGCCATTAAGTTATTATCTGTTTATGGCTCTATGGCCAGGCCCGCCTCTGGCAGTAATATCTCCCGTACAGTGTGATGGTTAGAGATGGGTTTTCGGATCTGGTGTGATAATTGTCCATGTCATACTCATAAAGGCTGGATACCATAAAGACTTGGACTAGTTTCGTGTACAATCACTGTGGAGCCTCTGAGCTGGATTGCTTGTGTTTTTGATGTTTACCTTGTCTTGTTTCTTGTATACTCTCATACAAATACATATATCAAATTATAACCTTTATTAACAAAGTGATGAAATGTACATGAGGTAGATTGTTGCAGACATGTCTGATTTGAGACATAATTGACTGTTACTACTTTTCCAGACTGTACTGATTCAATACACTTTTGATCTTTATTATTTGTGTATGCAAAATAAACAATTGATATGTTATGCATATGTTGTATTGCATATGCTGTAAACACATACAACAAAAATAATCATGACATTGTAAATGTGGCCTTCATAGTTTTCTGTTTTCCTGAAGCTACTCAGTAGTTTCCTACCCTGGTTAGGTACAAATGTGTTAAGTACAAATAACTGGGTATGCAATCTAATTCATCACAGCTGACAAATAAGAAACACCAAGGCATTGATTTAAAAGTATGGCCAACAATAGCCATTTGGTGGCAGTGCCTTTCCACATGCTTACACATAGATACTGTATATACACAGGTCACACACACAAGATTTGTCAAGCATGGGGAAAACAATTGGAACAATAAAAAATCCTCATAAATTTTCACTTTGATTAGTTTCCTCAAGCATGTTCCCAAATAACATGTACCTTTAACATATTATGTCTATGCCAAAATAAAATAGACTTTAAAAATCCACTTTGCTTGAGAAAACATGAATATGACATATATATTATATATATATAGATATATATATATATATAGCACACAGTTATATACACACAGATATCATACACACATTGTACCATACTGTATATACAGTATCTCACAGAAGTAAGTACACCCCTCACATTTTTGTAAATATTTTATTATATCGTTTCATGTGACAACACTGAAGAAATGACACTTTGCTACAATGTAAGGTAGTGAGTGTACAGCTTGTGGATATATATATAATATATATATATATAATATATATATATAGATAATTATTTTTTTTAGTTGAGTTAGTTACAATGTAATTTTCTATAATCGGAAATCGGCAGCAACTGTAAATATTTTTCACTTGTGCATGAAATCACCACATACCAACAGTGATGGTTCATAACAATAGAACACAGGTGCCAAAGCAGTTGAGGATCCTCTCACATGAAACCCTCCATAGTTGGCACAGATTAGCAAAAAATTAACGTTGTTTGGCAAAACATTTACAGACAGTTACATATGTATTCCCAACATTTTATTATTTAAGTTTGATGTTACACCTCAAATGGCAAGTGAATTTATAGTAATGTTAAAATTAATTAGCCAGTTCACAGATTTATTCTCTTAAATGGCTTGGGTATGCAGAGCATTCACAGCTTATATAGACTGAATGGCCTTGAAAAATATATAGTCAAAGTTAGTTTGTGTCTATATTTGATTTGTAATTGATTAATGATGGCACATTACTTTTAATTGCTACCAAATGAACAAACGTTTTAACCACTTTAATTTTTCTTTTGATAGTGTGCCATTACACCTAAACATAGCCAAAGGTAACTGCAATAGCTGAATGAAGTTTGACTTTAGTGAGAGTTGTGTGTAAGTGGCGGTTTGTGTGCTGGCTCCATGCTACCAAATCACAACCACAATGATGTGCAAACATATAGCTGTTATTCATCTCAGACTTTACAATGAAAGACAAGACAGAAGAAAGGAACACAGCTCAAAACCTACAAATTTATGACCATTCCATTCACTGGCAGGCTGCGTTTTGGAGATACTCCTTCCCCCTTTTTAGTCCTGGCTTGCAATATGTTCTTTCGTCCGAGTCAGCCATGTACTCTGGAATTCATGTCACTGGCACATTTTATACAAGCTTTATCTGTTATTTATAACCTTTCTCTATTGCCATCTTGCCAGTCAAGCTCAGTACAGATAAAAAACGAAATCTAAAATGATTCCAGAATCTCCTTTTCACCCCTCCATAAAGAGCTGGATTGAAGAAGATGTAGGTAACCAAATAGTTTGATGTTACCTGACCTTGATTTCATACCTTTCCAATTCCTACAGATAGGAACATTGTGATGTGCATTTCAGTCGCACAGCTTTGGCAGCACGTAACGGAGAGCAATCTGCTCGCTGTCACTGCGGCGCAAGGTGAACATTCATAAGGCAAGTCATTTTCAGAAACAGCCTTCCAAACCCCACAGCAGTGTGACAGACAGGCCATTTTAGACATCGATAGACATGAGTAAATTCCCTGGACACCCTCTGGTAAACTGTCTTATCACGGCATGCAGCTGGCAGATTAATTCACTAATGGAATCCTAATTAAATGATTTATGAAATGTCTAACTTGCATATGACATGTCTTGGGTGTCCCAGGGTAAGCTGTAATCAGCAGCAACCACGTAGCGATTTAATAAAACTCTTGGAGAATGAGAGAATGACGATTGCTACTCAAACAATGTGTGATGAAGAATTGAGTGCATTAAGAATATATTTCTGCATTTTTTATCCAAGTGCCTTTCTGTATTGTGCGTGTTGTAATTAGAATCTCACTCTTATTATGAAGCATGCTTCAAGGTCAAAGGCTCACAGTCCTGCTTTCATTTCAATTAACTTTCATAAAGAACTGTGGAAACACATCATCTGTCAATTAGTGCAAATCCGTATCGCACCAAGCTGGCAATTTGCTCTGTGAAAAATTTTAATTTTGTCCTCTGAGCTGAGCTGTCATGTCAGTCCATGGGGAAGTTTTGCAGCACTAAGACAGATTGGGGGTTATTATTCACGTACCACCACGGAGAACCCCATTCTGTACTTCATCCTACAGGAAGGAACCAGGGAGGCGGCATTTTCAAAGCTGCTGGCATTTCTCATCTGCCATCTGTTTACAGAAAGGTAATAGAAAATACAGATTTCAATCACAAGGGCCGTGTGCAAGATTGGTTTACGCTCAACTGGTTGCCAACAGATAGCAATATAGATATGGTTTTTTTTTTGGCATATTCGAGACCGGTTCTATCAGATGGAAACTGTTGAGGATTAAAGAAGATTTTCAAGTGTGGAATACTTTCAAAACCAGAATATGAAGTGAATATGATCTGGCTGTGAGTGAAAACTACAGTATGCATGTTGAACTGTAGATTAGCCTTTAGCACAAAGCATTCATTTCTCAAAGTAACAAGAAAAGTGCTAAAAGGCAGCACTTTTTTACAGAATATGAGATTTAAAAAAAAATAAAAAAAATTTATCAAGTATGGACACTTTTGGAACTGTGTACTTTAATAAGGGTTGTTATTATTATATTACGACCCAAGAAAGCTTGCAGACTCAGGTTTGATACCAATACTCTAACACAAATGCCATATTAAAGTGAAACATTTTCAGGAAAAATAACCAGCAGGCAAATATTGCAGACGATTATGCTTAACAAATTGAGAGAAGCAGAAAATGCGATCACGATTAAAATGTGATTCATCATCTATTTGAACAGAAACAACTCTAAACTGACTTGAGCTAAATAATGACACTATTATTTTTTAGTAATATATATAATATTGTTTTCACTTTTCTAATGTAATTTCCATGACATCTCATATATTGTAAATGTTTAATGAATTCTGTGATGCAAATTACAGTATTTTTTGTGTATATCTTTTTGGAATAAAAGGCCATCTCCTTTGTCTTGCTAATGCTAATTTCATAGCTAACATTTCACATATAGCATAGCATTTTATTAAATTTCCTAAATATAATTAAATAATATTTTAAACTTTTTGCATAATATATAGAGATATGTAATTTGCCCCTTGAGATGTAACATCTCATTTTCAAGGGGGTCCTATAAACAGAAAAACTAAATATTACAACATAAACAAAACAACCATACAAACCATGTACACACACAAATATACAAAAACAAAAGACATGCTCAACCAGTCCCCCACTCCCACAGCATGATTACAAAACAATCAACGTCAGACATAAGCAGAATCAACATAAGAAAACTTAGAAAAACATACACAAACTATTTTGAGATAAGAAAATAGAGATAGCCTAAAACAACAAAAGGAAGTAGCAGATCTCAAAGACTGAGGAAGATTATTCCAATCAGAAGGAGCTTTATATTGAAAAGGCCTACGCCCAGCTTCACTAAAAATGTTGGGAACAAAAAAGAAAGGAAATTGCACGTGTCTAAGTGAATAAGAAGATCTGTATAGAACCAAATACACTAACTGTTAATGGTGCAAAATTGCTTTATGTAGTGGAAACGACACTCAGACAATACACAACAACAAAAAGTTATATTTCTGTTCATTTGAATAAAAATCACTGGCATCTGAAAGCTAAAAAAAGACACAGTTTTGGGAATAGCTTCTTCTCCAAAAGAAGCATGCAGGTAGAAACTAATATTTTGTGGTTTCGTCTAACAGAAGTAATTAACCAAAGATTGCTTGGTGGAGACTGTAGAGTTTGATGTCAACCTTATTTGTTTTACTAGCACATTCCATCCATGCAATGACATGTTTGAATTGTAATAGAAGTACACCTGACCAAATCCCTGTTCAGATGGGACAAATGGGACAGGGTGGAGTAATTTGCTTACAAATTTACCCTTTTTTTAAACAATGGTTTGGAAAACCAGCATCAGTCCTGTACTTCCTGCCAAGCAGCCTGCCACAACAAATCACCAGCCCTCCAGTGGTGGAACTGTCTTTGTGAGAAAGCTATTTTACTGCAGAGAGTAATTGCCTCTCAAATGAAAATGCACCTGTAATGCATGCTGCTAAATGTATTGCCTTTCTGTTGGCAGCATTTCTACATCAGCTCTGTCAGAGCTGAAATTGCTCAGCATCATCAACTTTCGTAGTGCTCTGGAAGTGCACTGGATGAAAGCAGTAACTCAGGGGAAGTCTACCTGCCTGCTGTGTTAACAGTCAGCCAGCCGCACATTTATCTTTACTGTGAGCAGCATGGCAGACAAAGAGGAGTTGGAATCTCTTGGTTGTACGGTGGCGGTCTGAGCTTTATTTCATATAGAGACTATATATAATATTCAAGAGAGGCTCTGACTTGGCGGTTCAGTGCAGAACATCTTGATGAAAGTGGGAGGCATCAAATTGAGCGTAAAGGGAAAGCAGCCACCTTGTTAGTTGGGAAATATGTCTTTCAGATATATATCAGACACACAGGCCAGATGATTTTGTTGCCATGTGGTGATAGCTTGGTTATTCCGAAAAAAGATTTTTTTTGTTTGTTATTTTTAGATCTGTTCTTTAATTGTATTGCCTTAGTCCAGTTAAATTCTTATTTTATTTCATCCTATTTCTTCATGTATTTGTTTGTTTGATATTTTAAAATTAGTTTTTTATTTTGTTTATTCGTACTATAATTGTATGGTTTGTCTAATTATTCGTTTCATTCTTAATACATTTTTTATATTTATTATTTATTATTTAATTAATGTAGGTTTTCATTTATGTCCCATTAATTGTTTAATTTTTCAGTTGCTCTCCTTAGTTGGGCATAATGTTCTTATGCACACACAACTATGTTCCTTTAAGTCTTTTATCTGTCTAAACTGTTGTAGCAATGAAAAATAAAGTGACAATTCATTCCATGCTCAACATTTTGCCTGCAAAATAATCTAAAGACTTGTGAACAATCATATCTCTGCAGCGCCAACAGATACATAGAGTATAATGTACTGTATTCTTTCAAAGCCCAAAAGCTTTTTTCTGTGCTTATCTGAACCATGTTTTTATTTAAAGGTTACATTGCCACCTTTTCAGAGATATCTACTCCAAACATTTCCTCTGTGAAACATGACTCCTCACACTCATTGTTTTCATGGGCCTCGTGAGAGGAGATCAATGAGGTTTGGGTTAGTATTTAAAACTGCCTCTGTAGGAACGGCTGGATGGCCTTTGATAGGTAATTGATCAGACCATATTGAATGACCTAAGGCACAGATTATCTCAGTGGCAGTCGGAGATCGATTATGTGTGTTTGCATGTGTGTACATGTGTGTGGGACAGCTTACAAAAGCTCTGCAGACCCTAAAAATGATATTTTATTATATTTACAAATTAAATCAATACAAACATTGTATTTATTTAAACTTTCAGTGGCTTAAAAGGATATTTCACAAAAAAAAAAATTAAATTCTGTCTTAATTGCTGACCATCCTGTTGTTCGAAACCCGTAAGACTTTCGTTCATCTTCGGAACACAAATTAAGATATTTTTTATGCTTTCTGAGAGCTTTCTGACCCTGCATAGGCAGTAATGCAACTGAAACATTTCCAGGCCCAGAAAGGTATAAGGACATCATTAAAATACTCCATGTGACATCAGTGGTTCAACCAGTGGCGGCTCGTCGGGGGAGGCACAGCTTCCACAAAATGTTGAGGTGAAAATGGGAGGAAGACGATTTAATGCTAATTTAATGTTAATAAAATTCACAAATCATTTCAATTCATGTCTCAGAATGTGTATTTTTCGTTTGTAATTTCACAGCTGTAATACCAAAACATGTTACTGAAGTTGGAAAGCGCCACTTTTCTATCACGAATGTGCCGAATCTGCTGATGTAATTCAACCGCTAATGATAGAGAAGGGTAGGGGGAGGCGGGGGGAGAGTTGAGCTCTCGTGCCTCCATTGGTAAAAAAAATTAGCCAATCAGCATCGAGTGTTCACTTTCAGCGCAGAGGAGTGTTGAGAAAAGAAACCTCATAGGGGAGGCTAGCCTCCCTTCTGATAACAACCAATCATCAGAGAGACGTAAATAACGTGATATTAGTTTGAACTTCTGCCGCTGCGCTGATAATGTACCAAGAACTTATGAGTAGCGATATTGAATATTTGATCGCCCTTTATTTTTAATTTAAAAATAAAGGGAGAACACGTAAGCTGGATACCGGGCTAACGTTTTGACAGGCAGCTCTTTTTTAACACAGACTTTTAAGAAGGGATGGGTGTTTGCTTCAAGTGATAGTCCAGGTAAGTGAAATTATATTATTTTGCTTCATGTAAGCCGTTTTCTGACCCTAAAAAGAATTTTTAAAGTGAGTTAAGCCAATAATAATAATAATAATAATAATCGGCAGGGATCCCCAGACCAATACAATTAGTGTGCATCCTCTATTTTAAAACCCACGAGCCGCCACTGGGTTCAACCGTAATTGTATGAAGCTACGACAATACTTTTTGTGTTCAAAGAAAAAAAAGGACTTCAGTCACAATTTCGTCTTTCTGTGTCAGTTTCACAGAATGTTTATGGAGAGTATCACGACACATGTGTGTGGTGCTGCTGACACAGGAGCCGCCATTCTGATGTAGACCGTCCATCTCTCTTAGTTCATCGTCTGTATATTCTGGTTCAAATAAGGCTGGACAAAAAATTGCAAGTCATCCTCTCTGTTGAAATCTTCATATATGTTTACGAAGACTGTTTTATGTACAGCGTGCGTCGTCTTCAAGCCGCAGCGCATCCGGGTTCTACGTCAGAATGCCAGCTCCTGCCTAGGGTTGGGTACCGAAACCCGGTGCCAATATGGCTACAGTACAGTCTCGGTTTACAAAAGGTCACGAGGGAGCAATCGGTTTCCCATCTACTGTAAAGTTTGCGCTGCGTTCAACCCTCATCACACCACAGCTGTTTCCTCCAGCGGAAATCTAGCCCTTAACGCATATGAACGCATACTTTATAAAACGATCATGTTGCTATTTTCATTTGAAAATTTTATATTTAATATAACACATATTATAGTGCATGTGGCATGCCATACAATCATTCACAGAAGTGATTAAAGACAGTGACAGACAGCACTCAGTCAATTCACTCATTTGAACTAAATATCAGTGATTGACAGAGATACAGTAGAAAAATTATGTGTGGTTTTGTATTAAATAATGACCCAGATCGTGAAATACATCTATTAGCCTTAGAGTAAGGGAAGCACAACTCAGGAAATTAGAGCATCCAAGGAGCATGTGAATGCCATATTTATTTTTTATATTTTTAATGTTCTTTAATGTTATCCATCCTTTTTTTTTGTGTGGCTCTTTTTTTAAAGTATCGGTTCAGGCACCGGTACCGTTTTAAAAGTATAGATTTGGCACCGGTATCGTAAAAAACCCAATCGATACCCAACCCTATTCCTGCCTTAGCAGGTACCATGAGTCGTGGTACTCTTGTGAAAGCACGGCAGAGACTGACATGGAAGAGAAGAAATTGATGAATGAAATAGTTATTTTTCTTTTCTTTTCTCAAAAGAAGTATTCTCGTAGCTTCATAAAATACGGTTGAATCACTGATGTCACATGGACTATTTTAATGAGGTACTATAACTTCCTTGGCCGCGGAATGTTGACCTTTTGCGGTGCTGTCTATGCAGGGGTCAGAAAGATCTCGGATGTCATTCAAAAAATATCTTAATTTGTGCTCCGAAAATGAATGAAAGTCTTACAGGTTTGGAACAACATGAAGGTGATTAATGACATGAATGACAGAATTATTATTTTTGGTTGAACTATCCCTTTAACAGACATTCAGATGTTTTAAGATCAACAATAAGCTTCCAAACATGTTAAAGTGATAGGCATCCAGCAATGGGAATTATGTTATTATTTAACCAGTTCAAAACATATACGAGTTTCTGCTTGAGGGTGCAGTAAATGACGAATTTAAATTTTTGTGTGATCTATCCCTTTAATTCATTACACGAGGGTATAAAAATAGACGTTAGCTTCAAAAACAGATGTGAATTACTGATCTCCATGTTATACATAACTTATTTTTAGATCCATCTGAATTTACAAACAGGGATGAATAAATATTGCAAATAAATGAAACAAATTTTTGCATAGCAGGAACATGCGAAGCAACTCAAGAATGAGAAACTGTGTGCAACAAAACCTTGTCTTGACATGTTACTGGATATCAACACTATGATGAAGAAACCCTTTATTAAGATATTGTTTGATCAAGTTGTTTCCCCCTTTTACCCAAAGGAGACCACCACTTTTACTTGTGTAAGTGTGTGTGGTCTCAAAATATTTTGAATTAACATCTTAGAATACATTACCTAAACAAGGACTAATGGAAAAACTGTTTTATGGAAATTGAGAAACCTTTTATTTATTTATTTATTTCTGAAACATGTTTAAACATTGTTTTCTCCTTTTCATGCCATAACAATCCTTCAACACCTTGAAAGGATACTAATCACAAAGACTTGACATCAGGGCTATAAAACAACACAGATATCTCACTTCCTCCATGTTGATATGGTGAGACTTGAGAGGTATATAATTCATGCCAGATATAGAGCTCAAATTCCCATATATCATTTATTCCAACTCTCAATCTGTCAACACAGGCTTTTACTCCTTTTATTTTTCTATCAAAAGAGGTTTCCTAGATCTACTCCAGTTTTTTTTCCCACTATTTACTTTTATTCAGTTTCAGGCCATTGGGACGAAGACTACAGTCATACGAGGCAAATTGTCAAGTTAAATCTGTTCAGCTGGTGGTGGAGCTCTGGATGATGCCCGAGACCCTGCATGCCACAGGGATTTCAAGCCTTCGAAGATTCGAAGAATGCACACACGCTGTCTTGGGGTGCAGTTGCAGTGACAACCCTTCAATGGAGCAGTCCTTTCTGTATGCCAAATAACAAAGGATTTATACCTCTGTAACTCATCACTAGCCCAGAGTCCAGACACACAGACTCAGGGATTCAGAGTTCACTGGGCAGGGATGAGACAGCGGCCTGCATTCATTTACAAGATTTGCACATGCACAGTTGTAAAGACCCTCAGATGAGCGAGAACAGTGGCTGACAGTAAGCCCTGAGGCTACTCGGAGAGGAACTGTAATTAGATCACAAGTATTCCATGCCTTTTTGGTATATTTGGAATGGCGGTTCCAAAAAAGGCATGTTGTTTTGTGAGCCCCATATCATCTAATAAGGGATTAATAGGCAGCACGACTGTCTGGCAGACAAAAGTGTCTGGAGTAGACCTGTCAGATGTGAAATTAAATATAATAAATAAAAATACATACATCCATACTTTCAATTATTATGTATACATCTTTATTTTTTGTTCACAGTTACAAATCTATGCTTTTTTATATATAAAGTATTTACATTTACTCTATAATTGTAATTCATTGTGATCAAGTTTATTCAAATTTATTAAACTGTTATAAACATTTAATTTGTCACACACACCACACAAAATAAGACTACAGTGAAATTACATAAAATAAAATGAACGCAAGAACAACATATAAATAAAATAAAAAAATTTAGTCAGAACACAAATTTACATAAATCAAAAATAGAATTTAATAGAGAACATTTAATTGTAGCTTAAGCATAATGAACAACAGTGGCCCCAAAATATATTTTAACAAAATTATTAACAATTGTTAAACCAAGAGACATTAAAGCAATATAGCACAAATACTGTACACATAAAGGATCAAACAGATAGAACCAACCCAAAAATTAGACAAAAATTATGTGGACACTTTCTAGGACACAGACTTTAAGGAATTTATTCATCATTATTGTGATGAACTGCATCTCTTGTGAACTAATCTTCAGGGAAAAACGACAGTAGTTTCGAGAAAAGGTGGTTTCATATTTTGTTATTGCATATGCAGTGGTATGACATATATTTAAGTGTGTTTGACTTTCTGAGGTTCTGTGGCCACTGTAAATATTAACAGCAACAGAAAATAAAGGTCTCAGTTGTGAAAATCAAATGTTTTTTTGTTTTTTGTTTTACCCACATTCATAAGCATTTGCTCAAATCTGAGACTGCCTTTTCAACCCAGTCTTTTTCCAAGCAGAGAGTGTTGTGCATTCTCAGCACAAGAGACTCTGACAGAAATGTGTTAGTGTTTAATTACATCATCCTTATCAACGTGATTTATGCCCTTTTAATTATCTCCTGGTTTGGCCTCCTCCAGCATGAGAGAGAAAGCAGTATTTATTTTTGGAGTATTTTGTGCTTTCGTTCAGCTTTCTATTCTCTTTTACATACTAGAACAGGGAGATGATGAATGTTTGTAAGTTTATCGCTAATAGTCTGCGTGAAATATTTCCCTACTAACTAGACAAGCTCAGGGAAAAACAGTCATATTTCTTTGGTTTCTGAGCCTCAGAACAATACTCATGGCTATGGCACTGTAAGATCAGAGTGGGAGCAATAAGTGAAGCTAGAGGTAAAGATGAGGCAGAGAATTATACCTAATAAACCTCAATCTCACTCTCTACCATCTCTCTTTCAGCTCCTTTTTTCTTGGTGTACAGCAGCAATTTGAAGTAAAGTGAAGCCTATTGAAAAGCAATACATTATGGTCTTTTGACCCACCTCTGCCAGAATCTCGAAGAACATGAGAGTGTATACTTTCTAGGCTAAACACACATCAAGCGAAAAGCCGTTTTTGAACATAATGTCCTTTGTCACCCATGTTGATGCTTTGAGCTTTGGTGAAAATTCCTGCTGTCTGCAACTTAAAGCGAATGCATATTTTATCAAGGCTTTGCACCATGTGTGTTGTATTTACGACTCCTTCCAGGCTAGACGGTCCTCAGAGCTTTTGTGCATTATTTAGAACTCTGACAGAGTTTGTTTTCAAGTTTGTCCAAGGATGGCTCTCCATTCTCGCACGGTGTCTCTGTAAATGTGGAGCTGCTTGCCAGAGTGTAACTTGCTGGAGCTGTGCGTGCGTTCTCCACGTTCTGCTTTTTGAAATATAGCTTTAATAAAAAACTGTGTGATGGGAGGATTCTGAGGTCGACCTCTGTGTGTGGCCACCTCTGATCTCTGCTGAGGCTCATTGGGCTGGGATTCATAATCTGCTGAGGTGTGGGTGATGGGTACGGAGCAAGCGCATGCCAGACTCAACTCCTGCTTTCTTGGCATGTGCATGCATGTGAGCTCAATAATGTAGTCCATAAAATCAGCCAGTGGGATCAAAACTGGAAGTACTGAGCTTCAGATCTTGGTATTAATGGTGTGTCGATGTGCGTGTATGTCTTGTTTGCGAGGCAAGCACTGTATTTAAAATGATTTTGCAACCTTTTTCACATAATTTTACAATGTTTTCCCAGTCTATAAATGCCACAGGCACTATAGAGACACTTGATCGGTGTCATACATTTTATATGGCAGATTATAAAACAGAATGTGATCCTGGGAATTGATTGGTTTATACATTCTCACTGTTCTAAATACACAATATAATGCTTAAACAATGTTTTAATGGAAGTTTGTGTGTTTATTATGAGGGATCCACAATATATCATTGGTTTTCTTAAAATATTAGTTACAGTTATATGATATATTTATTTTTAAATTTACAAGAACTTGTAATTTTTACATTTAATTCTGTGTGTTACTTCCTGATTCTTTGAAATTATTTGTGAAATTTACTTGCACTTTCTGAGTGAAAATTGTTTCTACACCAATTTATATATATAACTGTGTATGCTTTTTTTTCCTGTTTATACATTTAGTTTCCCTTGGAGTCATTTAGCATTTATTTTAATCTACAGTAATAATCTAAAAACACTGTGAAATCTAATCTTGAGCAAAACAAATATACATTATTTTTCATATTCACCAAGACTTTTTCTAATTGTTTTAGTTATACAGTGAAAAAGTAAATCACTTGAAGCATTTTCTAAGGGATTCATGCTGAGGAAACACAGCTGGAAATAGAGGGCTTGTTAAAAACCAGTTTGGATTATATTAGCCTGTGCCCTACCCCATGCAATGAGAAGTATGCTAAGCGCTCTGGCAGAATAATGTATCATGTCTAGAGTCGGAGCAAATGTTACCAATTTAAAGGAAACATTCTAAAATCATCCATGGCCCTAAATGCAAAATGAGCTTTGCACCATAAGTTTGAAACAGGCAAACTCACGGCAACCATTAAGGTAACTGTTGCACAAAATGACATTGCTTGGTGAATTATATTTGGTAATGTGAATGCGGTGGCAATTGCTAGTAGGTCCTCGGTATTGTTAGAAAGGCACGTAAAAACAAGTTATTGATTTTACAGGAAAGATGTTCGGGCAATTTTTTTGGTAACTGTTTGTAATGCGTAATGTCTTGTTACTCAGTCACTCATTGTTATGCAGCTGGGATACTGCCAACATTAGTAGTCCAATGTCATGGTTTCTTTGAGACCTCAAAAAAGAACACAACCAATGTGTGCAGAATTTTAATTTCTTACGCTGACAGTAAGTCACACTGAAACATTTCATGTTCAGTTTTCAAGTAATAACGTTCATGTTTATTCAATTCTCCTCAGGCATAATCTGAGACGAACACATCTTGAGGTTAAAAACATTTATCCTAGGAACGTTCTCTCAGTTCTTTGCAACTCATTTTGAGATGACATATTAATACACTCGCCATTGTCTTCTCTGATGTACACAACAGAATATCAATGATTCAATGGATTTAAAGATGTGACTGTGAAGGCTGCAAGAAGTTTTACTGTGTAGCTCAAATGAAGCAGGGAAGAGAAGTCTCTATTCGCTAAAATAATAGATAGGGAGCCAATTTATTTTTATGGCCAATAAAAGGAAATAAATGTCAGTGCTACAGCCCCATGGGGAGTTAAACTTCCTTTTTTGCTTGTTTTATTTTCATTAAGGGTCAAGTGTCAAACCCATGCAATATATTTATCCCATAATGCGGTTCCCAAAAGCTTCAATTTAGGCCTGGAGATGGGACAAAAACTCAGTCTACTATAAATACTGACAATGTATCATGATTTCCTTTGCCCTTGCTAAACCACCTGGCTACTAAAAAGAGTGCAAGTCTGCAGCAAATTTCACAAAATGGAGTAATAATTAAAGATTTATTTGATAAACTACACTAGGTCACCAAACTTCTTCCATATAATGCATATAGTCACACATGTTCAAAATATACAATACTGTCATTTTCAGGCCAAGGTTATTTAGAAGGTACTGTAATAAAAAAAGCCTTATCCAGACATTTGTTTCCAGTCATTGTGAAAAAGTAGATGGCCTTGGCACAAAGGCAGGCACAGCACTGTGAGCAGTGAACGTTTTTGTCTCCTGTTTCTCTGGAGATTCAGGCAGTCCATCACTGTCATAAGCTCATTATTGATTAGAGCGGCTTCTGTGTGATGTATTCACAAACTAGCCTGTCCACCCCTCAGTGCTACACTGTAAAAAAATTCTGTGACCTTTACGGTAAAAACCGGCAGCTGTGGTTGCCAGAACTTCACCATAAAAAATATGGTAGCAACATTTTAGGTTTTACAGACTTAACTTAAATTCACAATAAAATATAAATGCCAACGCATTGAAGTACTACCTTGTTTGAACCATTGTAATGCACTGATAACCACAAAAAAATGCAGTGTAAAAAATAATCCGGTCAGCTGTGGTTGCCGGAATTTTACCATAAAAAAATATAGTAGCAACATTTTAGGTTTTACGGTTTTAACTTAAATTTACAGTTAAATACCGTAATTACATTAACTGATATGATGTTTTTTAAACATTTTATACCACATATGAAAAGTACTGAAATCTGTTTGTAACGTGTAATACATTGATAACCACCAAATGCAGGTGGTGATGAGAAAGTCACATGATGAATCAAAGCCCATCACAAACAGCTTTTAAATAATTACATATAAAGAAGGTTCACAGTGTCATTCACACAAACACTAAACACCATCATGGTAACACACATGATACTGAAATAATGCAATAACATTAATTTAACAACATTAGATGTAAGATAAATCCCTAATGTACACAACTGATAAGAAAAAAACTTAGAAGAAACAGTTATTTCAACAAAAAAACATTAAATATGAAGTGTCAAGCAGGGAATTCTGGGAATGTCAATTTACTGTAAGTGTTCAAACTTACGTTTGCACTGTAAATGATTACAATTACTTTTTATTTTTTCCTTCCAAAAACCGTATTACTAACAATATTGTAGCGAATCAGCTCATGGGGAAATATGAATAATTAATCATAACTAGTTATAATTAATTATAAATATTTAGATCCACAAAGTATTTACTTGACCTCTCAGTGTCAAATGTCTGTCAATTCTAAGAACGTTAATATCCTGGTTAAGGGAAATAACTTCCTTACTGTACAATTCTACACAGAGCTTGTAGCATAAATCTGCATGATTATTGACTCCGGTTTTGAGTAAACAATGAACACGTCAAGTGTTATACAAGTAAGGTTTTATTAACTACAAAAACACTTAAACTAGTCTAACATACTACCTAAACACATAAACTGGTCTAACATACAAACACACACACACACACACAGTTTAGTCTAGGCAAGGGTTTTAAAGGCTTAACGCAGTTCGAATAAGAATGTAAGACGCAAACTAGTATGTACCAATGTGAATATCAGCAGATTAAGCATGAAGGAAAACATTAGTTTCCTTTCAGTCGGTCACTCTCGACGTAACGTCGGATGACCGACGAAATTGGGATATCGCTTAGAGGGACCAATCTACTTCGAATGTAAACTAAACGAGCCAATGCAAATTGTGATGTGATTATTGCATCCAGCTGCTGCTGATCACAGCGTGAGTATAAGTAGGCGTATTCAGCTTTTTGCTTCGGAGCCGAGCGATCACATCGTTCTGCTCTTGACTACTCTACTGAGAGAAGAAGACCGAACGAGTTCAGCGCGCTCTTGGAGAGCTCTTCATGTTGGCATTACGGCGCTTCAGCGGTGGTGGTTTCACATGTCGAGTGGGTTGCACACATCAGTCTGCACTACCCCCTGTTTGTGTTGCAAATGATAATCTCCCCTGTGCGCCTCAGCACGCTAAACGAGCTTTCTTCCCCTAAAAGAGCAATTTCGGGTGCGTCTTTTTAAAGACGACGTTGCCTGGCAAACTTGACGTTACGTCTTTATAAAGACTATGTGGGTCTTGCTATAGACAACGTACATTTCCGGGCATTTCTGGATGCGGTCGTTAACTGGTGCTGGGTGATGGTCACGATCGTTGCCTCTCTTGCCTGGGCATGAAGCATGCTGAGGTTGTTTTTCGTGGATGGCTCATGCTCCCATTTGCGGGGGTATGACCATCTCGGAGTTGCGGACCGGACTCCGTTACCTGCCCGGGGAGGGCGGAGTGCCTGTGCCATTGCCAGCGAGCTAGGGTTCCCTTGGTGCAGAACGGGGGCCTTGTCTGGCGTGTGGGGGACTGGTCTTACGGTCATGGTGAGGCATCCCCTAAGAGAGGATACGGGGATGCCCAAGCCCGCCTTGGGGCACTTGCGAAACCAGCGGGAGCTCCAGGAAAGCCGGCTGGACTCATCCGAGGGGCCTGGGAACACCTGTTGTTTTTCGAAGGATCCTCTCGGCCGGATGTCGGATGTCACTGATTGCACGCATGGAGTGAGAGCCGAGCTACTGGAGAGGAAGTTCGGACTGCGGTCTGATTAATCCTCCGGGACCGATAACAATGCTGGCGGAATCCAGAAATAATGGCTTTATGCTTCAGGGCCGCCGTTAGGGGTAGGATCGAGTGACGACTGTGCACCCGTGTCCGAGTCCCTCAAGGTTGCACGATTGGTTCGTTGGTGGGGGTCGCGCTGGTTCTCAGCGCCCCCCTCGGTGCCTTTCTTCCCGGAGGTGAATGAGGAGCTCAACAAGTCGTGGACGGCACCTTTTACTGCCGAAAACTGATTTGCTGGATCCTCCTCCCTCACCCCCCTCGATGGTGGGGCAGCTAGGGGGATACAAGGGTCCCCCCGGTGGAGCGGCCGGTTGCAATGCAATTGTGTCCTAACACCGCCTCCACCCGGCAGGGAGAACCATGCCTCCCCTCCCAGGTCTGTAGGTACTCAACTGGCCAGCAATGATTATACAACCTGTGGAGAAGCTGCCTCCACCTTACACGCTACGGCGTAATTGCAAATGCACCAGGCCAAGGCACTGAGGGACTTGGACGAGGGTGGTCACGACCTGGAAGTTAAGAGAGAACTCCGCACCGCGGCGGACATCGCGCCACGAGCTACGAACGTTACGGTGCGGTCTCTGGGTCGTGCAATGTCCACTATGATTGTCCAGGAGCGCCATTTCTGGCTGTGAATGGCTGACATGCGCGAGACGGACAAGACACGATTCTTGAACGCCCCCGTGTCCCAGGCCGGCCTGTCGGCGACACGGTGGAGAACTGGCCCAGCAGTTCTCAGCTGACCAAAGCAGACTGAGGCCATCAGGTACATCCTGCCGGCGTGCAGCTGCTGCCGTCGCCGAGGGCAGCCCCCCCTGCCACCGCCAAAACAAGAGAAGTGCTCCTGCGGCCTCCAGCAAAGCTGCACCATGGAGCCGGTCGCAGGGCAGCCGCCCCGCACGTCCAGGCCCCCGCCAAACCTGGTGGCAAGCGAGGAGCAAGAGGCCCGGAGACGGGCGACACAGAGGTGGAGGGACATGCTCTTCAGGAGATGGTAAGCACACCAATCCCTCCCCCGGAGGAGGGCCGGGCGGAGAATCTTTTTCCACAAATGACATCTCGGGCTGGAGGGTACCCAAATCGCGAACAAGAGCTTCCTCGATTTCTGGGTCCCCAGCGGGGATGGGGGGTTGTGGACGATCTAGTGCGTATTACACTCACCCTCCTCTCTCGCCAGTGAGTAGCAGTGGGCGGATCGGGAGGATGAACTAACGGACTACCCACGCACCCTCTGCTAGAACGCAGGTCAGTGTTACACACACCAGGCACCGCCTCGGACCGGCTACGAGACACCAAGGCCGGGTCCCTGCGTTTTTCCGCGCTGACCCACTGCGGGTACGCCTGTAGTTCCGTTGAGCCACTAGCGCGGTGTGTTCTGGGAGCTGGCTTGAGTACCCAGCAGTCTCGATGGCTCCTTCGACCGTCAGCTCGGGCTATGCGATTCAGCGCCAGCGTCCCCCCCCCCCCCATAAAGTTTCCGTGGCATCAGGCTTGCACACACAAGTGAGGCGGCCAGCATGGTCCTGTCTTGCCGGCCGGACGGTCGCAGTGCTACTGGCGAAGGATGCGATAGAGCCGGTCCATCCAGCCGATATGAATACAGGATTTTACAGCCCTTACTTCATTGTACCAAGAAAGGCGGTGGGTTGAGACCTAACTTGGACCTGCGCGTCGTGAACCGGGACCTTCACCGGCTCCCGTTCAAGATGCTCACGCAGGAACGCATCTTTGTGTGCATCCGTCCCCGAGATTGGTTTGTAGCGGTCGTCCTGAAGGACGCGTACTTCATGTGTCTACCCTTTTGCACCACAGACCATTGCTGTGGTTCGGTTCCGAAGGACGAGCATATCAGTACGAAGTCCTGCCCTCCAGGCTGTCCCTGTTGCCCCGTGTATTCACGTAAGTTGCGAGGTACCCATTGTCCCGTGAGAGAAACAGAGCATTCGCAGTCTCAACTACCCCGACGAAGCAGTCTCAGGATCAGTTGTGCGAGCACAGGGAACTGGCGCTTCGGCACCTCAGCCTGTTGGGCATTCGGGTCAACTGGGAAAAGAGCAAACTCTCCCCGAGCAAACTCTTCTCTTCTCGGTATGGAGTTGGACTCGGTCAATGAGCAGTGATGGCCGGATCTCCACTGAAACAGTTTCAGATGGCTCATGCGGCATATGCAGATACGGCGGCAGTCACGCCGCTCGGGTTGCTTCATATGAGACTGCTTCAGCACTGGCTCCATGGCCAAGTCCCGAGGTGGCGTGGCAATGCGGAACCATTCCGGACTCACAACGTATTAGCACCGGCCTGACAGCCAACCTTACCCCGTGGTCAGACATGTGTTCCTCGGGCAAGGAGTGCCCCTGGAGCAGGTCTTCCAGGCATCTGTGGTTTGCAGGAGCTAAACCACGGCTGGGGGGACACGTACAACGGATTGCAGGGTTAAGGGGTTTGGACGGGCCCCACGCACGGCTGCTCGGAGTTGCTGGAAGGGCACCTTTGCCCGGGGCCGTTTCAAGGCGCTTAGAGGCAAGCAGGTACATCCGCCACTGACGCCGCGACCGTTGGTACATCAACGGGGGGGGGGGGGAACCCAAGGTGGTCTGCGCTCCCGTCGCTATCGCAACTCGCCCGCCACCTCCTCATCTGGAGTCAGAAGCATCTGAGGTCGATTCTTGCTGTTCACATTCCTGGGCTGCTCAAACAGGCAGCCGAACGAGCTGTCCCGAGCTGCGCTTCCGGGAGAATGGCGACTCCATCCCCATACGTTCCAGCTGATTTGGAGACGTTTCAGAGTCGCACCAGTAAACCTGTTTGCCTCTCCAGAAACCTTTCACTGCCAGCTGTTCTACTTCCTGACCGAGGGAACACTCAGCACAGACGCACTAGCACACAGCTGGCCGCAGGGCCTATGCACGCTCAGGTTGCCAGCTCACTCAACTAGAGGTGTTGCATCTTCCTGGGCGCTGGCTCGTGGCGCCTCTCTGACAGATATTTGTAGGGCTGCGGGTTGGGCGACCCCTAACACATTCGCTAGCTTCTATAGCCTTCGTGTGGAGCCGGTATCCACCTGTGTTCTCACCTCAAAAGGGTAGAAGCACTGAGAGGCCCCGGCTTCGGGCCGGCTTGCAAAACCACTCCAGAGAGTCCATACAGCAGACCCTGTTGAGTTCATCCGTCCCCTCGGCAGCCAGACGTGGAAGAGCGTCTGGCACCAGGCCTTCACTCGCTGAATCCTCAAAACCGGTAGAAGGCTGGGTTCCATATGTAAGACCTAAGTGGAACTCATATGTGTAAAGTCCACAGTATAGCCTTGAGCCTGTGTTTCCCTGGCAGACTTCTGCCATTTCCAAGAGGTTTACAATCACCTCCAGTTCTCCATATACACTTAAGCGGATGCTATATGTGTATTTGCTTCCTAAACCTCCTTCGGGAAGGTTCGAGCTTACGTAACGCCCCTGTTCCAAGTAGAACAGGTACATTTTCCCAGTGTGCTCCAGTCTTAATCATTGGGTTAGATGGGATTGCGCAGTAGCGGTCTCTTTGTGAAGAAGCCGCTGGCTACGCCAAAAAATCGGGGTGCAGGTGGCTTCCAAAGACACGGGAAGGGCAGTAGCGTGGGCCCTTTGTAGGATCCCAAGTTTTGCGAGTCTCGGCGTGACGATCGAGCAAGTGAGCCGCCTGAAAGGGAATGTCTGGTTAGTATGGCACCCTCGTTCCCTGAAGAGCGGATCCGGAGACCGTCAAGTCCGTCCGACACGCTCCTGTACCACCGCTGAGCGGCCAGGTCAGCGGCTCGGCTTCTCAGCGAAAACCTGGATATGTGCTGCACCTGCTGCCTAATTATACTCACACACTCACTCAGTAGCAACTGGATGCAATCATCGCATGCCAATATGCATTGGCTCGTTTAGTTACACTCGAATTAGATTGGTCTCTCTAAGTGAGATCCCAATTTCGTCGGTCCTCCGTACGTGACGTCTCCCGTTCCTCCTTTCAGGGACGAGGGTTACAATACAGTACCGAGACGATTCTGAGTTCAAACACACCTTTGTAAAAAGGAGCAAATTATACCTAATGTATCAATTAATAAGATTCAATTTGAATACTTGCACGTCTCATCTGTCTGAACGAGAGGTTTGATGCAATCTGAAGGTTCAAATTGATCTTTGCTGAAGTTGGTTGATGGAAAAGAACCAGTTTGAGGTGAGGTTTTTTTTTTTCAGGATCTTGGTGTCGAATGGCAAAGGTCAAGGCCGAAGCCTGCATGTGTACTTAGGATGTGGCAAGGAAGCGTTCTAGTCATGGTCTTCATCTTAGAATCTAATCCGAACCACCCGACTCTGAGGCGGGCACTGACTTGATGCCTTTAAAAGTCTGCGAAGATTTCATGCCTCTCAAGAGGGCGATGTCCAATGAGAAATAGACGGCAATCCAGAGTGGAGTTGGGACGTACTGGGGAGTTTTATGACTTTTTGTGTGGAAGCATGGTAATTTGCAAATTGACTTAAATCGAAATTATTAACGATTTTCAGGGCCCTAATATATATTGCCTATCTACCACCATATAATATACACGCTTGTATCGATCATAAGAAGGCAAATTCATAGATACTAAACGTGGTAGGATTACATATAGGTAAAATGACAGGAATGAGTGTTTCCATCATAAGCCTGCATAAAACAGTATAAAATCTCAAAGACAACATACACGATGACCTGAAGGATATGTGTGTTCATTCAAAGAAAAGTTTTCCTATGGATTAATTAGAAAAGATTCCATTTCTACTGGGCACTGTGTCTCTTTATAATTCAAAGGCAGTGATTTTCCCTACTCACAATCCATTAGGTCGTAAATGGCTCTGGTCTAGCAAAGGTGTCATGGTTGCCATGGGGACCAGGGGGGCCTGGTGTCGTTGCAGACATCTTGGCATCCAGTTTATTGGGTGAGGGGACTGTGTCGATTTGTTAATCTAATGAATAACTGTTTTGTTAAATCAAATGAAAAATGGTGTGTCTGATTGGTCCAGACGCTACAATATTTTACTGTAAAATTACATTAAATGTAAATACATTTATTCACCGTATATAGAATGGAAACTATTAACCAATTAACAGGTTTTTACTGCACTATTTTTTTTTTACCATTAAAATCACAATAATTTTTTTACAGTGTACAGTGCTAACGTCTTTATCAGTAGTGAAAGTTTACTCAAAAGTATTTCACTGATAATGATAATTGTTGGAATTGCAATTAAAAGCGAGGTCATTTTACCATTAGTTGCATCCAATGGCTTTGCCCAGCTAAAAAAAAATAAATAGTAATTATATAGATATATGATATATATATATAGATAATATAATAGATATTATATTATTGTATAATCAAAACAGAGTTTTTACAAATTAATTATTTAAATATAAGGACCCAAAGATAATTTAATTTGTTTTATATTGTAGTAACCTTTACGTTCATGTTACAGTAGTTAATGCTAGTTACATGAACTAACAATGCCATCTGTGTTTTAAACCATTATGTGTATACCACGTTCACTATGTTCATGATGGTTCACAGTGCATTAAGTAATGTTAATAGATAGAAATGTATTATGTTTAAATTAACATTAACAAATATTATAACGATTAAAAAGAATTGTTCATTGTTGGTTCATGTTAGCTAATGTAGTTAACAAATTAAACCTTTTGTAAAGTGTTATCATTATTTTTCTTATTTTGGTCTTGCTCATTTTTGGAGAACATGCACATTTAAGATAACAAAGAAATTCAGTTTACAGTGGGAAATTCATGAACCATATCAGTGCTCACTATTATTAAAAGTTTTACAATTTTACTTTACTTTAAACTTGCAAATTGCTTACAAAAAAATAAATACAATATACAATTATTACAATATGCAATTATACATTTTAGTTAATTGTTAATGTTAACTAATGTAGTAAACAAATGGAAACTTTTTGTAAAGTGTTATTTCTTATTTTGGTCTTGTTTTTCCTTTGTTTATGATGTTAGTTGATGTCATATATATGTGCCTACCTTTTCCCCTGATTTTTCTTAATGTTTGGTTTCTCGCTACAAAATAAAAAGTCTAGATAAAAAAAAAAATTATTTTATGAAGTAACTGACATCTACATAGTTAAGTTTTATTCTCTGTTGAAATGAGGAGGTTGTGTTGGTGCGGGCACACAGTGAGTGCCCGGGCAGGAGTCAGGATTGCTTTTCCATCCTAACCCTTTAAACACAGCCTCAAGCTTTGTACAAACAGCAGCAGGAAATTGCTGCAAATTGTGCACACCAGTGTGGGCATGATGCACTATTTCCTGCTGCCAAAGAAGGCAACGTTCCCTCCCAACCATCACCACAAAAGTCTGTTTAATTAATCTACATCTCTAGAGGCACAGAGCCCCCTGCAACCCCAGCAAGCCCTGCTGTTCCTCCACTGAACAAACCTTGAGGCATGTTTGTTTTTCTCTGATTGACTTGTTGTGCCATAATTATCACTAAGTGCTTTAGCTGCAATTAAAACCCCCTGCACCAGTTTTCTTATTTGTTTGCTCATTTTAGGAGAACGTTCAGTGCCGCAGTCAAGATAACAAAGAAATTAAATTTACAGTGGGGAATTTGTGAATCACATCAGTGTTCATGCTTAAAAGTTTTACCATTTTAATTGGACACTTGCAAATTGCTTAAGAAAAAAAAACAGAAATGTTTTACAGAATGTTTTACAATATACAAACACAATTTAGTCTTATACGGTATACACTTTACCTTGAGATTAAATTTGTTAGCATTAGTTTACTACATTAGTTAACAATGAAAATATATATATACTGTATATATTTTTCAATTATTTTCATTTATTCATTTTACTTAGTTACTTTCAACATCTACTAATAATTTCTAAAAAAACTTTTTTGTTTTCTAATATTAATAAGAAACAAAAAAGTTTGTTTTATTAATATTATTTAATGGACCTGAGCTAACATGAACTAACAATTAATTATGATTTTTTAATTAACTAATGTTATCAAGCAAGCAAATAAATAAATTGTACAAATATATTACTTATTGGTAGTTAAAATGGTTGTTTACTGCATTTAAATCTATCCTAGAAATAGTATATTTTGTACACAATATGATATTATGATATTTCATAATAATATGATGTTTATACTATATATCTAATAAAATATAACTACTATAAATGACAAAAACATACAACAAACTGAAGTGTAACCATATATAGTAATAATAGTTAACTATGCATTACCTGCATATTATGCATATGCACATATGCATATTATACATAAATGAAAATCTTAAGTCCACATAAAGATCATTGTGGATGGCAGATGTGACAGAGTGATTTGCTTGTTTGGCTGATTCTGTGATCAGGTGATAAAATGTGAATAATTGTTCTTGGAAGTTTGGACGGTGATGATTCATTTTCAGGAATGTTGAGGTAAAGTTACAGTGCAGCATGTTCAGGTCAAATTAGTGAGAGTGTCATGGCTCCTCTATGTAAGGCAGTTATGAAAGGCAAAAAACCTAGAGGGTTTGGTTAAACAACACCCCCCCAAGTTTTGAAAAAATGCATTGCCTTGAAAGGTGTTGTTACTGTCACGGCAAACCCTGCCACCAGCCGAATTCAACTCCTACACCCCGCTCACCGTTACGATACTGGATGTCACGGACACCTGCACCTACTTACCACACTAGTCAAATTATCATCCCTCGGGCACTGTCGGCTGGTTCACGGACAAAGCTTTCTCTATGGGTTCTGACCACGGTCTGCCTGTCAAGCCTCAGATTCCTCAGTTCTCGTCCGGAGGACAAAAGTGCCAACCCCAGATAAGACTGTGTTCTCTGCTTCCATTAATTCCTAGTTTGATTCTTTTCTGTTGGAAGCTACTCCAGGTTCCTTTGAATTAACTCCCCTACTTACGTTAACCTGTCTGTTTGCCTCTTTATCCCGGATGTGACAGAAGATCAGCCCTTCAAAATTAAACGGACTCATGGATTCTCGGAGCACATCCTCACCGGAACCCTAACCCATCCGGACTGTCACCGCCTCCCCACCCGCCTGTCCCATGGTCCGGCCAGCAAGCTTTTTCTGCAATGTTCCCTCTACCTGGAGATGCAACCACACCTGTTTGTGACCGAGCGGGCCAAGGTGTTGTTCATTATCTCGTTGCTGTCGGGACGAGCCTTGCAGTGGGCCGAGGCCTTGTGGACGGCCCAGAGCCCGTGCTTTCACTCACTGGAGGGCTTTGTTAAACACTTCTGGGAGGTATTCGGTCAATCGACCACGGAGGTCACAGTGCATGTGGAGCTCTTTCAACTGCGGCAATCCGAGTTATCCATCCACAGGTATGTGCTGCGCTTGCGCACTCTCGCCGCTAGCAGCGGCTGGAACAAGGCCTCCCTGCTCTCGGTTTTCCACTGAGGCCTCAACCTGGGCTTACGCCAACAGATGGCCATCTACGATGACACCGTGGGGCTCGACAGCTTCCTCCAAAAGGCGGTTCGCATCTCCCAGCACCTAACCGCGTGCCATACAGAATCGATACCAGCTGCCGCTGCCTCACCCAGCCTCTCCGCTCCAGCACCAGAGCCCATGATCACGGATAGCTACCACCTCTCATCCACGGAACAATCTCGGAGACTCACCTGTGGCCTATGTATCTATTGTGGATCCCAGGAGCACCAGCTCAGCACCTGTTCCATTCATCCATCACGCCCAGCGGTGAGTACTATCCAGATCACTCCTGATGTGTCTTGCATGCCTCATATAAATGCTCTTCTAATTTATCACATCCAATCCTTTCCAGTCAAAATCCTCGTGGACTCCGGAGCTTCGGGGAATTTCATCTCTTCCCGTAGTCTCGCCGGGTTACAAATTCCCCGCTGCAAAAATGCCACGACCTATCAGATCACCACTGTCCAGGGAAAGTCGCTGAGCAAGGGGCTGGTGCGGCACCGCACGCCCGAAGTCATCCAATGGATTGGATGTTTCC